>CM051470.1:4379632-4979632 GCA_028015225.1 Carex myosuroides | reverse complement strand
GAAGATTCTTCTGGAGAGGCCCGAGGTTGAGGGACCCTATCGAGCTCAACTTACCGCTGCAGAGGAGGAACTAGAGAAAATTATTGAGGACGCCACGGGCGACGTGTGGGATCCTGCGGAGGACCACAAGAAATTCCTCGAGTCGCGAATTTCTGATCAAGGTCGACATACCGGGTTTGTGTGGGAACCGAGATTTCTCAGGGGTTCCCAGACAGCATATTGGCCCATCTCCCCGGGTATTCTGTTATGCAAAACGAGGAAGATCATCCTGAGGTCCGTGCTGCGTATTCTCGGGAAACCTTTAGGTTAACCATGACTCAACACCAAAAGAAGTGGGCTGAGGAGCACCCTGACCAAGTCGTGGGCCAGGTGTTGAGGTCGTTACATGACGCCGGGGTTTACTTCGGGTTCCTCAAGGACTCATTTGATAATGATAAGCGCGGTGCTCTTGCTGTTACTACTGATCAAGAGGCGCTCAATAAGGCGATTCTGGAGAGGAACCACTTTATGGAACTGGCAAAAAATAAAGACAAGGAGAAGAGAGTAGCCACTGGCCAAGCCGCCGTAAATTTGGCGAAGTATGAGCTTGCTCGGTACACTGGTATGAGGGCTGATGCCGAACGCCAGGAAGCTGAGGTAAAGGCGAAGCGTTATAAGCGCAGGATGGAAAGGCACAAGAGCAAAGTTGCTCGTCTTAAGTCTGAGCTCGAGGTCCGAACCCAGGAGTTGGAGGAGGCGAAATCGGAAAATGCCCGTATACGGGATGAAGCGCAGAACTTGCCAAAGAAACATCTCAGCAAGTTCTTAGGCAGCAAAGCCTTCACGCAAGCCGTTCCCTACGCAATGTTAGATATGATGACGCATACCGTATATGGTTATCTTGACATGATGGGGGGTTTTTATCCATTTAAACCCGAGCATGTCGGGTTTACGGCAGTCGAGTCTGAGAAACTCGTGATCAGAGATCTCTCGAATTATGGTTGGGATGAAGAGAAGGATGTATTATTAAACTCGGACGGCACCTTGTTTAAGGAGGAACTCCAACTCGAGAATCATCTTCCTTTGGGCATTGTTCACCCTTGGCCCAAAGACAAATGGCCTGAACATCTCGACCTTCCCGATAGTGCTCCCGTAGCGGAGATGGAAAACCCTTTTTCTGATACTTCGTCCGGAGAAGAGGATGACACCGAGGTAAGGGATGTCGAAGAGAATGCCGAGGTGGGAAATGCCGAAGAGGGTAATACCATTCATCAATACGAGCAAGAAGATGAATTGGATGTAAATCTTGTTAACTCTCCGTGTGGTGGAGGAGAAGATGCTCCCGTGAGGCCGAATTCCTCTACTTCGTGTAAGTAAAAGGTTCTATTATTACTAACACCGAGGTGTTTCATTCATGCTTAACCTTACTACTCGTTTTGTTTGTAGGAAGGATCATGTCGAACCTTGGATGCAACGTCAGCCTCAGTAAGATAATTGTACCCCCGAAATGTGGGGGTTTTAAAGTCGTTGTAATATGTACTGTTTACTTTTTATTTGTGCCCCCGAGATGTGGGGGTTTAACAGAACAGTTAAATGTAACTTGTTTCTTTTAATCGCATATTTCTTTGCCCGAAGTTGATTTCTTTTCATTGAAAATTATCTCGGTTGCATGCTTGATAGGTGTATTTTATATACACCGTCGATCTAGTTTTTATCATAAAATAACACCAAATATCTTGTATTTTGAATATAAAATGAATAGAATACACCAAGAATCAAGTTACTGCGTTCGCTAGGTATTTCAATGCAGGAAACAGTGCAAAATGAAGAAAAATCGCCCAGTGCGGACGCACTGACAGCCAGTGCGGACGCACTCAGTACTTAGCCAATTTTTCAGCGTTGCAGACCTCATAGATGAAAAGTCCGAGCGCAGTGCGGACGCACTTGCCACTTCCAGATTTCGGAGAAAAACAGAAAATTCAAGGCCAGTGCGGACGCACTAAGATCCAGTGCGGACGCACTCAGGAAATTTTGCAGAAAATCCAGAAAAGGAAACTTGGAACCAAAGGAGATTTGGAGCCGGTGCGACCCAAACCACTCGCACTCACCACCAGTGCGGACGCACTGGACTCGCAGACAGCCAGAAATCCGCATTTTCAAGAGGTTTTCTATTCTTGGCTTCCAAGGAACACGTTTTAGAAGGCCAAAAATAGCCATGGCAGTCTGAGGAGTGCACCCACTAACTCCACTTCTATCCTCTAAATTGGGCAAGGCCTTTGGCTATAAAAGGAGAAGAATTTCATCTCTCTCATCATCCATTATTATATCCACTTTCCACAAATTGAGAGAGAGAGATCCTGCAGAAATTCTCGAAGTTCCAAGGAAGGAGAAGAAAAAGATTCAAGCAAGGAGTCGGCAAGATCGAGGTTTTAGATCTAAGAAAGGGTGTAATCATTTCTTTATCTTATTTCTTATTGTTTTTGCCAAACTTTGTTATGGATCTCTCCAAGAGAGAGTAGTTCTCTTTCTAGGGGTTGAGGTCAATGCATGAACTTGTTTAATTCTAGCTTATTCGGATATTTGTTTTTATTATGATTGTGTTATCGGATTTGAATGTTAATTTCTGTGATTTATTCTTTATGAATTTCATTAGTACTTATTCCTTTGAGTTCACCTGGTTAGGGTTTATTGAATTGAAGTAGTTTTGAAATCGCGTTGATCGTGTTTTTCCGCTTTAAATTTATTAAATTCCGGCATTTGTCAAGTAGGAGACTACTAATTGAAACCATAAAGACACACCTTAGGATTGGGTTAGAAGCGACCGTACTTTGATATCCAATCCGGAACTATAGGAATTAAGGTTAGGATTTTGGTGAAGGACCGAAAGGCGAAGGCAAATCCTAATTAGGACACCTTAGAACAAATATCGATATATTGCTTTGAAGCATGAGATTAAATATCCCTCTAGGTTAGTGACAGCCCTAGAATTCGAGGCACATTAATCCATCTACCCGAAGTATTTGTATTAATATTTGTTCCAAAGGCTAACATAGGTTAGAAACCTCATCAAATCAAACATGAATTCAAACAAACCGAATAAATAGAATAGCAAGGAATTGTAGACCGAATACCCCTAGATCTCCTCAAACTTGCAAACAAACCAATCTTTCTTCTCTTTATTTTATTTACATTTATTGTTTGAAACTCCTCTCTTTCGGGTATTGAACCCAACCTTAGGATTTTAGAACAAAACCCCCCTTTTTTTACTTTTATTGTTTAATTTTAGAAGTAGTTTTCTTTATTAAAAATTGGTATTTCCCTATCTCCCTGCGGATCGACACCTAAATACTACGATCGATAGGTTGTGCGCTTGCAACTAACCTATTTATTGAGTACGAAGGTTTATAAATATTAAAGGCAAAAAGAGTACGGAATTCCTATATCTAAAATACTCAACAATGCTTTCATTTTTTTTGTAAATAAGCAAAATGTGCTTGATAGTATATCCCTGCCCCCATTTTTTTTGATTTTTTGACAAAAATGTTCAATGTTGGGGGACAGGTACGTCGCGCAAACTTATGCGTTACCCTGAGGGGTTTTCGATAAATGTTTTCGACATAATGTAAAATGAAATCCATTCGTCGTCCCTTAGGACTACATCAATTGATATTGTGTATCTCGGGGGTATTACCCGAGAAGCATTTTGTTGCCATAAAAAAGGCTTTCGTTCATATATCTCGGACCCAGTGAATGAAACACAATCATAAATAATATCATATATATATTGATAAAAGCTTAGAACCATACAAAAAATTTGTATCTTGGTCTAAGTGAATACATGGAATAAAAAACAGAGGCTTATCTCGCCCTGAGTATCTCGCGGCTAATAGAAACATAAAAACGACATACATTAAGTGTAGAATTTGCGGAGATGGCAAGTGTTCCATGGACGAGTAAGTATGAAACCACTCGGGTCTTCCAATTCATAAGCGCCTTTACCTCGGGGGCGAACGACCTTAAAGGGACCTTCCCATTGAGGAGCCAGTTTGCTGACATGTTTGCCAGTTGCTTCCACAGTTTTGAGTACCAAATCGCCCGGCTGAAATTCCCGAGGTACAACGTGTTTGTCAAATGCACGTTTAACCCTGCGTTGATACTCCATGGTGCGGATGCGGGCCTTTTCCCGACCCTCTGTGATGAGGTCGAGTTCCGGGGCACGCGCCTCGCGGTTGTTGTCAGTGGAATATGTCAAAGTACGGAGAGATGGTTCCATCATTTCAATTGGAGTGACTGCTTCCATTCCGAACACCAGAGAGTAAGGTGTTTGTTGTGTGGCTTCTCTAGGTGTAGTGCGGTAGGCCCAGAGAATTCCATCAAGGATGTCGGGCCAATTCTTTTTATTTTCGGCGACTTTCTTCTTGAGACCATCCAGAATAGTACGGTTTGTGACTTCTGCTAAACCGTTGCTAGCAGGGTGGCTGACCGAGGTAAAGTTGTTTTGAATGCCCAGATCTGATAGGAATGTCATGGTGCGTGCTGCGTTGAATTGTGTTCCATTGTCCGAGATGAGGGCATGCGGTATGCCAAAGCGACAAATGATGTTCCGCCAGATGAACTTTTCTGCTGCTGCGGCCGTGATAGTCGCTAACGCTTCGGCTTCGACCCATTTAGTGAAATATTCGACGGCTACGATAATCCAACGGCGCTGTCCGACAGCTTTGGGAAACAGCCCGACTATGTCTATCCCCCATAAGTCAAAAGGCCAGGCTCCCGAGATGGATATCTGATCGTAAGCCGGGATGTTGCTCAACTTGCTGTGGTATTGGCATCGCTCACATTTTCGGACTAAGTTTGCTGCATCATGTTGCATGGTTGGCCAGTAAAAGCCGGCTCTGAGGATTCATTTGGCAAGAGTTTTCGCTCCTTGATGGCTTCCGCAGATGCCTTCATGTACCTCTAATAGCATGTTTGAGGATTCATTTGGCAAGAGTTTGCGATCCTTTTCAAACGTCGGGCTTCCAGCTGATCGGTTGGGAGAACCCCGGTGTTAAGGAAATTCCACATTGGTGTGAACCAGGACTCACCAGGTTCGCCGATGGTGAATACGGCTACGGTATCAAGGTTGATGTTGGATTCCGGAACATCCATAACAATCACGGGCCGATCTTTGTCAAGGTTGCCCGCGGCACCAAGTTTGGACAAAGCATCAGCTTGGCAGTTCTTGTTGCGCGAGACATGTTGGATATCAACCTCATCGAAATGGCTCTTGAGCAGGTGGAACTGCTGTCTGTACTAGCGCAACTTCTCGTCCATGACTCGGCATTCTTCATTTATCTGCTTGACCGCTAACTCGGAGTCACTGCGAAGATGAACCTCGCGGGCGCCCAATTCTTTAGCTAGCTTAAGGCCTGCTATCATGGCTTCATATTCCGCAGTGTTATTTGTTACCGAGAATTGAAAATGGAGAGCATAATTCAGGGTTTTCCCTTGTGGTCCAGTGAGGGATACCCCGGCTCCAGCCCCTTGTAACGAAGAGGCGCCATCGACATGGATTGTCCAACGTCCCTCAGACTCGGGAGGAACTCCTGAATACTCGGCGATGAAGTCGGCAAATATCTGAGATTTCAGAGCATTTTGTGGGTGGAAAGAAACATCAAACTCGGATAATTCGAGCGCCCAAGCTAATAATCGCCCGGATGAGTCGAAATTCGCGAACACCTTCTTGAGTGGGATTCCAGTGTAAACCTTTATGGAGTGCGACTGAAAGTAAGGTCGCAACTTTCGTACGGCTATGACGAGAGCATATGCTGCCATTTCAATCTGTGAATATCTGGTTTCTGCATCCTGAAGTACATGTGAGACGAAATAAATGGGTTTCTGATCTCGTCCCTCTTCTCGAACAAGGGCGGCACTTACTGCATGACTTGTTGTTGCTAAATACAGTACCAAGACATCGCCCGCAGTCGGCCTGCTGAGACATGGTGGATTGGCGAGATAGGCTTTGATTTTTTCAAAGGCCATGGCACATTCATCTGTCCATTCAAATTTGGCTGACTTGCGCATGGCTTTGAAGAAGGGGAAATAGACGTCTTCGGATCTCGCGATAAACCTGTTGAGAGCGGCCAACTTGCCTGTGAGGGATTGTAACTCTTTGAGGTTCCTCGGTGGTTTCATATCAAGGATGGCTCGCGACTTTGAAGGATGGATCTCAATGCCTCGCATAGAAACCATGAAACCAAGGAATTTACCGCCAGTCAGGCCGAAGAAACTTTTCTTTGGATTGAGTTTTATGCTGGCTGAGTTCAGTGTCGCAAAGGTTTCTCGAAGATCTCGGATATGGTCGAGGTCGGACATGCTCTTAACAAGCAGGTCGTCTACGTATGCTTCTACATTTCGTCCGATCTGGTCATGGAACACAGTGTTGACCATGCGCTGGAACGTGGCTCCAGTATTGCGCAACCCGAAAGGCATGACCCGGTAACAGTATAGCCCCGACCTGGTGGTGAAGGCGGTCTTCTCTTCGTCATCTTGGCTCATCCGGATTTGGTTGTACCCGGAGAACGCATCCATGAAACTGAGGTAGGCATGTCCCGAAGTAGAGTCGACCAGTTGGTCAATTTTGGGCAATGGAAATGGATCCATAGGACATGCCCTGTTAAGGTCGGTATAGTCAATACACATACGCCAGTCGCCATTAGACTTCTTGACAAGCACGGGATTGGCTGTCCATTCAGGACATTCGACATTCCTGATAAAACCAGCATCGAGTAGTTTCTGTACTTCGCGTTTCACGGCCCGCTGCCGTTCTTCCCCCATGTTACGTTTATGTTGCCTAACAGGTTTTGAGCCCGACTTAATATGCAGGCAGTGCTCCACTATTGATCTCGGAATGCCCGGCATGTCAGCTGCGGTCCAGGCAAAAACGGACTGGTTTTCTCGGAGAAACTTGATTAGTTCGTCCTTTGCTTGCCCTGTACTGCCTTTCTGATGTTGAGGGTCTTGCCATCACCCAAAACGAGTTGTTCGACTTCGTCGGCAGGCTCAAGGGAAGCGCTGACCTCCGCTTTATCAACTGGATCTAGCGCGAGGTTGGTGTTTGGAGGTAAATAATCAGTACTTGGGCGCAACCGTCGTTGGTTGTTTTTTGCATTCGACTGCTCGACCTGTTGGACAGAACCTCCTTGAACTTGAATGGATGTCATGTAGCACTCACGCGCCACCTGTTGTTGGCCACTTTCTTCCCCAATCCCGTTATCTGTGTGAAACTTGATTTTAAGATGAGGAGGGGAGATGATGGCGCCGATTTTGTTCAAGGTCCCTCTTCCCAGGATCGCGTTGTATGCAGAGGGGGCGTTAACAATGAGGAAGTCTACCATGACTTCCACCGTACGAGGGGACGTACCGAATGTCACTTTGAGTGGCATCATACCCCGAGGTCGAAGGGTGTCTCCCGTAAAGCCTATCAAAGGTGAGATATGTTGTTGGAGGGCACGAGTGTCGAGGCCCATTTGCGTGAAGGCCGACAAATACAGGATGTCTGCTGAGCTTCCCGTATCAACCAACACCCTCTTAACCTGGTGCGTGTTAATCTTGAGGTTCAGCACCACGGGATCATCGTGCGGGCTAGAAATCTCACCTAGGTCCTTCTCGGAAAAAGATATTGCTTCTTCAGGTCGGGGTCGTTTTTTGTCAGTCGCGGTTTCAACCTGTAGAACGGTAGGGTACGGTTTTCGATTGTCGCGAGGTAAGATTTTTTGAACGGCCCCGCGATGGCCACCACTGATCACATTGATGACAGGACTGTTCTGCCACTCTTGGCGTCTAGTCTCGGGACCATCCCGGGTGTGAGGACTGGCCTCACCAACTCGGGGTCCCGTATAGTCCTGCCTGTAAGGAATAGGTTTCTTAAAAACCTTACCTTTACCGTTGTACTTCCTGGAGAACTTCCTAAAGAAATCGGGGTTGATGAACTCGACCAACTTACCATCTCGGGCTAGTCTTTCCAGGATGTCTTTGAGTTGAAGGCAATCCGCAGTGGAGTGCCCATTGAATCCGTGGTACTCACACTTCTGGGAGTTATCCTGTACCGTAAAAATGCCTTCAGGTAATGGCGGAGGGAGGTTGAACATGCCCTCTATGATGTTGTACATCTCGTGTCGCTTCTTGGTGAGAGGTGCATATCTGACGAAGTGCTGACGGTATCCCTCGGTGCCAGTTTTGTGCTCTTGCTCGGTCGGTCGGTTGGGTTGGTTTCTTTGAGGTTCTCTTTGGTGGCGAAACCTGTCCTGAGCTGGCTGTTTGTTAGTTTGGTGTCGGGGAGATCGAGATCTAGGCATCGTGGGCTCCTGTTATCATCCTCGGCATGGATGTAACCCTCCGCAAAGGTTACAAACTCCCTTAGAGTGGTCATTTTCTTCATGTGGGCTTCGTAACGCAAAGTTCCCGGACCCCCTTTACGGAGCCCTTTCTTGATGGCGGCTAAGGCGAATTCTTCATTGAGGTTCTGAATTCGCCGAGATGCCTGTATGAAACGGTTAACAAACGCACCTGTTCTTTCGCGCTGTCCTTGGACAATGTCTAGGAGCATCTCGCACGTGGCTGGCGGCGGCTTGATAATCGTGTACCTCTCTAGGAATAGTTTCGCGAAGTCCTCGAATTTGTTAATGGACCTCCGGGGTAGTGTCATGTACCAATCTCATGCTTCTCCAGTTAAGCAAGTGGTGAAGACACGGCACATGATGGCATCGGTGGCTCCAAGGAGGCGGAGTCATTCAAGGAATCCGTACACAAAGTTGTGCGGATCCTGTGTGTTGCCGCTACCCCGAAAGCTTGGGAGGGTTGTCGGATACTTGAAATCCATCATTGACTGGCGGTAAATGTCTCTGGACAGGGGGCCATCCTCGATTCCCATAGGCCGAGAGTAGGTGCGTGTCTTCTGGGATTCGAGTTCGGCTAATTTGGCCGCAAGTCTGGTTTGGATCAGCTCTTCAACTTGAGCCATGTTGATACCTCGGGTTGGGGTAGGTGATCGCCGGTTCCTTCTTTGGTCATCGCGGCGAGCTCTATCCCGACCTCGGGGTGGGCTTCGTTCGCGTTCTCTACGGGAGCGAGATTGTTCTCTGCGGGATGGTCTGGGCCATCTGCCGTGATTAGCTGATTCTCGCTCGTCGTTGTGGTGAACCTCGGGACCTCTGGGGTGTGGCAGTCTTTCGGGATCAGGTTCCCTGTTCTCGTCCTGCCCTTCCGGCCGTCTTCCTTCATCGGGATGTACCCCTGTTGGCAGAGCATTCTGGCCTCTGCGTTCGGACTGGACCTGTTGTGCTGATGGGGTAGGTGTATCTGTCTGGTTACCAGTTCGGACCTGCACAAATTCTCTGTCCAGATTTCTTGGCGAAACATTTACCGGTCGGCTGTGGACACGATTTGCGGACAAAGGTTGTGGTATAGGTGCAGTGGGCGGTATGGTCTGGTGTATAGGTCGCGGTGGTGCTTGCTGAGAACACGGTATTGGACCTGTCATGGGATACATCCCGTGAGCGCCTCCCGGGCCCCATTGCCCAGAGGGTGTGACATAGGGATACTGGGGAGCCGTTGGTGTGTAAGGTGTGTAAGCGGTCGCGCTGTAGTGATACAACGGCATTTGCTGAGGGTAATACGGTATGTAGGGTATCTGGTATGTACCAGTTATAGGGTTGTGCTCGGTGTAGAGCGGTCTAGTTGTGTTCCCTTCGGTGAACGAAGGTCGATGGGCGATGTCGGGGCCTGTGTGGCGAGACTGTGCAGGTTGGGGACCAGGGGGTCGTATCATTGAGCTGCTTGGCCTCGCCCCAAGAGGCTGACTGTGGGAGGTGTTTCCTGTAGGCGGGGTTACCAAAGGAGGTGGTGTGATTGCAACTCCTGGCGGGATCGTTACCCCCGGTGGAAGCGGGATTGATGTGTTTGGATGAGCCATCTAATTTTCTGTGTTTGAGCTAGGTGTGGCCCCACGGTGGTTGATACGTCCTATCTCGGGAGATGAGGCCGTATGGAAGTTTGGGCTGAGCTGGATTCGTCCTGCCAAGGAATGGCAGGCCGAGGTGTACATCGAGTTAGGAACTCGGGGTGGTTTATGAGAGATTCGGACTCTGACCTGTATGATCTCTCTCTTAGTTTAAAATTGCGTCCCCTGTTTCATGGGAATCACTGCCTTATATAGTCCAGCCATAACTGCCATCTCGGGCGTTTATGGAGAACGTGGGCAGTTATGTCAGCCGTTACTGGGACGTGGGCATTAAGCTAGCCGTTACTGGGACATCGGCATTAAGCTAGCTGTTTCTCCGGCTATCCCGTATGTCGGTTGGCATGGGCCTATTTTAAGGCTCTGGTTTGGGGCCGGCATATTGGGCCCCGGCTTAACGAGCTTTTGGGCTTTTTCATATGACATCGGGTTGGCCTTGTAAAGGTCCGAATCCCAGTCTTTCATGGTCCAGTTTGGAACAAGTAAAAGGGCCTGTGGAACATGGCCCTATCACAAGGTACTCGAGTTGGTGCATACTGATTTGTGCGGTCCCATGGAGGTTGAATCAATGGGAGGAAGCAAGTATTTTATGTTGTTTATTGATGATTATAGTAGGATGACCTGGGTTTATTTCCTTAGCTATAAAAGTGAAGCGTTTGGGCTGTTCAAAAGGTTCAAAGCCATGGCAGAGACGCAAACAGGGGCTAGGCTGAAAGCTCTAAGATCAGATCGTGGTGGTGAGTTTCAATCAAAAGAATTCAAGCAGTTTTGTGAGAAAGAAGGGGTGCTACAGCAGCTGACCACTCCATACACACCTAAGCAAAATGGTGTAGTTGAACGTAAGAACCGCACGGTAGTAGAACTAGCAAGAAGTATGCTGAAATCTAAAGGTTTGCCGAATAGTTTTTGGGCTGAAGCAGTAGCAACAGCGGTATATGTTCTAAATCTATCACCAACCAAGGCAGTGATGAACAAAACACCGTTTGAAGCATGGTTTGAAAGGAAGCCCAATGTGGGGCATTTGCGTGTTTTTGGGTGCATCGCTTACACTCTCATAACTACACAAAACTGAAAAAAACTGGACTCAAAATCTGAAAAGTGTGTGTTCATTGGGTATTGCATATAATCTAAAGGTTATAGGTTGTTTAATCCGGTGACAAAGAAGATTATAGTCAGTAGAAATATCATGTTCGATGAGAATGCTAGTTGGAGTTGGTCTATGGAGGAAGACAACACACCAATAGCAGAAATAGAAGATGAAGAAGAAGAAGGCAGCAGTGAGCAGCCGCAAAGCAATCCAAGCTCGAGTAGCACATCACATCGGATGGTTGATCCGGATACACAAGGAAGAAAGGTACGATCCTTACAAGAATTGTATGAAGCAACTCAGGTTTTGTACATATCAGATCCATTGTCCTATGAAGAAGCTGTAGAAAGAAAGGAATTGGTGCAAGCAATGAAAGAAGAAATGAGTTCAATCGAGCAAAACCAAATCTGGAAGTTGGTGGAATTACCAAAAGATCGCAATGCAATTGGGGTTAAATGGGTTTACAAGACTAAATTTGGTCCAGATGGCAGTGTATTAAAATGTAAAGCAAGATTAGTGGCAAAAGGATATGCGCAAAAGCAAGGCATAGACTATGAAGAGACATTCTCCACGGTGGCTAGATTTGAAATGGTTTGGTTGTTGATTGCAATGACTGCCCAGTTGAGACAACCTATCTATCAATTTGATGTGAAGTCAGCATTCCTCAATGGCGAATTAAAAGAAGAGGTTTATGTTGAGCAACCGGAAGGGTTTGTGGTGAAGGGCAAAGAACAGTGGGTGTACCGTTTGTTCAAATCATTATATGGTTTGAAGCAAGCCCCTTGTGCATGGTACAGCAAGATTGATGCACATTTTCAGAAATTGGGATTTGAGAGAAGCAAGAATGAGCCTAATCTCTATGTCAAACGCAAAGAAAAAGGAGGTTTAACAACGGTATGTCTCTATGTTGATGATATGATTTATTTTGGCACATATGACGCAATGGTGAAGGAGTTTAAAGAGCAAATGATGCATGTGTTTGAGATGACCGATCTAGGAGAAATGCATTACTTTCTAGGTCTGGAGGTTGAACAAGAGAAGGGGAGAATCTTTGTGTCCCAACGCAAGTATGCAAGAGACTTGGTAGAAAAGTTCGGATTAAAAGATTGCAATCCCGTACTAATTCCAATGAATACAAACGAGAAGTTGACAGCTATTGATGGAACCGGAGCAGCAGATGCAACTCGGTTTAGGAGTTTGGTGGGAGGTCTATTGTACTTGACGCACACAAGACCAGACATCACACATGCAGTGGAATGGTTGCGAGATACATGCAGAATCCAACTAAACAACACATGGGAGCAGCAAAACGAATTCTTAGGTACATTGCAGGTACAACAAGCTATGGTCTGTGGTACAAGGGTGTTGATGAACCGTGTTTGATAGGCTACAGCGATAGTGACTGGGCAGGCAGCATAGATGATCGAAAAAGCACAACAGGTCAGGTGTTCTTCTTTGGCAACAGCATAATAAGTTGGAGTTCGAAGAAACAGTCAACAGTTGCACTATCAACCGCAGAAGCTGAGTACAATGCAGTAACATCAGCAGCATGCCAAGGTGTATGGTTAAGGCGCTTATTGGAAGAGTTAGATTGTGAGCAGAAAGGTGCAACAATACTATATTGTGATAATCAGTCGACAATTGCAATTAGTAACAACCCGGTGCATCACAACAGAACAAACACATAGACACTCGACTCCATTTCATACGAGATCTGATTGAGCAAAAGATGATAGAGTTGCAGTATGTGAACACGAACCAGCAAGTTGCAGATGTGCTGACCAAATCACTCCCACGAGAGAAGTTTAACTGGTGTCGAGACATGATGAATGTGCTGGACTTTGGATTAAGGGGGGGTGTTGAAAATAATCCAAGTCAGCAGCAAAGTGCATAAGAGATGAAGTTTTTTAGAAGTTTCGGTTTAGGTGCAGTTTTTATTTCTGTTAAGAATTAATTATAAACTGGTTATTAAACTTAGGCAACAAGTTTTCTGTTTAGACATGTGCAGGAAGTAGTGGGTAGTTTCTTATTTAGTTTGTCATGTAGTGGGTTGGTTATAGGTTAGTTATAGCAAAGTTAGTGGGGTTAGTGGATGCCTAAAAATGGCAGCACTTGTAATAGAGTTAGTGGGGTGCAAAATTAGTTATATGCACCATCTTAAATACCATGTATGTTTCTGTTAATGAAACAATGAAGTTGTGAGAAAAATCCAGCGGCTGTGTTCTGTTTTTTCTCTCTTTTCCGAAAACTCCCAACAATTATGCATGCATTTTTATAATTTATCCGTTAATTAATTGCCTGACAGCGCTTAACAGATATAGATAATTTAGTAATAAAATTAAGTTTTAATGGATATGTACGTATATAAAAACATTTTTCCTTATTGATACATTGTTAGACATGTTTTGTCTAAATTACATATATGTGTTTGTTAATATTTCATTTTCTCAGCTGGTGGGCTGCATTTATTACACCAACTACTGCAGTTATCAAAGACATAAGTCTAGCTAGTTTTTTTAATATACAACTACAAGACCCTAATCATTTAATATGTTGCATTCAATTTGAAACCAATTAGTTCAGTAATTCGGGTTTCTAATTGGCGGCCGTGCACGTTTGTTGGCTCTGATGCCTATATAAAAAAAAAACCTAGTTCCATTTTGCAAGCCCTGCGGATTGATAGTGCAATTATACTTGCAATAGGTACGATAAAGATATACAAATATACATGCAGCTAGTAATTAAGAAAATACTAATTTATCAGCAAAGAGTATACATAGATAAGAGCTATTTGTATTTATTATTTTTGCTATAATAATAATTTCAAAAATCATATGGTAACCGAGCTGGTTTTCGCAACATTTTCCACTAATTAACCCAAGAGTGGCGAGTCCAATATTCGTTAGAGATCCTAGCGTAAAATGTTTAGTAGTTTAAATCATCTTTAGTTGTAATTGGCAACCAAGATGATTTTTCTAACATTTTGAATAGTCAGCCGTGTTGCTCTCCGGAGTCCAATTAATGACACGCCGATGAAGTCTTCCATGAAAATAAAGGCTTCTTATTTCCCAACAAACCCAAACTTATCCTCCTGGCCCTGAATGTTACGTTAATGATGATTGAATGTACATGGAGCATGGTTAATTCATAGACGACAGGAATGTAACACCAGTGTTGTAAATAACAGTATGCACTCATCGAATGAATGGGGTACTGTTAAGCTCTTAATCGGTATGTGATCGATTAATAGAAATTTTGCGGATAATTTTGAGTTTTCATTAAAGTTATGTGCATATATTTATAATAGCCACCCAACTGCTGCATAAATTCTGGTAGAAGCTTCTTTGTTTGAATTGAAAGATTAGTTTGTTGTTGTTAGTTAGAATTCAGTTTGATAGCATGATGTTTTATTTTCATATTTTGTATTTGAAAGTTTTTATGCTTAATTAATGTTCACTTATATATTCTGTGTATGTGTGGTGAGAATTATTCATGGTGCATATAATATTATTGCATATAATTCTATATATGTTATGTGAGATTACCGTTATTATTCACAATCTCTCTTCAAAAAATAGCTTTTCTAGTATAATACATATAGTGCCATGCATCTCCTTAATGAATGGTCACCTGGTATAAATAAAATTGGCAAATGCCGCATCGCTTTTGTGTGCTAATAGTGATGCCGCATTTCTTCATCAATGTTTTGAAATAGTGTACTAGATGGCTACGAAACACTATTTTGATTTCTAATGAAATCGGCGGATTTTCCCCAGTTTTATCACACAAAAAAACAAATAGCTACCAATTTACTTATAATTTATAAAGAAATTGATTATTTTAGATTTGTAATATATTTACTTGAGTATATCGAATTTTACTTGGAGTCATGCATTAGTAGTATTAATTGTATACCTATGCATGAAAACATGGAGCAAAACTAGGGTGTGATGTGCTCACACGGTGAGCACACCTCCTAGAGGTCGCATTTTCAAAGTTCAAATAGTCGATTCGAACCTTCCAACGTGTTCTTCATATAAAAATGTGCTTGAAGACCAAATTTTACATTTTTTGAAAATTTTTTACTATTTTTTCAGAATTTTTGAAAGTGATGATTTTCAAATTATTGTTTAGTTTAATCAAAAATTCTGAAAAAATAGTAAAAAATTTCCAAAAAATGTAAAATTTGGTCTCCAAGCACATTTTTATATGAAGAACACGTTGGAAGGTTCGAATCGACTATTTGAACTTTGAAAATGCGACCTCTAGGAGGTGTGCTCACCGTGTGAGCACATCACACCCTAGTTTTGCTCGAAAACATGTGCTAGTTTTTTTGAGCTCCAATACTATATTTTGACAACCAGGGTCGGAGCTAGACTTTCGATTTTATCCAAGATATTTTACTCTAAATTATATAGAAAATCATATATAAATACAAAAAAATTAAATAAAAATAGAGGTTAATTGACCCACATTGCTTATATTTAAGTGTGTCATTGCTGACAACTGTAACGGAAGTTCTTGCACTTAACTCTGATGAGAATATGTACACTTTCTAACTAGAGGAATATAATACTTGCTCCGCCTTTTTTTTTTTTTTTTTCTATTTTTCATTATCAGTATTTTCTTTCTTTGAATTGGCCAGATATTCAACATTTTATGACAGTTTAAAAAATGCATCAATTTAGAAATATATAAATCCTATTTTGCAATTCATACTTTTTTTTGTGTGTAAAATTCGCATACTATGAAGAAACAAAAATAGTATGTATATAATCATTTTTTCGACCCATTCGATCATTATCCATTTTGAAAATAATAAAGGTGTTCAATTTCAGGGAAAATGCACGGTATAGGCCGCGCACATTGGATCAATATTCAAAAGGTTAGAACAGTCCCAAATTCCTAGTGAAAAAGACAGGCTTCAGTAGCCAACCGCACGGTACACATCAGAATAGAATCACACTTTCAAATAATTAAGGGTACAGCTTTTGTGGGTTCTTTAATTAATAAAAATCACCAATAGGGTTAATTAGTTGGTTCTCCAGTATCTTTCATATATTACACTTAAAAACATTGTTGGGACATTCTTCTAGTAACAATTTGTAAACTGAATATTGTTGGTTCTTCAGTAATCGTGCACTGCGCGCTTAACAATATTGTTGGCTCATCGTGATGACATAATTAATTATATATTTTGACTTAAGAGCTTATTGTACTATGTTTCATAAAAAAAATGATATTACTACACAAAGAGTTCTATTACATCAGCACCTTCATTAGCTTGCAAATTGAATTGCAAAATTCCAATTGACACTTTTAAATCCTTTTTGGAACTTTCAATCTCACTTTCATGGATGCAGTGCAATTGCAAATTTTGAAAGATTTCACTAAATGAAAGCTTTCATCTCCACGTTCACTCTCTCGCAGCCAATCAAATTCATTTCGTGGTATTAAAAGCAACTTCTAATTAATTGCAAGGATGTAGGAGTTGTGAAATTAAGTTTGAAATTAATTTATCTTTAATCTTTGACAGCTGTTTGAAATTGCTAGTCAATTTCATGGATGGAGTCGTTATGTGTACAAGTTAGAAGTAAAATTTGTAACTTCTGTATGCATCAATATTTTTCAGCCTCCTCTTATTATAAAATTAAATTATACTATATTAGATATTTCGGCCTTCCAATCTAAATTTCTAGTTAACCCCATACTTTTTTTCAACACAAATTAATTTTATGACATTAGACGTACACGAATGCAATTAATTGTATACGTGGAAGTATGTTTAATTATTAAGACAACAATAAAATTATCAAGAACTTAAAAATATGGATATTATTGTTATTTATTCAGGATAGTAAAACAAAAAATCAGGATATTTCCCGCCACAATTTGGGCCTACACTTGTACACTGCGTATGAGACTGGGTTACATTTTTTCAAATTTCAATAGAGATGCTATTACGGAAGGAGCCCAATAAAGCCTATTCCATGTCCAAATGTTTTTTTTTTTTTTTCAAAGCCCGTAGGCATCCATGTTCCAATGTTACTGAACTAATAAACCCAATTACGTCCGAATACTGCAGAACAGACTGGGTTTCATTATTTCGGAAAGTGCTATATTATTATACCCATATAATTGTTAACAAGACCCACAAAAGATCTGAAGAGAAGTGGCGCACAAGGCAACTGTGATGGTGAAGAAAGGAAACTATCTACTGTTGGCGTGAGTTGAAGAAAAAGACAGCAGGGGATTTAGTTTCCATTAATTGTAATATTTAGACAATCAATATAATAATTATACAATTCTAGATTAAGGAAGGAAATAACTAGACATGATACATGAGAGGCTGTTGTCTATCTCCATGTACAATCTGAAATTATCGTATTATGTAATCTTCTTCTTGAATGAAATCAAACATGGGAGGGAAAAGGGAGTTTCTTGGGAGTGTTGTGTTCATATTTTCTAACAATTTGACATGGTTTGGGAGATTTTCTAATGCAATGAAAGGATATGGATATTCTCTAAAGTGATTCTGACCATACTTTATTTTTTAGGAAAAAACAGGGGAAGATAACAATTCTAATTATTTATGTTGATAACATGATAATCACAGGGGACGACCATGAGGGGATCAAAAGCCTAGAAGAAAGGCTATCTCCGGAATTTGAAATGAAGAACTTAGGAGGACTAAAATACTACTCTAGAATTGAAGTTACGCGAACTCAGGAAGGTATATCCTTGTCTCAATGTAAGTATGTGCTAGACTTACTTGCCGAAGCTGGGATGCTTCATTGCAAACCAGTAGATACACCAGTTGTACAAAATGTCAAGTTGGGTGAGTTCCCCAACTAGGTACCAACAAATAAAGAAGTGTACCAAAGATTAGTGGGGAAACTTATTTATCTGTCACATACCAGACCTGATATTGCATATGTGGTAAGTGTAGTAAGTCAGTTCATACATGCACCTAGTGAACAACACATGGAAGCTATGTTTCGAATGCTTAGATATTTGAAAGGAGCACCAGGAAGAGGTATTTACTTTAAGAAAAATGGGCATCTAAGAATTGAGGGGCACACAGACTCGGATTAGGCAGGTGATATAACTAATCGAAAATCCACGTACCTCTGGATACTTTACATTTGTTGGAGGGAACTTGGTGACATGCAGAAGTAAGAAACAAAAGGTAGTAGCATTGTCTAGTGCTGAGGCAGAATTTAGAGGTATTGCTAAAGGGTTACAGGAGCTAATATGGGTGAGGAAAATTGTGAGTGAACTCGGGTTTAAACCTGAAGAAGAAATGAAACTCTTCTGCGACAATAAGGCTGCAATTGCAATATCTCAGAATCCTATGCAACATGATCGTACCAAGCATATAGAAGTTGATGGATATTTTATCAGACAAAATCTAGAGGAGAAGGTCATTGCATTCCGTTTGTGAGAACTGAGGATCAACTTGCAGACATATTAACGAAAGGGGTCTCTAGCACAATCTTTCATGATTTACTTGTCAAGTTGGGCGTGAAAGACATCTACATGCCAACTTGAGGGGGAGTGCTAACAAGAGCCACAAAAGATCTTAAGAGAAGTGGCGCACAAGGCAACTGTGATGGTGAAGAAAGGAAACTATCTACTGTTGGTGTGAGTTGAAGAAAAAGGCAGCAGGAGATTTGGGTTCCATTAATTGTAATATTTAGACAATCAATGTAATAATTATACAATCCTAGATTAAGGAAGGAAATAACTAGACATGATATATGAGAGGTTGCTGTCTATCTCCATGTACAATCTGAAATTATCATATTCTATAATCTTCTTCTTGAATGAAATAAAACATAGGAGGGAAGGGAGTTTTTGTTGGGATAAACTCAGCAATACTGCACTGCTTTGTGCCAGTATGCAAAAGATTGAAGAGAGAATAATAATTTTCTGAACAGAAACAACGCTTTATTTCCTTTCTCTCTTACTCAATTACATAGAGTTCTACAGTATTTATAACAATACAATGTTCCTAAAATTAACATCCACAACTTGCCTAAATTAAGCACCCACTACACAACATGCTAAAAATAGCTAACCACTATGCTAACTAGTCCTAAAATAACTATGCTTAAAATAACTAATGCCTAACATACCTATGCAGTTTTTATGCTAGTAAAAACTGATTCGTACATGCTCTAATCAATTTGAATTAATTTTCAACACTCCCCCTTAATTCAAAATTGATTACCAGGTTTGATTCTGAATTCCTCAAACTTTTCTCTTGCCAATGCCTTCAGCAGAGTTCTTGAGAACTTGCATGTTTGATTTCCATTGTTCTTGATGCTACCAATTCTTCTTGTAATTCTTGATGCCATGTTTCATTTCCCACTGCTTCTTCAAAGGTTGTGGATCTTTGCCTTCCACCTTCTTCATACGCCATGAAAAGCGTAGGTTGCTCTTTCTTTTCTTCTTCATAGCATGCTTGTTGTTCTTCCCTTTGTTTTCTAAAACAATCGGCTTGCACATACCCATATCTTCTATGTTGTGCTGAAACAAGAACTCGCCAAATCTACAATGGCCACGTCCACCTCTTCCTGGAGAGGACTCCCCCTTTCTGTAGAACGCCCTTTCATCACCTTTCTCCTCTGATCTAGATTTCGCATCATGGGTCTGCAGTGATCTCATCAGTTCATCAAAGGAATAGGTTAAAAGATCCTTTGATTCTTCAATTGTTGCCACCACGTGATCAAACTTTAGTGCTACGCTTCTCAGCACCTTTGCTACCATGGTTTGCTCTAACATGTTGTCTCCATATGCTCGAATTTTGTTGACAACGGATATGACTCTTGAAAGAAAAATCTGCATTGATTCTTCTATTTTCAAATGCAACGTCTCAAGATCTCCACATAGGCTTTGCCGTTTGATGGCCACAACTCGCGAACTTCCCTGAAATGCCGTCTTCAAGGTTGTCAATGCTTCTTTAGCGGTTGTTGCTGCTGCAATTCTTCCAAGTTGCCACCAATCGACTCTACCATCAATTGCGAATCGACTCTGCCATCAATTGCTTGTCGCACCGAACCATCGGCTCTGATACCATTTTGTTGGGATAAACTCAGCAATACTGCACTGCTTTGTGCCAGTATGCAAAAGATTGAAGAGAGAATAATAATTTTCTGAATAGAAACAACGCTTTATTTCGTTTCTCTCTTACTCAATTACATAGAGTTCTGCAGTATTTATAACAATACAATGTTTCTAAAATAAACATCCACAACTTGCCTAAATTAAGCACCCACTACACAACATGCTAAAAATAGCTAACCACTATGCTAACTAGTCCTAAAATAACTATGCTTAAAATAACTAATGCCTAACATAACCTATGCAGTTTTTACGCTAGTAAAAACTGATTCGTACATGCTCTAATCAATTTGAATTAATTTTCAACAGTTTCTAGGGAGTGTTGTGTTCATATTTTCTAACTATTTGACAATAATCCGGTCCAATAAATCCGATTTCTATTCACCGTCCCATCGGCCCATTTCTCTTAGTGTGATGTCCTTATGTGCTGGTAGTACATCCTGAAATCGGGAATCTCCCTACTGGAAAGAGAGAACTAGAGATTAGGATCTTCTTATCATAATATAAAGGCTGTCATCTAAATGTACCAGTTAACTTGGGCTGGAATTTTCTATGAAAGATATTTGATACTTGTGCTTTTCAAATTTTGGAGGAATTATCAATATATCTGTTGGCGGCACTTTGCCGCCAACCATAAAAAAAAAAATTTGGAGGAATTTTCTTATAATACTTGTGCTTTTCCAGATTATAGATTTACGCTGTTGTATTAATTAGCTGTACTAGTTATGCTTGTACTCTCATCCTGTTAGTTATCCTATTTGTTAAGTATATGCAGTAATAGTTTTTTTATTTATAATCTGTTTCATACTAATTGTTGGGCTGCTTATCTGTCTTCATCAATCTAACAGAACAAGTTGGCTATTTCCTTCCATTATTGCAGAGTTCATAAATGCATGTTCTGAGTCTATTTCAACATAATTATGTACTGCTTTGGTTTCAAGGCATCGATCAAGTTACTGGTAATGATTTGTTCTCTGATAGGAGCTTTTGGAGAATAAAATAGTAGATCTAGGAATTACGGTCATTTGACTTATTGTAAATACTTTTTTTATCAATGGAATTGTTAGTAGGCATTTAAAGGCACTAACCTTCAAAAAAAAAAAAATAAGGGCTTTCGAAGGCTTATTTTACCATTTACTCTCAGATATTCTCTTGAAGGATTTTGAAGGCTTTTGTAAATATTCTCTTGGGTTTCCTGTTGTATACGGATTCGTATCCCCCCAGATACTTGACTCAAGACAATTGAAACAGACAGACCAGATTTATTCTCAGCCGGTGCCTATACGGGATAGAGCGGGGGGCAGTGTTATTTGTGCTTTGAGATTTGTGCCAAGCTAAAAGAACAATTCTGGACCGTCTGTTTCAATTGTATTCAGTCAGGTACCCTGAGGGGATGTGAATTAGTTATATGGAGGGATCAATAGAGTTGATATGGATAAATATTGTTTTTCGTTATCTAAACATGTAAAGGTACGGTTAAAGACTATTCACTACTAGAATATCCGTTTTTAGCAAGAGCAGAAAAAGGGCTTGTTCCATGAGCTTACCCTTGGAATAAGATCTAAAATTGTCATTTCCATTCGCTACTTTTGAAAATACTACCGTCGCAACAAGCCTCAGTAGAAATACAGAGAAATACTCTATATTTCCATGGATACCCTTGTAAATAGTCTTTTCTGGCTTTTTCCATGAGCCTCCCCTTGGGAAAAGGACGCATGGCAATAGTTTCCCACTTGGCCCCTATCTCGATTATTTCCAAGAGCAGTGTATGTGGGGCCCATTTGATTATTTCCAAGGAGTAGCGAACCTGGGACCCACTGAGCATTTCCAAGGTTGGTTAACGTGGGGCCCATCTGGTTATTTCCAAGGGGTAGCGAACGTGGGACCCACTGAGTATTTCCAAAGCTAGTTAACGTGGGGCCCATCTAGTTATCTCCAAAGGCATCTAATGTGGGACCACTAAGTATTTCCAAGATTAGCGAACGCAGGGCTCATCTGGTTAATTTCCAAGGACAGCATAGGTGGGTCCCAGCCACTCATGCATCTAAGTGTTCTTGTTTACTGGCATAGGTGGGTCCCAGCCACTCATGCATCTAAGTGTTCTTGTTTACTGTTTGGGATTGAAGTAATATATAGTGAAGCACAAGCGGTTGCATTGGCATTTTGGGCTTGCAATTCATTTGCGTAAAGGCCAATTGCGCTGTTTCCTCGTTCAAATAAAAAGCAGCTTTATTCTAAATTGCAGAGTGGTGAGCCGAATTGAGATTTTACAATATTAGAGGTAGCACACGATAATTTTTATTTTTTTTGGTAATTGTGGCGAGTGGATGGGATTCTGATCAGTTTGATTTTAGATTATTCTTTGGGGTTTAGGTCGTCAAGGATTGGGTGTCGAATCATTCGCTTCAGATTATTTTCACTTTCATATTGTCTCAGGTTGGGTTTGCTGGATTTCTGATTGTTCGTTTTTAAATTATTCTTTGTATTTATTTCGGATCTGATTTCGAGTTATATTGAGATGGATAATTCTTAACAATAACTCAAGATTCAGAGGTTGAATTGAATTTTGAATTACAAGGAGATGCTTAATCACGGTTGATTGCAGAGCCGATGTATAGGCTGAACGAATGTTTTGTAGTTTGCATACATAACATTCTTGTACTTAAATTCATGCATTAGATTTACAAAATTCTTGTATTAGATTTACAAAATTCTTAACTGTGTACAGAATTCTTGATCTCTTATATATTTTAGGTTTTAAACATTTGAGATCATCTTAACTTTACAGAATTCTTAACTGATTTCACAGAATTATTGACGTAGGTTTGAAGAATCCTTGATTTATTTTATGATTCATAATCTTGTTTTTTTCTTGCAGGATAATATTTTATGATTAAAAAAAGATCATATTCACACTTCACATCTTAAGTTTACATAATACAAATCCTCACTTTATAGTGTTGTGTGATAAAGTTTACAAGATTTGAAACAATTAGAAATAACATCTAGATGCAGATCTAAAAAAAATAAGAAATTTAATTTTTTTGACTGATTTACAGTATTCAAATAAATAGTGTACAGATGTGATTAGCTTTACAGAATTCAAAATATTTGAAAGTAGCATCTAGATGCAAATCTAAAAAAATAAAATTTGAATTTTTTTACTGATTTACAATATTCAATAAAACTGTTTACAGAGTTGGCATCTAGATGCAGATTTTGAAAAAAAATATGAATTTTTTTTTTGTAAAAAGAAATTTTGAAAAAAAAATTCTTTGTTATAAAATTTTACCGGTTTACAGAATTCTAAGAAAAGGTTTACAAAATTTAAAAGTGAGCTCGGTTAGTTACTAGTTTTGAAAAGTTGTTAGTGATCTTCTGGATGTGATCCTGGTCAAGGTTCTACAAGTGGTCCCGGTCAAAGCGGTTAAACCGGTGGTTTAACTCGGAGTTTATTGGGAACCACACTATAATGAAGTATTTGCAGAATTCATTGAATTGGTTTACATAATTGAGTATTCAAGTTTACAAAATTATGAGAAGAAGTTTTCAGACATTCAAGTGGCGACAGTTTGTTTTGGGAGATTGGTGTTGGTTGGGGGGGGGGGGGGGGGGGGGGGTGTGTGGGGGCGGTACTAGCAGCTTGCTAATAAAACAATCAAATGACGCATCGTTTTTGTATGCTAATAGTGATGCCGCATTGCTTCATCTATGTACTGTAATAGTGTATCAGATGGCTACCAAACACTATTTTGATTTCTAATGAAATGGGGGGATTTTTCCCAGTTTTATCTCCAGAAAAATTGAAATAGCTACCAATCTACCTATAATTTATAAAGAAATTATTATTTTAGATTTTTAACATACATATTTACTTGAGAATATTGAATTTAAGTTGGAGTCATTAGTAGTATTAATATTTAGTATACTACTAACATATTATCTGCCTATGCATGATAACATGTGCTGGCATTTTTGTGTTTCGATACTATATCCTGACAACGGTAACGGAAGTTCTCGCGCTTAACTCTGATGTGGTCAATCCGGTGAGAACATTTGTTTGAGTTGCTCGGCCATAACCAACATATATACTTTGCATGGTGAACCTAGAGACACTAGTACAAAAAACCCCTTCACCGACCCTCAACCACCGACTGTTTTAATATGTAACAGTCGGTGTAGAGACTGCTGGTAAAATCGTAAATAAGAAGAACCTCAACACTGACTGTTTTTTACAAAAAACCATCAGTGAACCAACACTGACTGTTTTTTAAAAAAACAGTCGGTGTTGCTCATACCCTATATTGAGCAGTCACCAACACTGACTGTTTTAAAAAAAACAGTCGGTGTTGCTCATACCCTACACCGACTGTTTTTTATTAATAACTGTCGGTGATGAAATTTTGTGCTGACCGTGTTTAGTTCGAACCGTCAGTGTATTTTCCTACGCGCGTTTTTCTCTTTCGATTAGCCGCCAGCCCTTCTAAATTTCATTTCCCTCTCCGCAATTTCAATTTTCCTTTCCGCAATTTCAATTCGTCTTCGATAAACCCTCTTAGCCTCTCTCTCCGCTCAGAAAATTTCATTTTCTGTCTCTCTCCGCCTCCGCTCATCCTCTTTGAGACACACCGGTACTCCTCTCAGTTCCAGCCCTTAGCGGAGCCCCACATTAAAGGCGCGCCTCTCATCCTAGAGGTCACACCGCTCATCCTAGAGGCGCGCCTCTCTCCGCTCATCCTAGGTCTCTCTGACGGCGGGTCCCACTCGATCAGGCCGATTGAAGACTCGTAAGGTAATGGCTTGCTCGAGAGATTCGTCGGATGTTCCCGTCCCCGATTTCCTCTCCTCCAATTGGTTCTTCACTTCTCCTCTCCAGTTCCTCCCTTTGTCTTTCTTTCTAGATTTGTTGAGAAAAATCAAATGCTGGTTTTGTTATGTTCTTTCCTAATAGGCTAGAGTCGTCAAGAAAAATACTGTGTGTGAGCTAAATACTGATTTTGTGATAGTGTGTGTTTTACCAATTTGTTGTGTGAGCTAAATACTGTGTATTTTTCATGTATACGTGGTTAGCCAAATCAAACAAAAATACAACAGAAGACTCAGTATGCCAATTTTGAGACACAGTACTCATGCTCAGGTGACTCTTCTTGTACCAGAAATTTAGTGATTCTAGACATGACCAATGCATGGTTCTAAAAATTCATTTATCGTTAATGGCATATACTTAGATCTTATAATTTTCTTAAAGTTATTTTGGTGTTGTTTTGCCTTATTAGCTTGTTGTGTGGGCAGGCACAAGACGAGGCTTCAAATTCTTCAGCTAATAAAAAATACAACAGAAAAGCTCAAGTTAGCCAGTGAAGCTGATAAGAACACTGAAATTAGTGTAAGCACCCCATTTTTATTTTTTATTTTCAATCCTTTCATTTAGATTCAAATTTATTTAATTATGCAATGCAGGCAAGTAAGAAGGTAGCAGATGCAAAGCTGGCAAAAGATTTTAAAGCAATTATGCAGGAGTTTCAGAAGGCTCAGAATCTTGCTGTTCAGAGAGAAACCGCATATGCTCCATTTGTTCCCCAGGCTGTTCTTCCCTCTAGGTTTCATATTAAACTTCTTTGTCTGTGGACCTATTTTAAGTCTGCTGTGCCAAACGGCTAAGTTTCCTTTGTCTTGGTGCAGTTATACAGCAGATGAGATCAATGTAGGTTCAGACAGGACGCCGGAACAGCGTGCTGCACTTGTAGAATCAAGAAGGTAAATACATCTGCATTTTATTGATGCTATATTGCTCGGTGATTGTATTATAGTAAAAGGCAGACAAATAGGGAAGTAAAATTTAAGATGATATGCAGGCAGGAGGTGCTATTGCTTGACAATGAGATAGCATTTAATGAGGCGATAATAGAGGAGAGGGATCAAGGTATTCAGGAGATACAAAACCAAATTGGTGAAGTCAATGAAATCTTTAAGGACCTCGCTATACTTGTTCATGAACAAGGCTCTGTCATTGGTTTGTGTTCTTTTAATCACTTATTATTTTTTACTTTTCTATTTTATTTTGTTCACTTTCTTATTCTCCCTTTTGGGGGGGTTATTGCTTGTTCTTTTGCAGATGATATAGACTCCAACATAGAGAATGCAGCAGCAGCAACTGTTCAGGCGAAGACTCAGCTTGCCAAGGCCTCCAAACCCATAAGTCTAATTCATCTCTGGTAATTCATTTCTCACCACTCCTGAATTTTTCATACTTGTCACTTTATATTGGTGTCTGTCTGCCAGTTCGTATGATTCATATGCAACCTTGTGTGTTGACTTAATTTTCCAGCTTTTTGTTTATTATATCTACAAAGAATAATTTTGCTTTAAATTGGTTAACTTGAGGTTTAATTCATTGAGGCTTAAATAAGGTTTAGCATAGTCTGAGTACATGATCAAATAACACTCTAGTTGATGCTTAGTTGCACAACTAGAGACTGTCGAGACCTAAATGAACAACTTAAGGTTTATTTAAGATCGGTTGCTATTGAGAATATTGATACAAAAGCAAATAAGGGACGTGATATCCAACAGATCTCAGAAATTATTCATCATTGATCATAATCCAGGCAACAGAGGCAACCGACAGGCTCATAGGCAATCTACAGCTGGCCTCTATTGATTAGTACCCAGCTGTTATTTTATACCATACTTAGCATTATGTAATTAGGCAACATAGCAACGGTCATTAGGGGACAATGATCTATATATAGGCTCTAAGAATCAGAACAAAACATAACAAAGTTTTCATTCATCATTTTCTTCTCAAACTTATTATGGTATCAGAGCAGGTCAATTGACCTGAAAATCCAAATCAATCAAGTGCCAGTAAAGGCCACCCAAATCCATCCTTCTTACCAGCAACAAAAAGATGACAGAAAACCAGAAAAGCCCCAATGAAATCAATTCAAACCCAAAACTTACAAACATGCTGCTCAATGGGAAGAATTACCTTCCCTGGTCTAGAGCCGTGACCATCTCCTTGAAGGGAAGAGGCAAATACAAATATGTCACTGGGGACAAGAAAAAAACAGATGCAGATGCAGATGCCTGGGAACTCAGCGACAACACGATTATGGCATGGCTACTCAATTCCATGGAGCCAAACATCAGTGAGTTATTCTGTTACGCAGATTCCTCTTGTGATATGTGGACCAAAATCCAAAAAATGTTTGGAAAAAAGAACAATTTTGAACATATCTTTCAACTTAAACAAGATATTGTACAAATTAAACAAGGTAACCAGCCATTTACACAATATTACGGTACAATGAAGGCAAAATGGGATGAGATAGATATCCATATACCAGAAACAACAGATCTCGAAAAAATTCGAGAAAGAAAAGAACAAGATAGGATTTACCAACTTTTAGCCAATTTAGACCCCAGCTTTGAATCAGTCTGTACCCAAATCCTTCTTGGTCCCACTCTGCCTTCATTAGATAGTATAGTAGCCACAATAGAACAAGAGGAATCTAGACGCAAGGCCATGAACACAGAACAGTACCAAATAACTGAAAATCAAGCCATGGCCGCAAAAGGGTTTAACCCTAGATCGGAGGTGAGAGGAGCCTCCAACAGCCTTAAATGCGGCAACTGTAAGAAAGAGGGTCACGAAATAACCAAGTGCTGGTTCCTCTATCCTCATCTCCGACCGAAACAGAAGGAGAAGGGTGGAGGCGATCGGTGGAGCACTGGATCGAAAGAAGAAGGAAAGAGGGCGAATGAAGGAAAGAAAGAGGCGCTGGTTGGGGCAAGTAAAGGGCCAATATCCGAACCGGCTGGACCAACTCAACCCGTGCTGGACCAACTCAACTCAGCGCAAATTAATCAGTTGCTTCAAGAATTAAACCAGCGGTCCACAGGTAAATTTACAGGTAATGGTTTAAATTTGAATAATAATAATAACTTAATTTCTAGTACTTTAAACAGATGGATTGTAGACTCAGGAGCTACTGACCACATGATTGGGAATTCTCAAATTTTACATGATCAAACAGAACCTCATAATTTAGAATTTGTAACAGTAGCAAATGGTTCAAAAGTACCTGTGACAAAAATTGGAAGTGCAAATCTTTTTTCAAAAAAATTATCCAATGTACTATATTTGCCTACTTTCACATCAAATTTATTATCTATCAGTAAAATTACTAAAGAATTAAATTGCAATGTAGTTTTCTCATCTGAAACTGTGACATTTCAGGACAGAACAACGGGGAAGAAGATTGGTGAAGGCCAATTAAGAAATGGACTTTATGTTTTAGATTTTTCAAATAAAGCTTGTTTTATTGCTAGCATAGAACCTAATAAACTATGGCATTATAGGATTGATCATCCATCTGATAAAGTTTTAAATAAGTTGTTATCTTTATCAAATTTAAATTCTAGTTGTTGTGATGTTTGTCGATTTTCCAAGCAAACCAGACTTCCTTTTTCATTATCTGATAGTAAAACCTCTCAAATATTTGAATTGGTGCACTCTGATGTTTGGGGACCTGCACCTATAAATTCATATAATGGTTTTAGATATTTTGTTACATTTATTGATGACTATTCACGCACTACATGGATGTACTTACTAAAAACAAAAGATGAAGTTTTCTCAATGTTTCAAGAGTTCACAAATTATGTTGAAAACCAATATAATACTAAGATAAAGATATTTAGGTCAGATAACGGAACTGAATATATCAATAAAAAATTTTCCGATTTTTTAAAACAAAAAGGAATTTTACATCAAACAACTTGCATAAATACACCTGAACAAAATGGAGTATCTGAAAGGAAAAATCGTCACATTTTAGAAGTAACTAGGTCTTTACTTTTTCAGTCAAATGTCCCTAAAAGATTCTGGTCTGATGCTATGCTCACTGCTGTATATCTCATTAATAGATTACCTAGTACTGTTTTAAATTATAAAAGCCCCTTAGAAATTTTGAATAATAGAAAAATAAATTTAGATCATCTTAGAATATTTGGTTGTACTTGTTTTGTACATATTAAAAGACAAGATAAACTAGATAAAAATGCAGTTAAAGCTATTTTCTTAGGATACTCATCACAAAAAAAGGGATATAAATGTTACGATCCTATCAAACAAAAATTATATATCTCAAGAGATATAACATTTTTTGAAAATGTACCTTTCTATAAAGAAAATGAAGAAAAATTGTACAAACAAGAAATCTCTAGAAATGATATTGTACTTCCAGAACTAACGTTTTTTGAAGGAACCAATGAGCAACATAATGTGCAAGAGGAATTAAGCTCAGGGGGAGAGGAATTGAGCTCAGGGGGAGAACTGGATACAGAAGTCGAAACTGCTCCTAGAAGATCAATTCGCTCAACAAGGCCATCATCCAGGTTACATGACTTTGTCACCTACAATGTAAGTTATCCTATTCAAGATTATATTTCGTACGATAATATTACCACACACCACAAGGCATTCTTAACCTCAATCTCACAAGAAAGTGAACCCAATAATTATGTAGAAGCCAAGGAAAACTCTACATATATGGCTTAAGGCTATGAAAGAAGAGCTTAAAGCACTTGAAAAAAACCAAACTTGGACCATTATGCCTCTACCCAAGGGAAAAAAACCGGTAGGCTGTAAGTGGGTTTACAAAATCAAATACAACAGTGATGGAACAATAGAAAGGCATAAAGCAAGATTGGTAGCAAAAGGGTTTACACAAACATATGGTATAGATTACCAAGAAACTTTTGCACCAGTGGCAAAAATGAATACTGTCAGAATTTTGTTATCTGTGGCTGTGAATTCGGGATGGAATTTGTACCAAATGGACGTTAAAAATGAGTTCCTACAAGGTACGTTAGAGGAAGAAGTCTATATGTCATTACCACCAGGTTACAAGAATGATGTTGACAATAACCTTGTATGCAAACTACACAAAGCAATTTATGGACTTAAGCAATCTCCTCGAGCATGGTATGGCAAACTCAGTCACTCTCTTTTACTTCATAATTTTGTTAAAAGTTCAGCAGACTCATCTATGTTTATTAAATATACAAAATTTACAACAACCATAGTTCTTGTTTACGTGGATGATATTATCATTACAGGAAATGACGAGAAAGAAATAAAAAATGTCAAAAATTATTTAAAAGGAAATTTTGATATAAAGGACTTAGGAAAACTTAAATATTTTTTAGGAATTGAGATCGCTCATTCAAACAAAGGTTTGTTCTTATCTCAAAGAAAATATGTTCTTGACCTACTAAAAGAAACAGGTAAACTAGGTGCAAAACCAGTCAATACCCCAATGGAACCCAACAAAAAACTTGATTCTGAAACTGGTGAACCATTGAAAGATATAGGACAGTTTCAAAGACTTGTTGGTAAATTAATTTACTTGACTGTAACCAGGCCAGATATTGCATTTGCAGTTAGTTCTGTAAGTCAATTCATGCATGCACCGAGAACCAGTCACCTTGAAGCTGTTGAAAGGATACTTAAGTATCTAAAAAAGTCACCAGGTCAAGGCATATGTATGAGAAAAAATAACACTAACAATATTGTCGGTTACTCTGATGCAGATTGGGCTGGTAGTTATGATCGGAGATCAACCACAGGTTATTGCACTTTTGTTGGTGGAAATCTTGTGACTTGGAAAAGCAAAAAAAAAACGTGGTGGCAAGATCAAGCGCAGAAGCAGAGTACAGAGCAATGGCATCAACTGCAAGTGAACTAACTTGCATCAAGCAAGTGCTTGAAGACATGAAGATTCATTGCGATAAGCCAATGCAGATGTATTGTGACAACCAAGCCGCAAGACACATCGCATCAAATCCAGTGTTTCATGAACGGACCAAACACATAGAAGTTGACTGCCATTTTATAAGAGAAAAGGTTCAATCCGGACAAATTGAGACCCCATTTGTTGGCAGTCAAAATCAACTAGCAGACATTTTCACCAAGGCACTGGAGAAAGGACCATTCGAAAAAATCTTGTTCAAGTTGGGATCAATCAACCTGTTTGATACCAACTTGAGGGGGAGTATTGAGAATATTGATACAAAAGCAAATAAGGGACGTGATATCCAACAGATCTCAGAAATTATTCATCATTGATCATAATCCAGGCAACAGAGGCAACCGACAGGCTCATAGGCAATCTACAGCTGGCCTCTATTGATTAGTACCCAGCTGTTATTTTATACCATACTTAGCATTATGTAATTAGGCAACATAGCAACGGTCATTAGGGGACAATGATCTATATATAGGCTGTAAGAATCAGAACAAAACATAACAAAGTTTTCATTCATCATTTTCTTCTCAAACTTATTAGTTGCCTTAGTTTTTCTTCCAAAATTTGGGAACAAAGGATTCTGGTGCCTCTTTTCTAATTTGTTTCTCTCTTTCTTGAGGTGGTATGCAAAGAGATTTCTCCATCCAGATATAGTAGCTCCATATGTACATATTTATATGGGATGAAGATCTAGGAGTTAAGAATTTTGGTGCAGAAGAGTAAGTTAAACATTTTATTTCATTAATTCTTGCGGCCTATAATTGTCAAAATAAAATTTAAGCCGCTATTTGTGCCCACTTGCAAAAATGAGAAATCTTACAGCTAGTCCTGGCCTTGTATGAAAACATCACATATACATTTTCTCTGTTCCTCCAAAAATATGCAAATACCCTCCTTTCTGCCTTATCTACATACATGTTTCTGAAACAGTTTAGGAATAAACCATCATTCTGGAATCTTATTTTTAAGAATCTAAAATGAGGGAGGAGATAATACTTATACAATTTTTGATTTCCTATGTTTTGACAGATATGTACATTCTTTGTGCTGGAAAATTTAGATACATAAAGTTGGTGAAGAAATATGGGTTGGAGATCTCTCAACCCGGACTTGAGTCCATTAAGGATTTTGCTTACCAAATTACGCAAAGAAGAAATGACACCGAAGTTCATAAGTAAGATTAACAATGCACATGCATTTTAAGCCAGAATTCTTGTGTTTACTCTAATAAGCCAGAATTTTTAGCTACTGTTGGCAGTGTAAGCTCCAAAATACAAACTGCACAAGCCAGAATTATTGTGGAAGTTGCCATTGCTATAATTTATTTTTTTCTTTTGCAATTAACTCATGCATCTTTTTAGTAAATTATTTAGATTGGGCTATATGGAATTGATGATTTTTCTTCTCTTTTTTTGAAATTAATATAAGCGGCACTGAAAAATATGGATTCAATCCCTGCTTTGCCTTCTAGGTATATTTTCATTTTACATATGACTTGGATAAAATTAACTTCTCAATTTGTATTCATGCAGTGTGATTTACCGACAGAAAAATATATATCGATAGAACTTCATGCAATAACACGACAATGGTGTATATTTTTCTTGGACAATTAAACTATTTATAAGAAATGCAATGTTGTTAAGTTCAGATGCATATTTTGTTAATGTGTTTTGTAAATTTTGTTATAGTGTGATTTTTTGTGAATGAATATGTTATGTTGTTTATATTATGTTGTCTTTTGTTTATGTTGTTCAAATTATTTGTATGACATTCTATTTAATATCAATGAATGTCGAATAGTAATATATTGCTAGCAAAAAAATATGGAGGCTAGCCCCGATACAAATAGAATCATGCCAAAATTCATATCAACACCGACGGTTATAAAATCAACAACGACTGTTTTTAGGATTAAAACTGTCTGTTTTTAGGACTAATTACGACTGTTTTGAAGACTTATACCGACTGTTTTTTCAAAAAAACAGTCGGTGTTGGGTGCCTACCCTGACTGTTATTTACCCGTCAGTAATGATATACCTATACTGACGGTGCCATCACCGACGCCTCAATAACAGTCGGTATAAGGGTTTTTTAACAGTCGGTGAAGGGGTTTTTTGTACTAGTGAGAGCAGCTCTGAAAAAACCCATTGTGTTGTGGTAGTATTCAACATACTTGTCCAGACTGATGATAATATGTACACTTTCTAACTAGATAATTTCTTTCTTTGAATTGGCAGCTATTCTGCATTTTATGACCGTTTAAAAGAAACAAAAAAAGCTAGCCAATTCAAAGAAATATTTAGTTCCTACTTTGCAATTCATACTGTGAAGAATAGCTTGCCAATTCAAACAAAAATAGCAAGCTATTCAAAGAAAATAGAAATATAGGATTTAGTTGCTAAGGATTAATTAGCAAGTGCAATTATACTTGCTATAAAAATGGACATGAACTTGAAAATTAAATATAGGATACAAATAATTTATTTTCTCAGTTCATCAAAATCGTATTTGATCATTATGAATCATTTATTTAACCATATATTAGTTGTAATTGGCAACCAAGATGATTTTTTTAACATTTTGGATAGTCAGCCGTGTTGCTCTCCGTAGTCCAATATGACAGCCCGAATGAAGTCTTCCATGAAAATGAAAGGCTTCTTATTTTCCCACCAACCCAACATTATTTTCCCACCAACCCAACACTTTTTTTTTTCCAACACCACTCTACTATTTATTTTATATCCATGTCTCTATCATAAAATAGAAACTTTGGAAATCCGGGCACAATTTTTCAAATAAGCATTTCTTTTGGAATTTCCAATATTGAATCGCCATGCATTGGTCATTTATTGGAACCGTATCCTCTGAGGTACTATTCCGTAGAGTAATTGGATCCAGACTGTTATTTTAACTTTGCACGAAGCTCAAAGCACAAATAATACTGGCCTCCTCCGCCATTCTCGAATAAGCACCTGAACCGTAAAGTAGTGGGCCCTACCCCCATGCAGTCCTGCAGAGGATATTTGTCCTCATTTGTTTGGCGTGATACGTTGTGACAAATGAAAGGCTGCTAAGAATAAAATTATAAGTTGTGCCGATTTATCATATGTAGCATTTAAAAAAAAAATGATATATATCATTCTTGAAAAATCTCCCAGCATTCTTAGCCGATTTATCGTATGTTATGAAACAATTTCTACCTATTCATAGCGGCAAAGTACTTCTTGTTATATTTTTTATTTTTCCGGATGCTATTGTATACTATAGCTCAGTCGGTAAAAGATTACAAAATGAAGTTAAAATAATTACTTTTGTAAATAACATTGTGATTTGAAAATAATTTTTCCTGAATTTTAAAAAATAATTATTTATGCAATTAATTTGAAAAAAAATGTATAATTCAAAAGTAATTAGTTCTAAATTTATTTAAAGAAAATACTGTAGTTCAATAATCCTACTTGTTTATATATGAGTTCGCTAATATTCGACAACAATATATCTGGGTATATAGGACTAATAATATATGTAATAATATTTTTTTGTATGTATCAAACCCAACCCGATTTGCAGTATATGAAGATCTGTTTTGATGCGTGGTGACCTAACTAGTCATAGGTCAACTTAACACTACTTGTTTTATATAATATTTTATTGATATCAAAATATCCGATGGACAGCTCCACTCAATAATTTCTTATTTCCCTCCCAACCCAACCTTATTGGTGATTGAATGTTCATGGAGACTCAGAACAAGGAAAAGACGAAAATATACACTTGTCAGATGGCAAACGAATCTGACTGGCAATAGGCAGAGCAAGCATTTTCGGGAAAAAAAAGAATCCGTTGTTATTCCATTGGAATAGATAAATCCTGTTATTCTAATAGTAGTCGTTCAGATTTTTTCGTGCTCGAATCTCGACAAAAATACTTTTTCAGAGAACCAGTCTTTGGTCTAATGGTAAAGACAATGCTCTCCATGTGGGAGGTCGCAGGTTCGAAACACTGAAGGAGCAATTCTTTGTAGTTGTTTAATAGTTGAATGGCTTGACCTCTAACCTTTACTAAAAAAAAATTACTTTTTCATATGCAAATTTCAACAAAATAGAACGGTTGTCGTTGGAATAACGGGGTCGTGTTATTCCAATAGAATAACGGGGTCGTGTTATTCCAATAGAATAACAACCGATTTGTTTCCGCATTTTGGAAGTCAGCACTAGATGGATTAAGATAGATAATCATCCCAACAATTAAATGAGACAGATTAAAATTTAAAAGATAAAAAGAAAAAAAAAGTAATAAATATATATTTCTGCATACACTCATGGTCGAGTCAGAACGGAATCGGCCACTGACGATCCGATTTTACCCGATTTACTCACCCCTTTGTAATTTTGCGCTGAAAACTAAAATTTTAACTGAAATCAGACCGAGTCTAATTATACTGTTTTTTGCTTCTCAATTTTGAATTTATCGGTCAAATTAGTTTTGACAATAAAAAAGAACGCTGGGTCCGAGAAGAAGCAACTGGGAAGATGAAATAAAGGTGATGACAGTATTTTCTGTAATTTAATGTATGCGTAAAAGTGTATAGCAAGTGACACAAGGTGTAATAATAACTTGTTTTAAGGTCAGTTGGTAAGCACGCCACAACTAATCTGGAAACAAGTAGAAGGTGTTCACGCGTGCCTCGCTTGTGCTGGACAGCTGGATTTATTTTGATTTTTTTTTTCCTATATTGAGTCTAGGATAGGACAGATAGTAAGATTTTCAAATAAAAAAGCCATCTGTGAAGCACTCCATTAAGTAGGAATATAGTAGGCTTTTGATTTTATTTTTTAAGGTTCATACTTTATATAATAAAAAACCCATCCGTGAAGCACTCCATCAACAACGACATACATCTGTGTTATGCTTTATGATATTATGCATATGTTAAATTTCATAATTATAGATTGCTATTTTCCAATATATAGAATTTCATAATTTAACTTTTAATGAATAAGCATATGCAAATTTGGATAGGATAATTAAATAATATTATATTTTTTTAATGTATCAAACCCAGCTCGACTTGTGTGAGGTCAAGGTCTTCTTTGATTGAGGTGACCTGAGTCATAGGTCAACTTAATTACCCAAGTACAATAATTTAGAAGGTGCATGATAGAATCAAGTACAATAATTTAGAAAGATTAATTGAATCAAACAAAGAGAAAAATCAAGTCTTCCCCCAAGTTTTCCATGAAGTCTTCCATTAAGGCCCTCCAGGCCCCAGCTGGCCGTGACTTTCTCCGCTGGTGGGCTCCAGGCTGCACTTATTACACCAACCACTTAAATAGTACTCACTGTTACATTATTAATGATTGATTGTACTGGAGCATGGTTAATTCAAAGACGACAGGTAGGTAACACACACAAGTCTGCTCTTTTTGCTATCCATGTGAACATGTCCCTATTCATTTGATGATTGAATGAACTCACTGTTATGTTTCCAATTGGCCTTCAAGCACGTCTGTGGACACTCTTTCAACTGCAGAACTAATCAAGTCCAGTCAACTTGACTTGCCTATGCCTCTATTAATTCCAAGCTGCTGTATCCCCTGTCTTACCACTGAGTTTATAAGAAGGCCAGCTCTGATGCCTTGATAAGTAACCACAAGCTGTAAGTTGCGGTTTTATAATTTTAGCAATGAGGAGCCTTCTCTTGTTCCTTATTACCCTCTTTCTACTCCCTCTGGTTCAATCTTCTCTCACATCTCAAGCACAAGCTCTTCTTCATTGGAAATCAACTCTGCAGACTCAACAACCGCTTTCATCTTGGAATATGCATGTCCACCCATGCAACTGGACTGGAATCACTTGCCGCGACACTAACAAAAGAAGGCAAGTTATCACTAAAATTCATGTCTCCCACAAGGGTCTAGTTGGAAAATTAGATGCTCTTAATTTCTCTGCTCTTCCATCCATCAGAATTTTTAATATCAGTCATAATAAACTCAATGGAGTAATTCCTCCATCCATATGTCTCTTCTCAAAACTCACATATCTTGGTCTCCAAGATAATGTTCTTTGCGGTTTGATTCCGCCAAGCATTGGAAACTTAACCAATCTTGTCACTCTGTATCTTTGGGGTAATAATCTCTCCGGACCAATCCCTCTTGAAATAGGTGAACTTACACATTTGACATATTTAGAATTATCAAATAACCTTCTGAGCGGAGAAATACCTACTAATTTTGGAAATTTAACCAATCTTGTCAATCTGCGTCTTCATAGTAACAACCTCTACGGATCTATCCCTCTAGAAATTGGTAAACTTACAAATTTGACAATCTTAGAACTATCAGAAAACTTTCTGAGTGGACTGATCCCTCTAGAAATTGGTAAACTTGGAGATTTGACAGATTTACAACTGTCAGGAAACTATCTGAGTGGACCAATACCTACTAATTTAGCAAACCTAACCAATCTTGTCACTCTGTATCTTTGGGGTAATAATCTCTCCGGACCAATCCCTCCTGAAATAGGTGAACTTACACATTTGACATATTTAGAATTAGTAGGAAACTTTCTGAGCGGAGAAATACCTACTAATTTTGGAAATTTAACCAATCTTGTCAATCTGCGTCTTTGGAGTAACAAGCTCTACGGATCAATCCCTCCAGAAATTGGTAAACTTAGGCATTTGACAATCTTAGATCTAGGTGAAAACTTCCTGAGTGGAGTAATACCTACTACTATAGAAAACTTAACCAATCTTGTATTACTATTTCTTGACAATAATAATCTCACCGGATCAATCCCTCCTGAAATTTGTGGATGTACAAATGTGATAGGGTTAGATTTATCAAATAACTTTCTGAGTGGACAAATTCCTAGAGCTCTAGGAAACCTGAATAATATCAACATGGTTCATCTCTCGTCAAATTCTCTAATGGGGGTAATACCTGCAGAACTTGGTACATTAAAAAGTTTGATTGACCTAGATTTAAGTCACAACAATTTCATTGGAAATCTACCAAAAGAGTTGGGAACTTTGCTTGCTTTAATAAATCTTGATATATCATCAAATGGCCTGACAAGTGTGTCGCTAGAAGAACTGGGCAATTGCGTTAATCTTCAATTATTAGACCTCAGCAACAATAGGTTTACTGGAAACATTCCATCTCATTTTGGAAACTTAATACACCTATTGGACCTCCTAGATTTAAGCTCAAATTTTTTAACTGGGGAAATACCACTAACACTAGGGCACTTAACCATGTTGCAAAACCTAAATCTCTCTCACAACAATCTAACCGGTCAAATTCCACCATCAATGGGTGACTTGTTAAGTTTGTCAACCCTGGATTTGTCATACAATCAATTGGACGGTCCAGTGCCCGATATAAATATTTTTCATAAAGCCCCAGAACAATGGTTTATACACAACAAAAATCTCTGTGGCACTATTCAAGGTTTGCCCTTGTGTGATGGATTTGTTAAAGAAAAGAATGGCTCAACTAGACAACGAATGGTTAAGTTGATTGCAACTCTAACTTGTTGTGCTGCATTACTAACCTCTCTCTTACTCTGGATACGTTACCTAATTTACTCAAAAAAGAAAAAAGCAAAACCAGAGAACATTAGCAATCCTACCAGAGGAGAAATTTTTTCCGTGTGGAATTTTGATGGAAGAGATGCATATGAGGAGATTATAAGGGCCACAGAGAATTTTGATGAGAAGTACTGCATTGGAAGTGGAGGTCATGCAAGAGTTTACAGAGCGATTTTAGCGCCCGATAACCTCACAGTAGCTGTAAAGAAAATTCAATTAGAAGGCGGTGAAACCTCACTAGATGTTGAAGCATTCCACAGAGAAATTAGCGCTATAACCCAAATTCGACACCGCAACATTGCTAAATTATTTGGTTATTGTTCCTCACCACAAAATAAGTTTCTTGTATACAAGTATTATGAGAAGAGGGATTTGCATAATATTCTCAATAGTGAGGAAGCAATAGAACTAGATTGGGCAAAGAGAAAGGTTATATTGAGAGATGTTGCATGTGCTCTCTCACATTTGCATCATGATTGCTATCCACCAATAGTACATCGGGATGTAACTTCCAGAAACATCTTGCTCGATTCTGAGTTTACAGCAAGTATCTCGGATTTTGGTACTGCTAAATTTCTCAAGCCGGAGTCTTCTAATTGGAGCATTCTTGCAGGAACCTACGGTTACATAGCACCAGGTTTTGTATACTTAAACAACCTATTACCGTATTTTAATTTCTGTCACTATACTTGTATAAAAAAATTTATGTTTTGGTGCAAATAATTGCAATCTGAAAAAAAATTTCTTTGTGCAGAACTAGCTTATACCATGAGGATGACTGAAAAATGTGACGTATATAGCTTCGGAGTAGTCATGTTGGAACTGCTTATGGGAAAGCACCCTGGAGATATGATCAATCTATCGGCTTCTGATGAAGAGGAAATCATACTCCAAGATATCCTTGACCAACGCATTGAACCACCGACTGGGCAAATCATCAATGAAATTTTCAAAATAATTCAGATTGCATATGAGTGTTTGAATAACAACCCGTCACTCCGTCCAACAATGCAAGCGGTGGTGAATACTATCTAGAAGTGAATATCCAACTTCTTCATAAATTCTGGCAGCCGCTTCTATATATGTTTGAAGATTAGTTTACTGTTGGCAGCTAGAATTCAGTTTTAGGGCATTATTCTTTATTTTCATATTTTGTATTTGAAAGTTTTTATGCTTTATTATTTTTCACTTATTTTGTGTACGTGTGTGAGAAATATGTATCATGCATTTAATATTATTGCAGTATAATTCTATATATATGATCTGTGAGATTACCGTTATTATAAACAATATATCTTCTAAAAATTGCTTTTCTTGTAATACAGTTAGTGCCATGCATCTCCTTAATAAAATGGTCACATGGTATTAAAAAAATTGGCAAAGGCCGCATCGCTTTTGTATGCTAATAGTGATACCGCTTTGCTTCATCTATATATGTTATTTAATAGTGTACCAGATGGCTACCAAACACTATTTTATTTCTAAAGATTCCGTCGGATTTTTCCTAGTTTTATCGACAACAAAAAAGAAATAGCTACCAGTCATTAGTAGTATTAATTTTCTTTTTTCTACTTTGCTGGACCAGAGCACCTTTGAGAAAACCCACTGTGTGATGGTTGTATTAAAGTTTGAGGTGAAACATGCTTGTCAAGACTCATGAGAATATGTACCCTTTCTAATTAGAGGCATAGAAAACTGTTATACTTCATATTTTGACCATCCGGAGTGTGATTATATAAGCATATTCACATTTTTCCTTGGCCCGTGTTTTAACCGTGTTAGATTTGAGTATTTAAATTTTTTATCAATTTTTTTATCAAACTTAATTATATCAGAAGTAGAATACGAAAGGTCTAATTTATAGATGTTTTATCTCCTTAGATATATTTTCATAGATTATAATCTTTTTCATCAATTCATTGTTTCTTATGGCTTCTAATGATCAGCCTAAGCCTTTAACTGATTTGCTACGAGAAGAACGTATCGATTTGGTAGTATGGCCAGATGGGGTATGGGTGGAAGTGGAAATCCCTGAATTCCCTACAGGATTCGAAGAGCAATATAGATTTAGGCGAAGAGGAGAAATTAATGTTGATCAAGCAGTCACACCCCCTCCCAAAATCAAGAGAAACTGGTCAAGGCCACCATTGTTTGAACCTGTTGCAGCCAGAAGCTCCATGGAGAAAAAGATGCTCCTATTTAGTACTTATTTATGTAATTGCTTTGTTTAATTTCTAGTTTTATTTTGCTTTTTTTTACATATATTCATGCATGTATGCGTATGACATTGACTTTGACCTATTTTTTGCCTATTTAATCTATGTTAGTTCTTTGTTATTTAATCTGTGTATATATATATTTTTTCCATGTTAATTTTCTAGTTATAAACCCATGAAAATTAATTAATATGATAACATGCATTTATAAAATAAGAATGCAATTGGACTCAAAACACAAATATATATTCAAATTAAATCAATACAAACAAATTTCGAACTAGTTCAGATGTTCAGTTGATCAAGGCACGAGTGAATGTAACACAGATTTTGAGAAAAACCGTGTTTTGATATTTGCACAAAACATACGCGGACTATTAACCGTGTATGGAGGCCTCAGGTGATACACGATTCTGTAATAAAAAAACCGTGTACAAATATTGAGACTTTAGTACAAGGTTGGTTTGTAAGTGACCGTGTGGGTATGTATGAGCTTTTTCTCACGCAAGAGCCTCCTTGCATTACACACTGTTAATGTCCAATTTTTTTGCATCCGTGTATGATATGCAGTGTATGGTCACGTTTTATGTACTACCGAACTCTGATTTCACGGTATGACCCAAATTCAGAAAGCTCGCGAAGAGACGAAGGGCCGACAAAGCGTATGGCCATAGGAAGTTGAAAGAATTATAATTGCAAAAAAACATCGTTTAGGGTCTCAAAACTTCAGTTGATGTTTCTGATTCTCAATAGGTATTCATTTTATTTTATTTCAATTAGAAACAACTTGTTAATTATTCATCAAGAAATTTAAGTACTAATATTTGGAGGTTTTTTTTCTATTTTAATTTTGTCATTGTATACCATACCTTAGAATTAACCATTTTCCAAAAAAACAAAAACAAAAACGAATTAATGTATTATGTAAATAATTAATTGATATTACTTAAATAGCAAGATCAACAACTATCAACATTTTTTGTTATAATATTATGATATTATGCATATGTTAAATTTTATCTTTGTATATATTTTTGAAAAGAATATACTAAGACAAAATTATTAATTGTTATTTTTCAATATAAAGATTGAATTTCTCTATTAGTTGCATGTACCCATTGCGAAGTAAAGATAAAATATCAATAATACAATATAAGATTGAAATTAGTTAAAGAGTCAGTACCGAAACTAGTGATGGCATAATTCTGTATTATTTGCATTAATGTCTGGAACCCACAGATTTAGAGTCGTAAGAGATCAAAATTCTTTGGTAGACCGGCCAACGACATAACTGTAGCTTTCTTTTATCCGGTAATAGTCTAAAATTTTAACCTGTTACACAATTAGCATCACACATTTTGTTGACAAAATACAAGGAAAATGTAATATAGGAGGTTCCATCAAATCACCCCCACAAACCTAAGCTTCCATCAAAAGTAACTTCCCCAACAACCGACCCAGTCATCATTATCCCACTCCACCTGCCAAGTACCACTAACTACCCATTTCACCTACCTAGTACCATTAATGAGGTAATAACCAATACACTCAAACTCACCCTTCCTCGAGCAAAATTTCTTACTGAAATTTTATTTTCATACCTCAACCTCCCCTCCCCACTCCAACCTTATACGCCCACAAATATGCCCTCTAATTAATGCTTATGAGTAGATTTAGATACATTTAGCAAGATTCACTCCTTGGCTGATTTAGAAAATTTTTGAAATTCTTCTTTTAAACCAATCTAAAATCCTATGGATTGGTATCAGAACTTAGAGCCTTGTTTAGATGTTTTCTAGCATTAATTAGTGCATGGTTGATTCATGGTTAAGTTAATTAATTGTCTCCCTAGCTTGTTGTGTAGTATTTTTACATTAAATGTGATTGTAGTGCATAATAAGGATTAAAATGCAAATATATCGTGAAAATAATTTTTTTGGGCTTTATTGAACATATTAGATGTTAATTAGCCACTGGAATAATTAATATTAATTATTTCAAGCATTGGATGAATGTTTAGTAAAAAGGATAAATTGTTTTTTCTATTTATTAGCTCGGCCTTCACGGCTTGAGAATAAAGAAATGTATTTGAGGGGTCTTTTTGCAAAAAAAAAAATTACAGTGTTATTGTACGCTTTATAAGAATTCAGGTCCTAATACCGTACACATAAAATCTCATTCCCACAATACCGTAGCAACCGAACAGGTCCTAATAGTACTAACTTGCTATTACAGAAATGGCGAAATTTTGATAGGATCAATAAATAATATTTTTTTTAATTTATCGAACCCAACCCGATTTGTGGTCATTTTTAATCTGAGGTGACCTGAGGAGTCATAGGTCAACTTAGCCCTAATTATTAGAAATTTACCAAGTCATTGATAATATCAAACCGCATCATCTTCTGAACAATAATTTAGAAAGGTTAATATAACTGAAGAAAAGAATAATTAAGAACCTCATAAACCAAGTATAATATTTAGGACAAAAGTACAAAATATTAGTTATTAATTTTTCCACTAATAACTATAGTGGCGAGTCCAATATTCCTTAATGATCCTAGCGTCAAAAGTTTAATTAGGGGCGAGTCCACTAATGACTAATTTGAGTTCTTAACTAATTTTGGGGTAACAACTGTCCCACAACATACAAATTGTCATATATGCTTGAATTTGAGTGTCCCACAACAAACAAATTGTAATATATCACACGACATACAAATGTCATATATACAAATTGTCATACAAAGTGTCTCACAACATACAAATTGTCATACAAATTTGAGTTCTCAACTATTAATTGTTAGAAACAAAATTCGTATACTTGATATATTCGTATTAGATAAAATTTTATTCATCAAGTATTGGCAAACAACATTTACAACACGTTACTAACCGTAGTTCCTTTTAATCAATTTGAGGCTATAATCGATTATTTTATTGAATTTCCACCGGCCAACTATTACTTTATTGAATGTCGACCACCGGCTCAAATAAACTTGAATATCCCATGAAAGAATACACGAAAAATCCATTATTTTATTGATAGGCAAGAGGTAGTGCCAGGGTCATGATTTAATTTCTCCTCTGGTGGGCTCAAGGCTGCAATTTGTCCACCGGCCAACGTTTTAAATTGGAGAGTAGCTTGGGTCCGATGCCCATCGGACTCAAATTGGGGTCCAATGGGTTTTGGGACCGTCCGATATGCTTTAAGATTCGTGCCCACAAATTTTAAAGCAGACGCAAAAGCTGCGGGCACGAATTTTAAAGCAGATTGGACGGTCATCAAACCCATCGAACTCACTTTGAGTCCGATGGGCATCGGATCCAAATTGACCTCTTTAAATTGTACGAGGTTCATGCCGCCCAGTAATCACTATTACATTATTGAAGATTGAATGTACTTGGAACATTTACTGTGTTGCATTCAATTCTAACCAAATTATTAAACAATTTCAGCAGCAATGAGAGGCATTCTCTTATTCCTTGCACTCTTTCTACTCCCTCTGGTTCAATCTTCTGATCTCACATCCCAAGCACAAGCTCTCCTCCATTGGAAGTACACCCTCCAGACTCAACAGCTGCTTTCGTCTTGGAATATGCGTGTTTATCCATGCAACTGGACCGGAATTACTTGCCGCAATACCAACAAAAGAAGGCGAGTCATCACTAAAATTTCTCTTTCCCAGAAGGGTCTTATTGGAAAATTAGATGCTCTTAATTTCTCTGCTCTTCCATCCATGAGAATATTTAATATCGGTCATAATAAAATCAATGGAGCAATTCCTCCATCAATATGTCTCATGTCAGAACTCACATATCTTAATCTCAGTGATAATGTTCTCAGCGGTTTCATCCCGTCTTGCATTGGAAACTTGACAAACATAAACCGTTTGTTTCTTTGGCGTAATAATTTCTCCGGACCAATCCCTCCTGAAATTGGTAAACTTAGACACTTGACAAGTTTAGACTTATCAGAAAACCTTCTGAGTGGAGAAATACCTACTAATTTAAAAAACTTAACCAATCTTTTCTTTCTGCAACTTTGGGATAATAATCTCTCCGGATCGATCCCTCCTAAAATCGGTGAACTTAGACAATTGATAGAATTAGAGCTATCAGGAAACTTTCTGAGCGGAGAAATTCCTAGCGCCCTAGGAAACCTAATTAATTTGAAAAAATTTATGCTTGGAACAATAGTCTCTCTGGACCAATCCCTCCTGAAATAGGCAATCTTACACAGTTGACAGATTTAGATCTAGCAATAAACTTTCTCAGTGGAGAAATACCTACAAATTTAGAATATTTAACCAATCTTGTAATGTTGAATCTTCATCATAATAATCTCTCCGGATCAATCCCTCCTGAAATTGGTAGACTTACACATGTGACAAGTTTAGTTCTATCGGAAAACATTTTGAGTGGAGAAATTCCTAGCGACCTAGGAAACCTAACTAATATGATCGAACACTTTTTCTGCTTGGGATAATAGGTTATCTGGACCCATCCCTACTGAAATAGGTAAACTTACAAAGTTGATAGATTTAGCAATATCATATAACTTAGGAAACCTAACCAAGCTTGTAAGGCTGCATCTTGGTGGTAATAATCTCTCTGGAACCATCCCTCCTGAAATTGGCAAACTTAGACATTTGACAGAGTTGAAACTATCACACAACGTTTTGAGCGGTGATATACCTACTAATTTAGAGAACTTAACCAATCTGTCGATCTGCATCTTTCACGCAATAATCTTGTAGCTCTATATGTTGACCATAACAATCTCTCCGGATCAATCCCTCCTGAAATTGACACACTTACACATTTGACAGATTTAGACCTATCAAAAAACTATTTGAGTGGAGAAATTCCCACCGCACTAGGAAACCTAAGTAATATGAGCATTGTTGGTCTCTCATTAAATTCTCTATCAGGGTTAATACCGGCCGAACTTGGCAGATTAAACAGATTGATTAAACTCAATTTAAGTCACAACAATTTCACTGGAGATGTACCAAAAGAGTTGGGTATGTTACCTTTTTTAATAGAACTTGATATATCATCAAATAGTCTTACAAGGTGCCAGAAGAACTAGGAAATTGTGTTAATCTTGAATTATTAAACCTTAGCAACAATAGGTTAACTAGAAAAATTCCATCTCATTTTGGAAACTTAGTGCACTTATTGTACTTCCTAGATTTAAGCTCAATTTTTTTAATTGGGGAGATACCAATAACACTAGCTAACTTAATCATGTTACAAAATCTTAATCTATCTCACAACAATCTAACCGGTCAGATTCCATCTTCATTGGGCGACATGTTAAGCTTGTCAACCATGGATTTGTCATACAATCAACTTGAGGGTCCAGTGCCTGATAATAAGTTTTTCCAAAAAGCCCAGGAAAAATGGTTTATACACAACACAAATCTTTGTGGCACTATTCGAGGTTTCCCTTTGTGTGATGGATTGGTTAAAGATAAGAATTGCTCAACTAGACTACGAATGGTTAAGTTGATCGATTGCAATTCTAATTTTTGGATGTGCATTAGTAACCTCTTTTCTACTCGGGATTCTTTACCTCCTATTCTCAAAAGAAAGAAAAGCAAAATCAGGGCACATGGGCAATCCAAGTAGAGGAGACATTTTTTCTGTGTGGAATTTTGATGGCAGAGATGCATATGAGGAAATTATAAGGGCCACAGAGAATTTCAATGAGAAATACTACATTGGAAGTGGAGGCCATGCAAGAGTTTACAAAGTAATTATAGAGCCAGACAACCTCACAGTAGCTATAAAGAAAATTCAGTTAGCAGGCGGAGAAACCTCACTAGATGTTGAAGCATTCCACAGAGAAATTCACACAATAACCCAGATTCGACACCGCAACATTGCTAAATTATTTGGTTATTGTTCGTCACCTCAAAATAAATTTCTTGTATACAAGTATTATGAGAAGAGGGATTTGTATAATATTCTCAATAGTGAGGCAGCGATAGAATTGGATTGGTCAAAGAGGAAGGCTATATTGAGAGATGTTGCATGTGCACTCTCACATTTACATCATGATTGCTATCCTCCACTAGTACATCGGGATGTAACTAGTAGAAACATCTTGCTCGATTCTGAGTTTACAGCATGTATCTCGGATTTTGGCACTGCTAAGTTTCTCAAACCAGAGTCTACTAATTGGAGCATGCTTGCTGGAACCTGTGGTTACACAGCACCAGGTTATGTATATTTGACAACCCTATTATTGTTTTTTTCAGTTTCCATCATCATACCTGTATTGAAAAAAGTGTAAATAATTGCAATCTGACTTTTCTTTTTTCTTTATGCAGAACTAGCCTATACCATGAGGGTGACTGAGAAATTAGATGTATATAGCTTTGGAGTAATCGTTTTGGAGCTGTTTATGGGAAAGCACTCATGAAATATGATCAACATACCGGCTTTCCACGAAGAGGAAATCATACTCCAAGATGTCCTTGACCAACGCATTGAACCACCAACAACACAAGTTATCAGTGAAATTATCAAAATGATTCAGATTGGATATCAATGCTTGAATAAGAACCCGTCACTTCGTCCAACAATGCAAGAGGTGGTGAATAGTATCTAGAAGTGAATAATCAACTACATAAAGTCTGGTGCGTAGTAGCTATATGCTTGAAGATTAGTTTACTGTTGGCTGTTAGAATATAGACTTAATTAGAGCATGATGCTTTATTTTCATATTTTGTATTTGAATGTTTTTATGCTTTATCAATATTTACTTATTCTATGCACAATTGGTCATTGTGCGTATAAAATTATTGTAATATCTTCTATGTTCTGTGAGATTACCATTATTATTCACAATATCTCTTTTAGAAATTGCCTTTCTTGTAGTACATTTAGTGCCATCTCCTATATAATTTGTTCACCAGCTGGTATTAAAAAACATGGCAAATGCCGCATCACTTTTGTGTTTTAATAGTGTACCTGATGCCTCATTGCTTCATCTATGTTTTGTAATAGTGTACCAGATAGTTGGTATAAACACTATTTTGAACGAATAGGACAACCAATACAATATGAAATACTACTAGAAGAAAATGAAAAATAACTAGTAGAAGAAAGACAACTAGTAGAACATGAAAGACAACTAGTACAAAATAAAACACAACTAGAAGAAGATGGAAGACACCCAATAGAACATGAAAAACAACCAGTACAAGATAAAAGACAGCTAGAAGAAGATGAAAAACAACAAGCAGTAGAAAAAAGACAACACGTAGAGATGAAAGACATCTAGTAGAACATGAGAAACACAACTAGTAGAATATGAAAGACATCCAGTAGTACATTAAGGACAACCAGTATAAGATAAAAGACAACAAGAAAAATTAAAAAAACAAGTAGTAGAAGAAAGACAACCAGTAGAACAAGTTGAAACTCAACTAGTATAACATGAAAGACAACTAGTAGAACATTAAACACATTCAGCATAAGAGAAAAGACAAATAGAACAAGGTGAAAGACAACCAGCACAAGATGAAAGACAACTAGAAAAATATTAAATACAGCTAGTGAACAAGAAGAAGATGAAATCAACAAGTACAACATGAAATATAATTAGAAGAATATGAAATACAACTAGAAGAAAATGAAATACAACAAGTAGAACATGAAAGTCAACTAGAAGAAGATCAAATACAACTAGAAAAAGATAAAATACAAGTACTAGTAGATGAAAAACAACCAGTAGAAATGAAAGACGACTAGAACAACATGGAAGACAACTAGAAAAGATAACAAACAACAAGCAGAAGAAAAACAACGGGTAGAACATGAAAGACAACTAAAAGAACATGAAATACAACAAGTACAGAATAAAACACAACTAGTAGAACATGAAAGACAATTAGTTGAACACGAAAAACAACCAGTAGAACATGAGAAAAACAACTAGTAGAACACGAAACACTGCTAGAAGATGATGAAATACAATTAGGAAATGATCTAATACAATGAACAGAACGTGAAAAACAAGAGTACAAGATGAAAGCGTACTCAAAGAAGATGAAAAATAACTAGTAGAAGAAAGACAACTAGTAGAACATGCAAGACAACTAGTACAAAATGAAACACAACTAGAAGAAGATGGAAGACACCCAATAGAACATGAAAGACAACCAGTACAAGATGAAAGACAATTAGAAGAAGATGAAAAACAACTAGTAGAAGAAAGACAAGATGTAGAAATGAAAGACAAACAAAACACAACTAGAAGAAGATGGAAGACATCCAATAGAACATGAAACACTACAAGTACAAGATGAAAGACATGTAGAAGAAGATGAAAAACAACAAGTTGTAAAATAATGACAACACATTGAAATGAAACACAACTAGTAGAACATGAGAAACACAACTAGTAGAACATGAGAAACACAACTAGTAGAACAAGAAAAACAACCAGCACAAGATGAAAGACAACTATAAGAAGATAAAAAAAACAAGTACTAGAAGAAAGACAACACGCAGAACTAAAAGACATCCAGTAGAACATGAGAAACACAACTAGTAGAACATGAGACAACCAGTAGAACATGACAAACAACCAGTACAACATGAAAAACAACTAGTATTAGAAGAAAGACCACCAGTAGAACATGAGAAACACAACTTGTAGAAGATGGAAGACACCCCAATAGAACATGAAAGATAACCAGTAAAAGATGAAAAACAACAAGTAGTAGAAGAAAGACAACATGTAAAAATGTAAGACAAACAAAACACAACTAGAAGAAGATGGAAGACACCCAATAGAACATGAATGACTACTAGTACAAGATGAAGGACATCTGAAAGAAGAAGAAAAACAACCAGTAGTAGAATAATGACAACACGTTGAAATCAAAGGCAACCCATAGAACATGAGAAACACAACTAGTAGAACAACAAAAACAACCAGCACAAGATGAAAGACAACTATAAGAAGATGAAAAAAACAAGTATTAGAAAAATGGAAACACGCATAACTGAAAGACATCCAGTAAAACATGAGAAACACAATTAGTAGAACCTGAAAGACAACCAGTAGAAGATGACACACAACTAGTACATGATGAAAAACAACCAGTATTAGAAGAAAGACAACTAGTAGAACATGAGAAACACAACTAGTATAACATGAGAGACAACTAGAAGATGATTAAAATTCAACTAGAAGAAGATGTAATACAAGAAGAAGAACTTGAAAGACAACCAGTACAAGAGGATAGACAATTAGAAAAAGATGATAAACAACAAGTAGAAAAGAAACACAACTAGAAGAAGATGGAAGACACCCAATAGAATATGAAAGACAACCAGTACAAGATGAAAGACAGCTTGAAGAAGATGAAAACCAACAAGTAGTAATGAAAGGCAACCAGTAGAACATGAGAAACACAACAAGTAGAACATGAGAAACACAACTAGTAGAACATGAGAAACACAACTAGTAGAACATGAGAAACACAACTAGTAGGACAAGAAAAACAACCAGCACAAAATGAAAGACAACTATAAGAAGATGAAAAAAACAAGTATTAGAAAAATGGAAACACGCATAACTGAAAGACATCCAGTAAAACATGAGAAACACAATTAGTAGAACCTGAAAGACAACCAGTAGAAGATGACAAACAACTAGTACATCATGAAAAACAACCAGTATTAGAAGAAAGACAACTAGTAGAACATGAGAGACAACTAGAAGATGATTAAAATTCAACTAGAAGAAGATGTAATACAAGAAGAAGAACTTGAAAGACAACCAGTACAAGAGGATAGACAATTAGAAAAAGATGATAAACAACAAGTAGAAAAGAAACACAACTAGAAGAAAATGGAAGACACCCAATAGAACATGAAAGACAACCAGTACAAGATGAAAGACAGCTTGAAGAAGATGAAAACCAACAAGTAGTAATGAAAGGCAACCAGTAGAACATGAGAAACACAACTAGTAGAATATGACTGACAACCAGTAGAACATGAAAAACATTCAGCGCAAGATGAAAGACAACTAGAAGAAGATGAAAAACAACAAATAGTAGAAGAAAGACAACCGGTAGAACAAGATGAAACTCAACTAGTAGAACATGAAAGATAACTAGAACATGATGAAAGACAACTTGTAGAACGTGAAACACATTCAGTACAAGATGAAAGACAACTAGAACATGATGAAAGTCAACCAGCACAAGATGAAAAACATCTAGAAGAAGATTTAAATACAACTAGAAGAACAAGAGATACAACAGGAAGAAGATGAAATACAACAATTAGAACATGAATGATAATTCGAAGAAGATGAAATATAATTAGAAGAAGATAAAATACAACCAGTATAACATTAAAGACAACTAAATGAAGTGAAATACAACTAGAAGAAGATGAAATACAAGTAGTTGCAGATGAAAAACAACTATTAGAACACGAAAGACAACTAGTACAAGATGGAAGACAACTAGAAAAAGATGAAAAACAACAAGTTGTAGAAGAAAGACAATGAGTAGAACATGAAAGACAACTAAAAGAACATGAAAGACAACAAGTACAGAACGAAACACAACTAGTAGAACAAGAAAGAATTAGTTGAATATGAAAAATAACCAGTAGAACATGAGAAACACAACTAGTAGAACACGAAAGACTACTAGAAGATGATAAAATATAATTAGAAAGTGATGTAATACAACGAGCAGGATGTGAAAGACAACCAGTACAAGATGAAAGCGTACTCAAAGAAGATGAAAAATAACAAGTAGTAGAAGAAAGACAACTAGTAGAACATGCAAGACAACTAGTACAAAACGAAACACAACTAGAAGAAGATGGAAGACACCCAATAGAACATGAAAGACAACCAGTACAAGATGAAAGACAACTAGCAGAAGATGAAAAACAACAAGTAGTAGAAGAAAGACAACACATACAAATGAAAGACAAACAAAACACAACCAAAAGAAGATAGAAGACACCAAATAGAACATGAAAGACTAGTACAAGATGAAAGACATCTAGAAGAAGATGAAAAACAACCTGTAGTAGAATAATGACAACAAGGTGAAATGAAAGGCAACCCGTAGAACATGAGAAACACAACTAGTAGAACATGATTGACAACTAGTAGAACAAGAAAAACAACCAGCACAAGATGAAAGACAATTATAAGAAGATGAAAAAGGCAAGTATTAGAAGAAAGACAACACGCAGAATTGAAAGACATCAAGTAGAACATGAGAAACACAACTAGTCGAACATGAGACAACCAGTAGAACATGACAAACAACCAGTAGAACATGACAAACAACCAGTACAAGATGAAAAACAACTAGTATTAGAAGAAAGACAACCAATAAACATGAGAAACACAACTAGTATAAGATCGAAACCACCCAATAGAAAATGAAAGACAACCAGTACAAGATGAAAGATAACAAGTAGTAGAAGAAAGACAACAAGTAGAAATGAAAGACAAACAAGACACAACTAGAAGAAGATGGAAGACACCCAATAGAACATGAAAGACTACTAGTACAAGATGAAAGACATCTCGAAGAAGATGAAAAACAACCAGTATTAGAATAATGACAACACGTTGAAATGAAAGGCAACCCGTAGAACATCAGAAACACAACTAGTACAACATGAGAAACACAACTAGTACAACATGATTGACAACTAGTAGAACAAGAAAAACAACCAGCACAAGATGAAAGACAACTATAAGAAGATGAAAAAAACAAGTATTAGAAGAAGGACAACACGCAGAACTGAAAGACATCCAGTAGAAATTGAGAAACACAACTAGTAGAACCTGAAAGAGAACCAACATGACAAACAACCAGTACAAGATGAAAAACAACCAATATTAGATGAAAGACAACCAGTAGAACATGAGAAACACAACTAGTAGAACATGAAAGGCAACTAGAGGATAATTCAAATTCAACTAAAAGAAGATGCAACAGGCAGAACTTGGAAGACAACCAGTACAAGAGGATAGACAACTAGAAAAAGATGATAAACAACAAGTAGTAAAAAAAACACAACAAGAAGAAGATGAAAGACACCCAATAGAACATGAAAGACAACCAATACAAGATGAAAGACAGCTAGAAGAAGATTAAAACCAACAAGTAGTTATGAAAGACAACCAGTACAAGATGAAAAACAACAAGTAATAGAAGAAAGACAACACGTAGAAATGAAAGACAAACAAAACACAACTAGAAGAAGATGGAACACACCCAATAGAACATGAAAGACTACTAGTATAAGATGAAAGACATCTAGAAGAAGATGAAAAACAACCAGTAGTAGAATAGTGACAACACATGGAAATGAAAGGTAACCCGTAGAACATGACAAACACAACTAGTAGAACAGGAGAAACACAACTAGTAAAACATGAGAAACACAACTAGTAGAACATGATTAACAATAGAAAAACATCCAGCACAAGATGAAAGACATATGAAGATGAAAAAAACAAGTATTAGATGAAAGACAACACGCAGAACTGAAAGACATCCAGTAGAACATGAGAAACACAACTAGTAGAACCTGAAAGACAACCAGTAAAACATGACAAACAACCAGTACAAGATGAAAAACAACTAGTATTAGAAGAAAGACAACAAGTAGAACATGAGAAACACAACTAGTAGAAGATGGAAGACACCTAATAGAAAATGAAAGACAACCGGTACAAGATGAAAGCCAACAAGTAGTAGAAGAAAGAAAACACGTAGAAATGAAAGACAAACAAAACACAACTAGAAGAAGATGGAACACACCCAATAGAACATGAAAGACTACTAGTATAAGACGAAAGACATCTAGAAGAAGATGAAAAACAATTAGTAGTAGAATAATGACAACACGTTGAAATGAAAGGCAACCCGTAGAACATGAGAAACACCACTAGTAGAACATGAGAAACACAACTAGTAAAACATGAGAAACACTAGTAGAACATGATTGACAATAGAAAAACATCCAGCACAAGATGAAAGACATATGAAGATGAAAAAAACAAGTATTAGATGAAAGACAGCACGCAGAACTGAAAGACATCCAGTAGAACATGAGAAACACAACTAGTAGAACATGAAAGACAACCAGTAGAACATGACAAACAACCAGTACAAGATGAAAAACTAGTATTAGAAGAAAGACAACAAGTAGAACATGAAAAACACAACAGTAGAAGATGGAAGACACCTAATAGAAAATGAAAGACAACCGGTACAAGATGAAAGCCAACAAGTAGTAGAAGAAAGACAACACGTAGAAATGAAAGACAAACAAAACACTACTAGAAGAAGATGGAACACACCCAATAGAACAAGAAAGACTACTAGTATAAGACGAAAGACATCTAGAAGAAGATGAAAAACAATTAGTAGTAGAATAATGACAACACGTTGAAATGAAAGGCAACTCGTAGAACATGAGAAACACCACTAGTAGAACATGAGAAACACAACTAGTAAAACATGGAAACACTAGTAGAACATGATTGACAATAGAAAAACATCCAGCCCAAGATGAAAGACATATGAAGATGAAAAAAACAAGTATTAGATGAAAGACAGCACGCAGAACTGAAAGACATCCAGTAGAACATGAGAAACACAACTAGGAGAACCCGAAAGGCAACCAGTAGAACATGACAAACAACCAGTACAAAATGAAGAACAACTAGTATTAGAAGAAAGACAACCAGTAGAACATGAGAAACAGGACTAGTAGAATATGAAAGACAACTAGAAGATGATAAAAATTCAACTGGAAGAAGATGTAATACAACAAGCAGAACTTGGAAGACAACCAGTACAAAAGGATAGACAACTAGAAGAAGACGATAAACAACAAGTAGTAAAAGAAACACAACTAGAAGAAGATGGAAGACACCCAATAGAAAATGAAAAACAACCAGCACAAGATGAAAGACAGCTAGAAGAAGATGAAGAATAACAAATAGTAGAAGAAAGACAACTAGTAGAACATGAAAGACCACTAGAACATGATGAAAGACAACTAGTAGAACATGAAACACATTCAGTACAAGATGAAAGACAACCAGCACAAGATGAAAGTCAACCAGCACAAGATGAAAGACAACTAGAAGAAGATTTAAATGCAACTAGAAGAACAAGAGATACAACGAGAAGAAGATGAATACAACAATTAGAACGTGAAAGATAATTAGAAGAAGATGAAATACAACTAGAAGAAAATAAAATACAACTAGTAGAACATTGAAGACAATTACATGAAGGTGAAATACAACTAGAAGAAGATGAAATACAAGTAGTAGTAGATGAAAAACAACCATTAGAACATGAAAGACAACCAGTACAAGATGAAAGACAACTAGAAGAAGATGAAAAACAACAAGTAGCAAAAGAAAGACAACACATAGAAATGAAAGACAAACAAAACATAACTAGAAGAAGATGGAAGACGCCCAATAGAACATGAATACAAGATGAAAGACATCTAGATGAAGATGAAAAACAACCAGTAGTAGAATAGTGACAACACGTTGAAATGAAAGGCAACCCGTAGAACATGAGAAACACAACTAGTTGAACATGAGAAACACAACTAGTAAAACATGAGAAACATAACTAGTAGAACCTGAAAGACAACCAGCAGAACATGACAAACAACCAGTACAAGATAAAAAAACTGCTAGTATTAGAAGAAAGACAACCAGTAAAAGATGAAATACAACAAGAAGTGGTAGAAGAAAGACAACTAGTTAAACATGAGAAACATAACTAGTTGGACACGAAAGACAACTAGTTGAACATGAAACACATTCAATACAAGATGAAAGACAACTAGAATCATATGAAAAACAACAAGTATTAGAAGAAAGACAACCAGTAGAACATGAGAAACACAACTAGTAGAACATGAGAGACAACTAGAAGATGATCAAATACAACTGGAAAAAGATGTTATACAACCAGCAGAATGTGAAAAACAATCACTACAAGATGAAAGCCTACTAGAAGAAGATTAAAGACAACCAGTAGAACATGAGCAACAACTAGTAGAACATGATTGACCTCCAGTAGAACATGAGAAAAACAACTAGCACAAAATGAAAGACAACTAGTAGAAGATGAAAAACAACAAGTATTATAAGAAAGACAACCAGTAGAATGATAGAAACACAACTAGTAGAACACGAAAGACAAATATAAGATAATGAAATACAACCAGCACAAGATGAAATACAACTCGTAGAATAATAGAAATACAACATGTAGAATATGAAAGATAATTAGAAGAAGATGAAATACAACTAGAAGAAGATGAAATACAACTAGAAGAAGATGAAATACAACTAGTTGAACATTAAAGACAACTAGAAGAAGATGAAATACAAGTTGTAGTAGATGAAAAACAATCAGTAGAACATGAAAGACAACTAGTACAAGATGAAAGACAACTAGAAGAAGATAAAAAACAACAAGTAGTAGATGAAAGACAACGAGTGGAACATGAAAGACAACAAGTACCAAACGAAACACAACTAGAAGAAGATGAAAGATAACCAATAGAAAATGAAAGACAACCAATAGAAAATTAAAGACAACACGTAGAACATGAAAGACAACTAGAAGATGATGGAGAACAACCAGTAGAACATGAAAGACAACCAATACAAGATGAAAGACAACTAGAAGAAGATGAAAGACAACAAGTAGTAGAAGAAAGACAACGAGTAGAACATGAGAAACACAACTAGTATAACATGAAAGACAACTAGAAGATGATGAAATACAATAGTAGAACATCAAACACATTCAGAACTAGATGAAAGACAACTAGAACAAAATTAAAGATAACAATGAGAATATGAAATATAACTAGGAGAATATGAAATATAACTAGAAGAACATGTAATACAACCAGCAGAACACGAAAGATAGGTACAAGATAAAAGAAAACTAGAAAAAGATGAAAAACAACAAGTAGTAGAAGAAACACAACTTGTAGAACATGAATGACAACTAGTACAGAACAAAACACAACATGAAGAAGATGGAAGACACCCAATAGAACTTGAAAGACAACCAGTACAAGATGAAAGACAGCGAAGATGAAAAACAACAAGTAGTAGAATAAAGACAACACGTAGAAATGAAAGGCAATCACAAGAACATGATAAATACAACTAGTAGAACATGAAAAACTTACAACAAAATTGAAAGAAGAAGATGAAAAGCAACAAGTAGTAGAACATGAGAAACACAAGTAGTAGAACACGAGACAACTAGAAGATGATCAAATACAACTAGAAAAATATGTTATACAACCAGCAGAACGTGAAAAATTACCAATACAAGAAGAAAGCCTACTAGAAGAAGATAAAAGATAACCAGTACAACATGAGCAACCCAACTAGTAGAACATGATTGACGACTAGTAGAACATGAAAAACAACCAGCACAAGATGAAAAACAACAAGTATTAGAAGAAAGACAACCAGTAGAACAATAGAAACACAACTAGTAGAACACGAAAGACAACTAGAAGATGATGAAATACAACTAGCACAAGATGAAAGAAACCTAGAAGAACAAGAGATACAACAGAAGAAGATGAAATACAACAAGTAGAACATGAAAGATAATTAGAAGAAGATGAAATACAACTAGAAGAAGATGAAAGACAACTAGAAGAAGATGTAATACAAGAAGAAGAAGATGAAATACAAGTAGTAGTAGATGAAAAACAATCAGTAAAACATGAAAGACAACTAGTACAAAATGAAAGACAACTAGAAGAACAAGAGATACAACGAGAAGAACATGAAATACAACATGTGGAACATGAAAGATAATTAGAAGAAGATGAATTACAACTAAAAAAAGATGAAACACAACTAGTAGCACATGAAAGACAACTAGAAGAAGATGAAATACAAATAGATGAAGATGAAATACAACTAATAGAAGATGAAAAATAACATGTAATGGAAGAAAGACAACGAGTAGAACATGAAAGACAACTAGAAAAGCATGAAAGACAACTAGTATAGAACGAAACATGACTAGAAGAAGATGAAAGACAACCAATGGTAAATGAAAGACAACAAATAGAAAATTAAACACAACCAGTACAAGATGAATGATAACAAGAAGAAGATGAATAACAATAATTACAAAAAAAAGACATCTAGTAGAATATGAGAAACATGAAAAAAAATGAAAGATAACTAGTACAAGATGAAAAACAACAAGAGGAAGATGAAAAAAAACAAGTAGTAGAAGAAAGACAACTAGTTAAACATGAGAAACACAACTAGTTGGACACGAAAGACAACTAGAAGATGATGAAAGACAAGTAGTAGAAAATGAAACACATTCAATACACGATAAAGGACAACTAGAATAAGATGAAAGACAACCAGCGCAAGATGAAAGACGACTAGAATAAGATGAAATAGAACTAGAAGAACAAGAAATACAACGTCAAGAAGATGAAATACAACAAGTAGAACATGAAAGATAATTAGATGATAAAGTACAACTAGAAGAAAATGAAATACAACCAGTAGAACATGAAGAAAACTAGAAGAAGATGAAATACAATTAGAAGAAGATGAAATACAAGTAGTAGTAGATGAATGACAACCAGTAAGATTGAAAAACCACTATTACAAGATTAAGGACAACTAGAAGAGGAGACAGCAAGTAGTAGAAGAAAGACAACGAGTAGAACATCATAAACACAACTAGTATAACATGAAAGACAACTAGAAGATGATGAAATACAACTAGTCGAACATCAAATACATTCAGAACTAGATGAAAGACAACTAGAAAAAGATGAAAGACAACTAGGATAAGATGAAATACAACTAGAATAGTATGTAACACAACCAGCAGAACATGAAAGACAACCAGTACAAGATGAAAGACAGCGAAGATGAAAAACAACAAGTAGTAGAATAAAGGCAACTAGTAGAAATGAAAGGTAACCACTATAACATGAGAAATACAACTAGTATAACATGAAAAACACACAACACAAAATGAAAGACAACTAGAAGAAGATTAAAAGCAACAAGTAGCAGATGAAAGACAACCAGTAGAATATGAGAAACACAACTAGTTGAACACGAAAGACAACTAGAAGCTGATGAAATACAACTTTAAAAAGATGTAATACAACTAGTAGAACATGAAAGACAACCAGTACAAGATTAAAAACTACTAGAAGAAGATGAAAAATAATAAGTAGAAGAAGAAAGACAACTAGTACAAAAAAATAAAACAATACTAGAAGAAGATGGAGGACACCCAATAGAAATGAAAGACAACCAGTACGAGATGAATGACAGCTAGAAGAATATGAAAAACAACAAGTAATAGAAGAAAGACAACACGTAGAAATGAAAAACATCTAGTAGAACATGAGAAACACAACTAGTAGAACATGAAAGACAACCAGCAGAACATGAAAGAACCAGTACAACATGAAAGACAACTAGAAGAAGATGACAAACAACTAGTAGAAGATAGACAACTTGAAGATGATGAAAGACAACTAGTAGAACATGAAACACATTTAGTAAGATGAAAGACAACTAGAACAAGATAAAAAAACAACTAGCACAAGATGACAGACAACTAGAACAAGATTAAATACAACTAGAAGAATAAAAAGTAAGTTCATCTTACATCATCACAAATGTTACTAACTATGTCAAAAGAAAGAAAGAAAGAAAGAAAGAAAATAAGTTCATCTTACACCATCACAAATGTTACTTTCTTTCTTTCTTTTGACATAGTTAGTAACATTTGTGATGGTGTAAGATGAACTTACTTTACCCAGGTGGTAGCTGGTGGTATCTGGTCTTGGATCAATGATGAGGAGTGTGTAGGTGGGGTATACTCAGTGTATAGGATTGATAGTGCATGTATGGGTTGAAATGGAATACCAAGTGTCGAGGCTAGTATATGGTATGCTATAATACAGCTAATCAATATAACAGATATCCTGTAAGTTATAAGTTGAAGTCTTATAGTTATAAATGATAGGATAACAATTCTAAGTATAATCAAATCAGTTAGAAGTAGTGTTTAAACTAGTTTTTGATTGTACCTTCTTAGCGCTTAGGCTACTCTCTATAAGCGTCAACCTTTTCTTATGTTATGCAATTTGAGGGATCTTTTTCATATCTTTCTTTTAGGATTAGCTATTCATGTCCTTGAGGAACTGGCTTATCTTGAGCTTGAGTATGGACGTACTTTTAAAGAATGGGCAAGAGATGACAAATTACTTAATTTTAAAGAGTGGGCAATAGATTACATAGTTAGTAACTGTTAAGAGTGGGTAAGAGATGACATACTGAGCTACTATTAAGGGTGGGTAAGATGGACTTACATTTAAGATAAGACATAGTAAGTAACATTTAAGAGTGGGTAAGATGAACCTACTTACTTTTAAGATATGACATAGTAAGTAACATTTAAGATATGACATAGTTAGCAACATTTAAGAGTGGGTAAGATGAACTTGCTTTTTAAATAGTTAGTAATATTTGTGATTGTGTAAGAAGAACTTACATTTGACATAGTGAGTAACATTTGTGATGGTGTAAAATGAACTTTCTTTCTTTTGACATAGTTAGTAACATTTGTGATGGTGTAAGATGAACTTACTACCCAGGTGGTAGCTGGTGGTACCTGGTCTTCGATCGATGATGAGTAGTGTGTGGGTGGGGTATACTCAGTATGGGATTGATAGTGTGTAGGTGGGGTATACTAAGGTATGGGATTGATAGTGTATGGGTTGAAATGGATTACCATGTGTCGAGGCTAATATATGGTATGCTAATCAATATAACAAATATCCTATAAGTTTTAAGTTTAAGTCTTATAGCTATAAATGATAGGATAACAATTCTAAGTAGTATTTAAAAGTAGTATTAAAACAAGTTTTTTATTGTACCTTCTTAGCGCTTAGGCTACTCACTATAAGTGTCAACCCATTCTTATGTTATGCAATTTGAGAGATCTTTTTCATATCTTTCTTTTAGGATTAGCTACTCCTGTCCTTGAGGAACTGGCTTATCTTGAGCTTGAGTATGGACTTACTTTTAAAGAGTGGGCAAGATATGACATATTACTTAGTTTCAAAGAGTGGGCAATAGATTACATAGTTAGTAACTTTTAAGAGTGGGTAAGAGATGACATACTGAGTTACTATTAAGAGTGGGTAAGATGGACTTACATTTAAGATAAGACATAGTAAGTAACATTTAAGAGTGGGTAAGACGAACTTACTTACTTTTAAGATATGACATAGTAAGTAACATTTAAGATATGACATAGTTAGCAACATTTAAGAGTGGGTAAGATGAACTTACTTTTTACATAGTTAGTAACATTTGTGATTGTGTAAGAAGAACTTACATTGGACATAGTTAGTAACATTTGTGATGGTGTAAGATGAACTACTTTCTTTCTTTCTTTCTTTTGACATAGTTAGTAACATTTGTGATGGTGAACTTACTTTTTGCAACTCTTTGTCTGAGATTTCATGCCTATCAAGCATGTACTCTAATGTATAAACTTTTTAAGAGATTCTTATCATATTCTTCTGCTTTCTGTATGACATTTTTCTCAATCTTAAATGTTAGGAACAACATTACCACTTGAATATATCAATTCAATAGCTTTACCTATGCTAAAGGAGACATGATCTCCCCTTGGGGTTATCATTTTATAACCTATAGTAAACTTTCCATACTTATATCCAATATTGTAGACGTACTTGATGAGTAGTCTCATTACGGCCAAAGCTATAACAGTACTGTCCTGACACCTTAGATAAGGTTCGTGAAATTCAACAACAGATTTTCTAAGCCCTGGATGTGGATCCGAGAAAGACTCCCGCTGAATAATATCATCTAATCGATACCATGACTCATAGAAGATAGTTTTGAGCATCTGGATCCCTTTTGCGGGACTATAGATAGCATGTCGTTTACCAACAGATTTATAAAATAAGCCATCACAACCACGATTATCAATGCTAGAGTATATGAGGAGCATCAGAAGAATTATCAATACAAATTATGAATGGATCAGAAGAATTAAAAAAATTAATCAACAGAATCATTATTAAAGCATGGTACATCAGAATTCTTAAAGTAAGTTTTTGAAGAATAACAAAGAACATGAAGATAGAGCTATGTATATGAGGATAAGAAACTTGGTGTATGATCCTAGGGTGTTTAATTATCCGAAATAAAAGAGACAGTTGTTGGATCATATAACAATACATGAAGACAGTAGTTAAAAAATAAATTCTGCCGGCACTAAACAAAATAGTGGTTACCAGACTTTTATATGGATTGGATTCATGATGTCTTCATGAAAAGAGTGGGAAAAACTAGAAATAAAAGAAAGACAGTAACAAAGGGGAAGAAAGGGAGGTAAAAAAAATTACCCTAAAGAGTGGGCAAGAGAAGAGAGACTTTTAATAATAACCCTAAATAGTGGGCAAGAGAAGGAGTTACATACTAACTTACATACTTTTAATAATTACCCTAAAGAGTGGGCAAGAGAAGGGTGTACTTACAAAGAGACTTTTAATAATTACCCTAAAGAGTGGTCAAGAGAAGGACTTAATTTTAGGGTATACTTACAAAGAGTATTTTAATAATTACCCTAAAGAGTGGACAAGAGAAGGACTTACACAACGAGAAGAAGATGAATACAACTAGTAGAACATGAATGACAACTAGAAAAATATGAAATACAACTAGAAAAAGATGAAATACAACTAGTAGAAGATGAAAAACAACATGTAGTGGAAGAAAGACAACGAGTCGAACATGAAAGACAACTAGTACAGAACGAAACACAACTACAAGAAGATGAAAGACAACCAATATAAAATTAAACACAACCAGTACAAGATAAATGACAACAAGAAGAAGATGAAGAAAAATAAGTAGTAGAAGAAAGGCAACACGCAAAAATGAAAGACATCCAGTAGAACATGAGAAACACAACTAGTACAAGATGAAAGACAACTAGAAGAAGATGAAAAATAACACGTAGTAGAAGAAAGACAACTAGTAGAACAAGATGAAACTCAACTAGTTGAACATAAAAGACAACTAGAAGATGATGAAAGACAACTTGTAGAACATGAAACACATTCAATACAAGATGAAAGACAACCAGCACAAAATGAAAGACAACTAGAAGAAGATGAAATACAACAAGTAGAACATGAAATATAATTAGAAGAAGATGAAATACAACTAGAAGAAGATGAAATACAAGTAGTATTAGATGAATGACAACAAGTAGAAGATGAAATACAATTAGAAGAAGATGAAATACAAGTAGTAGTACATGAAAAACAGCAAGGAAAACATGAAAAAAACCAGTACAAGAGGTTAGACAACAAGAAGAAGATGATAAACAACAAGTAGTAGAAGAAAAATAACTTGTAGAACATGAAAGACAACAAGTACAAAACAAAACACAATTTGAAGAAGATGAAAGACACCCAATAGAGTATGAAAAATAACCAGCATAAGATGAAAGACAACTAGAAGAAAATGAAAAACAACAAGTAGTAGATGAAAGACAACACATAGAAATGAAGGACATCCAGTAGAACATGAGAAACAAAATTAGTAGAACGTAAAAGACAACCAGTAAAATATGAAAGACAACCAGTACAAGATGAAAGACAACTAGAAGAAGCTAAAAAACAACAAGTAGTAGAAGAAAGACAAACAGTAGAACAAGATGAATCTCAACCAGCACAAGAAGAAAGACAACTAGAACAAGATGAAAGACAACCAACACAGGATAAAAGACAACTAGAAGAAGATTAAATACAACTAGAGGAACAAGATATACAACGAGAAGAAGATGAAATACAAAAAGTAGAACATGAAAGATAATTAGAAGAAGATGAAATACAACTAGAAGAAGATGAAATATAACCGTACAACTTGAAAGACAACTAAAAGAAGACGAAATATAACTAGAAGAAGGTGAAATACAACTAGAAGAAGATGAAATACAAATAGTAGATTAAAAAACAACAAGTAGAACTGTCACACCCCGAGACAACTCGCCACATATTAATACGTAAGACTTATACACATCACATACATTATCAATAACATCCTCAAATGCTACATTAAATATTATAAACAATAGTCTTACAACAATAATCAAAGAGGTTCAACAACGGTCACAATAGACATGGTTAGGAATACGGTAACATCCATGCCTGTTCAAGTATACCAATTTAGTGGAAATTAAACAAAAAAAACAAAATAAACACAAGTGGCATTGAATCTTAAACATGGACCTTCCGCTTGCTTTTACTCATGACCTTGTTCTGGCGCCTCTTTCTCATTACCTGAACCCACATAACCGTGGAACGGGTGAGAGATTCGAACATTCTCTTAGTGCGGGATTCAGTTCCAGTCCCGGAGTTTGTAAAATTAACTTAATTTTCAAAAGCATGAAAATGAAATAAATAATAAATGCTCATGTGTTTCTAATGCCATGTAATCCTACCGTCATAAACACTTTCATGTTCTTTGAAGTTTCCGTTAGTTCATTTATCTTGCCATTCCAATGCCGCCAACCCACTGGGAAGTCCAACAACAGTGGGAGGCCGCCCACTCACTAGGAAGTCCAACCAACAGCGAGAGGCTGTCTCGCTAGACGGGGAGTCCACCCTATGCTAGATCTTGACCCGTGATAGGACCGCTTTCGCCTACAGTCACATTAACGCGGGGTCTAGTTGAACACTGGACCCAATGTATACATCCAGATATGCGAACATATGGCCCTGTTCACTCTAGTTATCCGTTTATATCACGTATATTAACTCAACACAACACATCCTATAAGTTCGTTGATCATACGAATAATCATATCCTAATATTCTCTAACAAAGTCAAATGGTTGTTCGAATTCAACATGCATAATTCTACTATATAAAAATAAATACAAACAAAACGATAAGTAATAATTTTACAAAGTCCAGAAAACTCGCACTTGTGATCGTAGGTTGATTAACAATAGTGTCCACGTACTCCACTTTCTCACCACGTGAACCTAAACCATGTACACATGGGTTTCGAATCAATATCCTTGTATAATATTTGTTTCTAAAATTAATAAATACTAAAACACTTTCTTCCAAAATCATTATGTCTAAAGTGGTTATTTCTTAGATAGATCATTGATTAACATGTTGTACATCGACTTTTATTATTAACACTTACTAGTATATTCTAGAATTATATATACCAGTAAATAAAATCAACCCGATAAATATTAATGATCCCAAAGTATTTTCTAGATTAATATATACTTGAATAAAATTCCATAATTTAATATAATTATTTATAAGTAATATATATCTAATTATATGATCTCAAATAAATACCAAACTCAGATAAAGTAAAGTTTTGAGATTTCAAATGTAATTACAGAAATTCTTAATAATAAATAAATTTCAGATTATAGTATAATTAAAGAATGCTTACTATAACATTAAATTTCAGATTATAATATGACTAAAGAAATTCTTACCAATAATCTAAGTTTTCATATTTAATTAAAAGAAATACTTATTCATGAATCTATACAATTTAAGAACGAAATTGATTCTCCCCAAAAAGATCTAATAATCATCCTCAAATCTATTCCACTTATGCAACAAAATAATAGAAATTTTAAAGTACCTTAATGAAGAATTTTCAAAACAAAAGAGGAGAATTTGGGAAACTTCGTTGGTGGCTGTGAAGAAATGAGAAGAGAGAGTGTGGTGCGGCAGGAATTGAAAAGGTCTCTTTGATTTTTAGCATGATTTCATTATTTAATATATTTTCAATTAAATTATGGAGAAGTGGAAGGCTTTGAGACAAAACAAAATTTGAGAAAATGATTTATGGTATTTAATAAACAGAGGGGATCGTAGGTTCAATTAATGGGGTGGCATTTAAAACGTTTCGGGCATTGGTTTTAGAAGAGGGAGACACGTACTGGACAAGACTCAAATTGAAAGGGGGCGGTTTCAAAACAGAGAGTTACAGTTTTGGAGAAGGGATGAAAAATAATTATGGGCTTCTATATTTGAATTGGGTTGAGGCCTCTTTTGGTATGGAAATCAATTTCATTTATATCATGGCCTACTAATTAAGTTATTTAAAACTGAAATTTAAATTGGATCGTTTCTCACATCTATTCTCTCAATCTACGTGGCGTTATAAGAACATTAAGGACAACCAGTAGAAGATGAAAGACAACTAGAAAAAGATGAAAAACAACTAAAATAACATTAAAAACAACAAGTATAGTACGAAACACAACTAGAAGAAGATGAAAGACAACCAATAGAAAATGAATCACAACCAGAACAAGATGAATGACAACTAGAAGAAGATGAAAAAAACAAGTATTAGAAGAAAGACAACACGCATAAATGAAAGACATCTAGTGGAACATTAGACACACATCTAGTAGAACATAAAAGACAACCAGTAGAACATGAAAAACAACCAGTACAAGATGAAAGACAACAACAAGAAGATGAAATAAACAAGTAGTAGAAGAAAGACAACCAGTAGAACATTAGAAACACAACTAAAATAAGATGGAAGACACCCAATAGAACATGAAAGACAACCAGTACAAGATGAAAGACAACTAGAAGAAGTTTAAAAACAAATAATTAGTTGAAGAAAGACAACACGTAGAAATGAAAGCCAACCAGTAGAACATGAGAACCACAACTCGTAGAACATGAAAAACAACTAGAAAATGATGAAATACAACTAGTAGAACATCAAATACATTCAGTATAAGATGAAAGACAACTAAAACAAGATAAAAGACAAGCACAAGAAAAGATAGAATATGTAATACAACCAGCACAAAATGAAAAACAACTAGAAGAAAATGAAAAGCAATAAGTAGTAGAAGAAAGACAACTAGTAGAACATGAAAGACAACTAGTACAAAACAAAAACAACTAGAATAAGATTAAAAATAACAAGTAGTGAAATCGACAACACGAAGAAATAAAAGGCAACCAATATAACATGAGAAACACAACTAGTAGAACATGAAAAACAACCAGCACAAAATGAATGACAAATAGAAGAAGATAAAAAACAACAAGTAGTACAGAAAAACAACCAGTGGAACATGAGAAACAACCAGGTTAAGATAAAAGACAACTAGAAAAAGATGAAATAAATAAGTAGTAGAAAAAAGACAACCAGTAGAACATGAGAAACACAACTAGAAGATGGAAGACACCCAATATAACATGAAATACAACTAGTACAGATGAAAGAAAACCAGAACATAAGAAATCAACTAATAGAACATGAAAGACAACTAAAAGTTAATGAAAAATAACCAGTAGAACATAAAACACAACCAGTACAAGATGAAAGACAACTAGAAGAAGATGAAAAATAACAAGTAGTAGAAGAAAGACAACCAGTAGAACATGAGAAGCACAACTAGTATAACATGAAAGACTACTAGAAGATGATGAAATACAACTAGTATAATATCAAACACTTTCATTACAAGATGAAAGACAACTAGAATAAGATGAAAGACATCCAGCACTAGACGAAAGACAACTAAAATAAGATAAAATACAACTAGAAGAAGATGAAATACAACAAATAGAACATGAAAGATAATTAGAAGAAGATGAAATACAACTAGAAGAATATGAAATATAACTAGTGGAACATGAAAGAGAACTTGAATAAGATAAAATATAACTAGAGGAAGATGGAAAAACAACTAATAGAAGATAAAAAAATAATATGTAGTGGAAGAAAGACAATGAGTAGGACATGAAAGACAACTAGAAGAACATGAAAGACAACAAGTACAGAACGAAATACAACTAGAAGAACATGAAAGACAACAAGTAGTAGAAGGTAGACAACGAGTATAACATGAAAGACAACTAAAAAAACATGAAAAAGAACTAGTACAAAACGAAACACAAATAAAAGAAGAGGAAATACAACCAATAGAACTTGAAAGATAAAAGAGTACAAGATAAAAGACAACAAGAAGAAGATGAAAAACAACAATTAGAAATGAAAGACAAAGATAACCAACAAGATGAAGGACAACAAGAAGAAGATGAAAAACAACAAATAATAGAAGAATGTGAAAAATGAAAGATAATAAGAACAATATGAAAGACAATAAGAAGAAAATGAAAACAACAAGTAGTAGAAGTAAGACAACTAGTTAAACATGAGAAACACAACTAGTAGGACATGAAAGACAACTAAAAGATGATGAAAGATAACCAGTAAAGCATGAAACACATTCAGTACAAGATAAAAGACAACTAGAATAAGATGAAAAACAACCAGCACAAGATGAAAAACAACTAGAAGAAGATGAAATACAACTAGAAGAACAATAAATACAACGTCAAGAAGATGAAATACAATAAGCAGTGTTATAAAATGCGGTTCATGCGGTCGCATATGCGTATGCAGTGGGATTCCGCATGAAAAACCTTATGTAGTCCTATATATGCGGATTTGAATATGCGGCCGCATATAACTGCGTATTAGCCGCATATGACCCGCATATGACCGCATATGACTGCCATTTAATTTTTTTATTTATTAACAAAAACAATTCCAAATTAATTCGGATTCAAATAAATATATTAGTTAAATTGTGAATTGGATGTCCAGCAGTAACCGAAATCCAATCCCCAGCCCTCATCCGGACTAAGCCAGTTGAGTGAATTTCAAGGTTGTTTCGACCTTCTTATATAAGCTCTCTGGAGCTCTTTATTTTTTGTTTTAGAATGTTGGGACTAAAGATTGTATACCGGACTTCACGCGAACCAAGCTCTCTATATCCTTCATGCGGTTTAAATTTACTTTTCCTTCACGCGAACCAAGGCACCAAGCTAGCCTCTATTCCCACTGCCTGTGTATTTTGGGCCATTAAAAAGAATTTTGGGCCCTTAAGATTTATGAACTTTCAAACTTATCTTTAAACTGTGTTCAGATTTTCTGTGGCATATTTAATGAAATGTTAGACCTGGATTTAGTGTGTCTATATTAAATAATTTATCAGATTAAAACATATTAAATATTTAATATTTAATTGAGGGTCTTATATTTAATATCTAATGAAATAATCCGCATATATAAGTCCGCATAAAAATCCGCATATGCAGCCGCATACCGCATATGCGCTATGCAGTGGCCTTCCGCATACCGCATGAAAACCGCATTTAATAACATTGACAAATACCCCCAAGCTTGAACCTTGCTTGTCCCCAAGCAACATCTAAACTTGGACTACAATTCGATCTCTTTGATACACCTTATATCAAGTATGTTTTCTCAAGTGAAGAATTTGTATGATCTTGCCAAAAATTAAAACATTCATGCAAACTTCCCAAATTTCAAGTTTAACCCTCGGATAATTATGACTCAACCCATAATTTGATTACTCTAACTTTTATTTCCTTAAAGGCTTTGAATTTGTGAACTTCGTATACCCAAATTTAAAAGATATGCCATTTTAAATGTAGAATTTTCAAAATACCCCCAAGCTTGAATCAAACTTGGGTTAGAATAATCACGGACTTCGTGTGTTGATACATGCATATTCCTATTGTTTTGTTGCTTTTGATTTTCTCACTTTGAGCACTATTTCATGACTTTAGCACTGTTTTCCCCATCCTCATTTAAGCACCGGTTAGTTACAAGTAGTTAACTGTACCCAACCGTTCTAATTCAAGGGTGCTTTGCATGCTCTTAGTCTAACCCTTCCACTAACACGAATGTCAATTTTATCGGAAAACTAGCGGAGCAAGAGTGCTAAGGACTCATAACCATAAGTACGTCATGAAGCCGTAACATAGGTCATTGGAGTCACCTTTTATTTTCCCATATTTTTCAATTTTACCTAATTTCTCAACATTTATGCACATATCATGAATACACACATCCCTAAGTATTCCTTCATACTTATGGATATCCCAATCTTTCCAAATTTAAAATTCCCAAATCTAAATAGCTTCTCTAATAAATTTGAATTTCTAATGTCCTAATTTCATACACCTTTATTTTCACAAAGTTTTTCGCCCAATTATGTGGTCATTTCAAATTATTCCAAGGATTTACCGAAAATTATTCAAAATTTTGCATCAATACTTCTAATTTTGCCAATCACTCAACTTTATCAACAAAATGCATGACACAAAACTAGGTAAACATCCTAACAAGTCGGACTGGACCCTATTCAAGGTTAGGTAAAACCCTAGTTTTAAACAAAAAATTTAAATATGCCTAAACTAAATGCAAGATACAATTGTGAATTTCAATTTTTCATTTAACCCTCCCCCCAGCTTAAACAAAACATTGTCCTCAATGTGTCAATTCATATTAGAAGAGAAAATTAAAAAGAAAAATAGAAACTCACAAGATATTGCTCGGTTTAATGTCGGGAGCTCGACTTGTTGAGGCTCAATTTAAAGGTGGTGGATCATCGAGGGCAATTGCCTCCTTTTCGATGATCGGTTCATCTTGAATGAAATGTTTGAGCCGCTGTTCGTTGACCTTAAATGAACTCATTTTTTCGCTCCACATTTCGAAGGCACCATGGTTGAAAACTCGTGATACTCGATATGGTCCTTCTTGAAAACTTCTTCCGATATGTTTGTTGTGCCAATGCCTTGTCTTATCTTCTTGGTTCAAGGCGGCATTGATTATGGTGGGATGTGTCTCATTTGGGCCAAGAGATTTGTATTTGAGGGTTGTTGGCAATGGTTTGAGTTCGACCTTCAGTGGCGTTGTGCATGTTGAAACGGTAAAAACTTGGCTCTGCAAAGTTTTGTGTGGGCTGCCTAAGCCGCACGATTGGTTGTTTTTGTCGTTTTGAGCCGTTTCTTTGTCGATTTCTTCCAGAATTTCATCCAATTTTTCTCCTTCCTTCATCCTATCTAAATGATCATCAATTATAGAGTCTAAAACATCTACCCTGCATATCGAATCATTATCATTAGATGGAAATTGGAGAGATTTAAAAACATTAAATTCAACCTTTTCATCACCTACTCGGAAAGAAATCTTTCCATCACGCACATCAATGATTGCACCTGCTGTGGTTAGGAAATCACGTCCTAATAGAAGGGGAGTTTGTGTATCATCTTCCATCTCCACCACAACAAAATCTACCGGTATGAAAAATTTACCAATTTTGACAATTGCATCCTCCATAATTCCTACCGGGTATCTAACGGATCTATCCGCTAATTGGAGCGACATTTTTGTTGGTTTCAATTCTCCTAGACCTAGCCTTTCATAAACCGCTTTTGGCATTAAACATACGCTAGCACCTAAATCACACAAGCAATTATTGAATTTGGTCTCCCCAATTTTGCATGGAATAGTAAAACTACCGGGGTCCTTAAGTTTGGGAGGTAGTTTGGTCAAGAAAAGTGCACTACATTGCGCATTTAGGGAGATGGTTCCGACCTCTTCAAGTTTCTTTTTGTTTGACAACATTTCTTTGAGAAACTTGACATAGGTTGGCATTTGTGCAATTGCCTCGGTGAAAGGTATGGTAATGTTCAGTTTTTTCAATTGTTCAATGAATTTGGCATATTGTTGGTCTAGTTTGTTCTTTACCAACCGTTGTGGAAAAGGTAGGAACCTAAGAGGAGGAACATACTTTGGAGTTTCAGATTTTTGTACCTTTGTTGAGTTAGAATTACCCGTTTTGTGATGCTTTTTCGGAGTTGTTGCAATTGGTGGATCTATTGGTGCGGCTGAAATCGGTTCAGATTGTGTGGATTGAGGGAGTCCTTGTGGTTGGATTGGTTCATCATATTCCTTATCACTCCTCAAAGTCACAGCATTTGCATACTCTCGTGGATTGATGTCGGGTTTGCCCGGAAGTGTTCCTTGTTGGCGAGAGGACGAAGATGCTTGTTGTGCTATTTGTGTCTCTAGCATCTTTGTCTTAGTTTCTAAAAACTCAAACCTATCGTTCAAATTCCTCAAGGAATTCAAAATATCGGTATTGGTGTTTCTTTGTTGGTTCATGAACTCGTTTTGAGAGATCACAAGGCCCTCTATCAATTTTTCTAATTTGTTGTTTTGAGAAGGTCCTTGGTACGAGTTTTGATTTGACCAATTTTGGTATTGATTAGAATTACCTTGGTATTGATTTGAGTTTTCATTTTCAGTCCTCCACTTGAAATTTGGATGGTTCCACCTTGTGTTAGGGTTGTATGTATTTGAATTGAAATTATCATTTGGCCTAACCTTATTGTAGATCGGATCGTTCCTCTTATCACCTTGATTGTAGAACATTGCATTGACTTGCTCGACGTCCTCTCCTTCTAAAAGGACTTTGCAATCGGCGGTGATATGAGTCGACTCTCCACAAATGCCGCATGAAGCCTTCTTTGTCACGGATTTGGCATTTTGCATTTGTGCCATTTGATGTTGCAAGGCTTCTATTTGGGCTCTCAAGGCGGTAGCTTCGTCGGTTTTTAAGACCCCCGGTGTGGTTTGTGTTCGTCCACTTCTTTCAGCCGTCCACAAACCGACTTTGGCCAAGCAAGTGGATGAGAGAGGGTTTGATTTCGCGCGGATCTTGGCCTTGTGGAATGAAACCGAAGCGGTGACCTTGTTGGCGGTTACGACCATTTCCGTTGTTTGGATTGACACCGAACAAAGGATTGTTATTGAGAATAGGTGGATCATTGTTGTTGTTTGGATGTGGTGGCGGTAGGTTGTTGTGTGGAGGAAGAGGTGGTGGATTGTTATTGAGATCGTGAAAGATTGGGTTGATGAGACCTTCCGGAAATTCATCCTCTCCAAAGTTGCGTGGCATGCCTAGTTCGGGATCTAGACCCGCCATTGATTGAGAAAGAGAGGATTCGCCGGTTTTGATCTTTGCGGTTTGACTTCTTGTGACCGGTGCCAGCGCTTAAACCTATGAGAGAAGAGATGTGATGTGAAAGAGAGAGAATAGAAATAGAGAATAGTAAAGTGCAGAAAATTAAATAAGGAAAGTAAAATATTTTTGGATTTTTTTCTAAATAAGGAAAGTAAATTTCAGAAATTGTAAAAAAAGGAAATAAACTATTTTTGGATTTTTAATTTTCTGGAAAGTAAATAACGAAACTAAGAATTAAAAGTACTTTCCTAAAATAAAAACTAGAATCTATCCTATTCTCCCCGGCAACGGCGCCAAAAAGCTTGTTGAGTATTTTAGATATAATAATTTTGTACTCTTTTGCCTTTAATATTTATAAAACCTTCGTACTCAATGAATAGGTTAGTTGCAAGCGCACAACCTATCGATTGTAGTATTTAGGTGTCGATCCGCAGGGAGATAGGGAAATACCAATTTTTAATAAAGAAACCTACTTCTAAAACAAAACAATAAAAGTAAAGTGGGGGGGGGGTTGTTCTAAAATCCTAAGGTTGGGTTCAATACCCGAAAGAGAGGAGTTTCAAACAATAAATGTAAATAAAATAAAGGAAAGAGAGATTGGTTTGTTTTCAAGTTTAAGGAGATCTAGGGGTATTCGGTCTACAATTCCTTGCTAATTCTATTTATTCGGTTTGTTTAAATTCATGTTTGATTTGATGAGGTTTCTAACCTATGTTAGCCTTTGGAACAAATATTAATACAAATACTTTGCGCTTTATGGATTAATGTGCCTCGAATTCTAGGGCTGTCACTAACCTAGAGGGATATTTAATCTCATGCTTCAAAGCATATATCGATATTTGTTCTAAGGTGTCCTAATTAGGATTTGCCTTCGCCTTTCGGTCCTTCACCAAAATTCTAACCTTAATTTCTATAGTTCTGGATTGGATATCAAAGTACGGTCGCTTCTAACCCAATCCTAAGGTGTGTCTTTATGGTTTCAATTAGTAGTCTCCTACTTGACCAATGCCGGAATTTAATAAACTTAAAGCGGAAAAACACGATCAACGCGATTTCAAAACTACTTCAATTCAATAAACCCTAACCAGGTGAACTCAAAGGAACGAGTACTAATGAAATTCATAAAGAATAAATCACAGAAATTAACAATCAAATCCGATAACACAATCATAATAAAAACAAATATCCGAATAATCTAGAATTAAACAAGTTCATGCATTGACCTAAACCCCTAGAAAGAGAACTACTCTCTCTTGGAGAGATCCATAACAAAGATTGGCAAAAACAATAATAAATAAGATAAAGAAATGGTTACACCCTTTCTTAGATCTAAAACCTCGATCTTGCCGACTCCTTGCTTGAATCTTCTTCTTCTCCTTCCTTGAAAAGCCTTCGAGAATTTCTGCAGGATCTCTCTCTCTCAATTTGTGGAAAGATGGATATATTAATGGATATGTACAATAATGGATGATTTTTCATGTGGTCTCCTTAGCCTTATATAACATTTTCTGAACTTGGAGATCAAGTCGTTTTATTTTCGGCGCCCACTAAGCCCACTAACTTCTATATTTCTAATTCTGTGATTAATAACTTGGAGACCAAGCTATTATAATTTTGGCGCCCACTAAGCCCACTAACTTTCCATATTTAGCAGTTTTTCAGGCTGGAGCGGCCATTGATGAGTCTGTACAGAATTATATATTACGAATTTGGATTTGTTTCCTTCATGAAATTTGTAGATCTCTTTGTCCTGGTTCCGTCAAGCTTTGAATCACCCAAATCTGAGTTTGTATGACCAAGATATGGCCAAAATACGAACTGTGTGTCGGCTGAGTGCGTCCGCACTCGGGTCAGTGCGTCCGCACTGCGCTCGGACTTTTCTGTTTTCTGTGTCTGATGGCTGAGTGCGTCCGCACTCTGGGTCAGTGCGTCCGCACTGGGCTCGGTTTCTCCTGTTTTGCTCTGAAATTCAAACGGGCATAACTTCTGATCTGTAACTCCGTTTTCAGTGTTCTACCACTTTTCGGAAAGCTTGCGAGAAGATCTACAATTTGCTCCATTTCCTGTAACTTAAATAGACTTTGGCAGTAACTTGATTCTTGAATATATTTCATTCTATTCTCTACTAAAATACAAGATATTTGGTACTATTATGTGATAAAAAACTAGATCGAATGTGTATATAATTTAGACCTATCAACAATAAGTGAACATGAAAGAAAATTAGAAGAAGATAAAATACAACTTGAAGAAAATGAATACAACATGTAGAAATGAGAGACATCCAGTAGAACATGAGAAATACAACTAGTAGAAGATGAAAGACAACTAGAAGATGATGAAAGACAACTAGTAGAACATGAAAGATAGCCAGTACAAGAGGAAAGACAACTAGAACAAGATGAAAAACAACAAGTAGAACAACAAAAGAAAAACAACAAGTAGTAGAAAAAGGCAACGAGTAGAACATGAAAGACAACAAGAAGAAGATGAACATGAAAGATAACCAGAAAAATAGAAAAGACAACCAATGGAACATGAAAGATAACCAGTACAAGATGAAAGACAACAAGAAGAAGATGAAAAACTACAAGTAATAGAAGAAAGACAAGTACTTAAACATGAGAAACACAACTAGCAGGACATGAAAGACAACTAGAACATGATGAAAGACAACAAGTAGAACATGAAACACATTCAATACAAGATAAACGGCAACTATATTAAGATGAAAGACAACCAACATAAGATGAAAGACAACTAGAAGATGATGAAATACAACCAAAAGAACAACAAATACAACGTCAAGAAGATGAAATACAATAAGTAGAACATGAAAGATAATTAGAAGAAGATAAAATACAATTAGAAGAAGATGAAATATAGTCAATAGAACATGAAAGAAAACTAGAAGAAGATGAAATACAACTAAAAGAAGATGAAATACAAGTAGTAGTAGATGAATGACAACAAGTAGAAATGAAAAACAACCAGTATAAGATTGAAGAAGATTGAAGAAGATGAAATACAACTAGAAAAAGATGATGACACAACTACTAGAAAAAGATGATGAAATACAACTAGAAAGATAACATGTATTAGAATATGAGAAACACAACTACTAGAGCACGATTGTTGAGGCATTTTTGTCGGCCCATTATTTTTTGTGTAGATCGGCGCGAACGTCTCTGTAAATACACTCCCTCCCTCGAGTAGGTAAAGGGGAAGAAACTTATTGTTTGATTGTGGAGATTCTTTTTCTTCTAACAAGCGCAAGCCCTTGCCGTTAATTACCTTAGATAGTACCCAGGAACCTCCGATTAAGGGGCTAGACAAAATGACATTATTAAGGTAGGGTATCTAAAGAGCAATCAAGAAGAGAGGGTGATATTGAATCAGAGGGGTAGTATTGATTTAACCCTCAAGGGGCATACTAACAGTGTATGCCTAGTATTTGCTAGGGTTTTGTTTAATTTGGGGTTGCCTATTACATGCAAGGGCTTTAGCTAGTTTGAGGATATCTAGGGTTTTCTAAGACTTTTGTTTTGGGTGCCTGTTTCATGCAAGGGCTTTAGTTGGACATATATGTCATGGGTGACACCAGACTACAAGAGTGGGTGTCTGGAACACTTCGACAGCCTACAGGTTGGACTGACGCAAAGGGTTTAGACAAGGGCGTATCATATGCCCGTGGTGTCTATAGGGTTTTTCTTCCCTTGGGGTGCCTGTTACATGCAAGGGCTTTAGCTGGACATATATGTCATGGGCGACACTGGACTACATGAGTGGGAGTCTGGAACACTTCGATAGTCTACGGGTCAGACTGGCGTAGAGGGTTTAGACAATGGCGTATCATATGCCCGTGGTGTCCGTAGGATTTTCCTTCCCTTGGGGTGCCTGTTACATGCAAGGACTTTAGCTAGACTTATGTATTATTATGGTGGCATGAGGACCTTTAAATTTGGATGGTGTAAAAGCCTTTGGTTTGAGGTGGCGCGGGAGCCCTTTGGATTTGGTTGGCGTGGAAGTCTTTGACTTGGGTTGGCTTGAAAGCCTTTGGTTTAAGGTGACATGGAAACTCTTGAGTTTGGTTGGCATGAAACTGCATAAGGTTTCCGGTGTAGTTTCTTGGTAGGAATTGTGTGTCTTTCTCCCAACTCTGGGAATCTTCGACATGGGGCATAGATGTTGTTGAGTTGATGTTTTGTCAGATTCATGTTCGGGTTTATCATCTCTTATTGAGAGGTGACTTGTATTTGTGTGTGTATACGCATGTTGATGTCACTGAGGCGGGACTGTTTGGTTGTTATGGCTAGAAATCATATTTAGAGTGGGGACTCTTCGAGTTTATTTGATTAGTTTGACCATTAGGAGACCGAACATCAGCGACTATGGATTAGAATCCTTTGTGGACTTGGATTTTGAGTCTTTATATCTTTAGAGCGAGATTTGTCCAGTGGAAGGTTCGATTAGTGTGAAATTGGTTCTCAAAGGTTCACGACAGCGGGATCGATGACTCTCATGTCACATGTTTTATCCGGTTAGGAATATATAATTTATGGTGAATTTTAGAAGTCAGGGTATGCCTGCTCTCTGGAATCAGCAGACCTTCGGGTACTCTTTTGACTAGATCTCTTTGCTAGAGATCCCGATTAAGGTGAAACCAGCGCTAACATCTTCATGACTAAGAGCGCGACAACTTTTGTGTGGACCATTTGTCCAGACTCGGGATTGGTGATTTATGGTGGATTTTTTAGAAGTCAGGGTACGGCTACTGTCTGGAGTCGGCGGACCTTTGTGTACTATTTTTGCCCAATCTCTCTGCTGAAGAGTACGATCAAGTTGAAACCAGAGCTCACAGATACTTGACTGAGAGTGCTACAATCTTTTATGTGGAATTTTGTTAGATTATGAATAGGTGATTTTTGGTAGATTTTTGAAGTCTTGTTGTTTTCTGCTTTTTAGAGACAGCCGACCTTTGTGCACTTTTTTGGGCGTATTTTGCCGTTTGGATGTGCGATCGATGTGAAATTAGTGCTCACAGTTCTGTAACTGAGGTCTCTGCAACTTTCATGTTTTGCATTTTATAAAGTTAGGTGAGCAAATTACCCGAATCTTATCTTTAATTCATGTTTCAGTTTCTGAAACTTTCTTATTTGTTCCTCTTGTGTACAACTTTGTTTCTTTTAATGTTTTTGTCATTATTCCGTTCAATAATTTATTTCCATTTGCTTTGTTCAAGAGATAATTCGGCAGCATTTTGTCTCAATTTTGTATTTTTTTAATTTTGTTTTCATGTTAAATCAAGAGAAAATTTCGACAGCATTTCTGCCTCATTCGCACTCATATCATTAGCATGCTTGTGGCATCCTACGCGCACCGAGTGCTTCATATCCTTTTTTGTTGGCGCTCTACTCTACCGAGTATTTCGAGACCATAGAATTGCCCTACCGGCACACTACTGCATCAAGTGCTTCGAGTCCGATAGTAGCGAGTGTTTGTGTGATGGTTTTGCCCAATCGGCACCCTACCGCACCGAGTGCTTCAAGTCCGGAAGTGGTAGTGAATTATTTAGAATATTGTCGTGTGTGTGATTAGGTTTTGAGGTTCATTTGAGGAGTGTTGTTTGTGGTTGTAGTATTTGGGGTTTAGGATTATCAGTATTTTGTTGTGGAAAGTTGTTACATTCATTTTGGCTTTGGATTGTTTGTGGAGTTTGTGGTTTTGGAAGGTTAGCGCAACAGTCACTGTTTTGGCTATATTTTGTTGATGGTAATTCAGATTTGGGGAATTTTGGTGTCTATGGATTCATGATTCAGGAAACTACAACTTTCTTGTAGAACATTTTCTCAGATTTTGGACGCACGATTGTCAATTTTCTGTGGAAGTGAGATGACTGGTTCAGCTCGGTTTCAGTTAGTTTTAAGCACAAACAACAGTCACGGTTTTAGCCAAATCTTGGCGCTCCGAACTCCAATTTGAATGATTTCAGTGGCTATGGATTTGACTCAGATAACTACAACTTTTATGAAGAATATTTGTCCATATTCTGGATGTGAATTTCTGTAGAAGGGTTTTAGTGAGGGGCACGAGTTGCTATTTGAGCAGAATTTTGGTATAGTTTTTTAGGGGTGGGATGTTGTCTCTTTTCTTCAGGCTCTAGGGGCTTTTTAATAGATGGAGAAGGTGCCATGGATGCCAAGGGGTGCCTTGATGTGGCCTAGCTGTCCAAGAGTAATGGCGTCCAGGGATCTTAGCCATGAATCACGCCATATTAATTTCAGCCCTTAAAAGCAGCACATTAATTGAGAATCAGTCATTCATCAGATCTTGTGGACATTATAAGTTCGTTTTCAGCACTTTTGTACAACATAAAAGTTGTAGGTCCTGGTCTCACCTTTCCAACACATGTTCATTTGCCAAAATCGGAGTTGATATGACCGAGCTATGACCAATTTACTCCAGACGGTCCAGATTTCCAGAGCAAGCTGTAGGGGCAATATTCGTACCTCATTTTGTACGAACCTTATGATCATGATCCGTCCAGATTTTTGGTTTTATTCCTTGATGAATGTTGTTAGTGTCTTCGTCTAGATTTCATATAAATTTAGATCACCCAAATAGGAGTTAGGATGACCGATATATGGTCGAAATACTAACAGCTGTCGAGGGCTCGAGGCTGTCTAGCTCATGTTGATCTTGGGATACTAATTTTTTATTTAATCATTCCACCATGATACACTAGGTTTCTGCCCAAGCCCGAAATAGAAATGTTGTGCATATTTTTATAAACTTTCTAAGATAATTTATTTCATCTCAATTCGGCCCAATATGACAAACTTATGGCCTAAACATTAGTTACTGCCAAGGATGTCCTACAAGGATTGTCGGAAAAAAAATCTTTTTGCATCATTGTCTTGTTCATTTCTTTACCATGTTTTGTATCATGATTCTGAGAAAAACTTTCAACATAAGAATTGAAGGGATCTTTGTCTTCTTTTCTCAGAATTTTACTTTGTTGAAATTGGACCTGATGTGATCCATTTATGGTCAACACAATGACAGGTGTCGTGGCAGTGCAAATCGTAGAGATGCACATTTTGGGTTATGCTGGACTGCCATGGGCCCTTAATGCTAAGTTAGGTCCACCCTGGATATTTTATGGTATCCTAAGTTTATTTTTGCATGCCATGTTGCATGTTATATGTTATGTGTCACATTTTTTGAGTCAAACAATGATAGACAACTAGAAGATGATGAAATACAACTAGAAAAAAATGTAATACAATGACCAGAATGTGAAAGATAACAAGTACAAGACGAAAGGCTATTAGAAGAAGATGAAAAATAACAAGTAGTAGAAAAAGACAACTAGTAGAACATGAAAAGAAACTAGTACAAAATGAAACACAACTAGAAGAAGATGGAAGACACATAATAGAACATGAAAAATAACCAGTATAATATGAAAGACAGCTAGAAGAAGATGGAAAACAAAAGTAGTAGAAGAAAGACAACATGTAGAAATGAAAGACAACAAGTACAAAACAAAACACAATTAGAAGAAGATGTAAGACATCCAATAGAACATGAAAAACAACCAGTATAAGATGAAAGACAGCTAGAAGAAGATGAAAAACAACAAGTAGTAGAATAAAGACAACACGTTGAAATGAAATGCAACAATTACAGTATGAGAAACACAACAAGTAGAACATGAAAAACAACCAGCACAAGATGAAAGACAACTAGAAAAAGATGAAAAATAACAAGTATTAGAAAAAAGACAACCAGTAGAACATGAGAAATACAACTAATAGAACATGAAAGACAACTAGAAGATGATGAAATACAATAAGAAAAAGATGTTATACAACCAGTAGAACGTGAAGGACAACTAGTACAAGGTGAAAGCCTACTAGAAGAAGATGAATGACAACCAGTAAAACATAAGCAACACAACTAGTTGAACATGAAAAACAACTAGCACAAGATGAAAGACAACTAGAAGAAGATGAAAAACAATAAGTATTAGAAGAAAGACAACCAGTAGAACATGAGAAACACAACTAGTAGAACACAAAAGACAACTAGAAGATGATAAAATACAACTAGCACAAGTTGAAAGACAACTAGAAGAACAAGAGATACAACGAGAAGAAGATGAAATACAACAAGCAGAACATGAAAGATAATTAGAAGAAGATGAAATACAACTAAAAGAAGATAAAATACAACTAGTAGAACATGAAAGACAATTCGAGGAAGATGAAATACAACTAGATGAAGATGAAATACAAGTAGTGATAGATGAAAAATAACTAGTAGAATATGAAAGACAACTAGTACAAGATGAAAGACAACTAGAAGAAGATGAAAAATAACAAGTAGTAGAAGAAAGACAATGAGTGGAACATGAAAGACAACAAGTACCGAGCAAAACAGAACTAGAAGAAGATGAAAGACAACCAATAGAAAATGAAAGACAACTAGTAGAACATGAGAAACACAACTAGTAGAACATGAAAGACAACTATAAGATGATGGAAAACAACCAGTAGAACATGAAAGACAACCAGTATAAGATGAAAGTGGTCATATGTCAAAATCAATATCTACTCTTCACAAGCTTCAAAATCGGATACCCGAACACTGAGATACGCTAGTTTGAAGATTGTGGAAGGTTGCTGAAATTCCGCAATGCTTGACAAGCGTTGTAACGGTTATCACAACGGTTGGCTCTAGAAGTTTTTGCAGAAAATTAGGTCTCAGAAATGAATTATTCTGTTGCAACGGTTGATTAAACGTTGCAACGCTTTAAATCGATCAGCTTACACACCGTTTGTAAGTTGGCTGCCGTTTGGTCATACGAACTCTGATTGGAGTGATCAAAGCTTGAAAAATCCAGGAAACCAAGATCTACAACTTTCATGTTATAACTGTATTCAAATTATGAAGTGATAGGTCGCTATGGGCCGTGGAAGACCGACGTCAGTTATGGAAACGTTTATAAACCTAGATTTGTTTCTCTCCCTATATATAGAAACAAATATTAGGTTTTTCCTTGGTGCTCCATCCATCAAACACTTCCTCCTTAGCTGAAAAAGAGAGCTACCATGGTTGCTTGATCTTGAAACTTCAATACTCATTCAACAACCAAAAATCTTTTTCACTACACCTCAATCTTGATAAGAATTAGAGTAATTTGTGTGAGATCTCTTGTTTACTCAAATCCTAGAGCATTTGTGTGCTCGCCTCTTGTTCTAGAGCCTTTGTATGCTCGCCTCTTGTTCTAGAGCCTTTGTGTGCTCTCCTCTTGGTTTAGAGCCTTTGTGTGCTCGCTTCTTGTATTAGAGTCTTTAGTGCTCTGGAGCTAATTCCGTGCTCGGGCCGTGTGACTTTCCAAGCTTTGTAAGGGCTCACCGGTTTCACCTTGTATTCCTTTCTCATTGGAGAAAGAAAAGCGCGCCATCAAGAAGGTCACGAAGCCCCGGAGACGTAGACGTTAGTGCCGAACTTCGTAAATAACTCTCATGTCAAGTGTCACTTAACTCTTCTATTTACTTTATGTACATTTGTTTAGTTTAAAATTATTCTTGTTTCCGCCAAGAATAACATATACACACGTTAGTCAAAAATACTTAAATTTAAAATTTTAAAAAGGCCCCATATTCATCCCCTTCTAGGTGCCTTAGGGACCAACAAGTACATGAAATATAACTAGCATAAAACAAAACACAACTAGAAAAAGATGAAATGCAACTAATAGAACATCAAAGACATACCAATACAAGATGAAAGACAACTAGAAGAAAAGAAAAAACTACTAGTAGAAGAAAGGCAATGAGTAGAACATGAAAGACAACTAAAAGTCATGAAATACAACTAGCACAAAATGAAACACAACTAGAAGAAGATGAAAAACAACCAATATAATATGAAAGAAACCAATACAAAATGAAAGACAACTAGAAGAAGATAAAAAACAGCAAGTAGTAGAAGATAGACAACACGTAGAAATGAAAGACATCAAGTAGAACATGAGAAACACAACTAGTAGAAGATGAAAGACAACTCGAAGATGACGAAAGACAACTAGTAGAACATGAAAGACAGCCAGTACAAGAGGAAAGACAACTAGAAGAAGATAAAAAGCAACAAGTAGTAGAAGAAAGACAACGAGTAGAACATGAAAGACAACTATACGAAAATTAAAGACAACTTGTACAAAACGAAACACAATTAGAAAAAGAGAAAAGACAACCAATAGAACATGAGGGATAACCAGTACAAGATGAAAGACAACACGAAGAAGATTAAAAACAACAATTAGAAATGAAAAACATCCAGTAGAATATGAGAAACATAAGAAAAATGAAAGATAACCAGTACTAGATGAAAGACAACAAAAAGAAGATGAAAAACAACTAGTACAAGAAAGACAACTAGTTAAACATGAAAAACACAACTAGCAGGACATGAAAGACAACTAGAAGATGATGAAAGACAACTAGTAGAACATGAAACACATTCAGTACAAAATGAAAGACAACTAGAAGAAGATGAAAGACAACTAGCATAAGATGAAAGACAACTAGAATAAGATTAAATACAACTAGAAGAACAAGAAATACAACATCAAGAAGATGAAATACAACTAGAAAAAGATGAAATACAACCAGTGGAACATGAAAGAAAACTAGAAGAAGATAAAATACAACTAGAAAAAGATGAAATACAAGTAGTATTAGATGAATGATAACAAGTAGAAATGATAAAAAATTAGTACAAGATGAAAAACAACTAAAAGAAGATGAAAAACGACAAGTAGTAGAAGAAAGACAACCAGTACAAATGAAATATGAAAGACATCTAGTACAAGATGAAAAACAACTAGAAGAAGATGAAAGACAACTAGTACAAGATGAGAGACAACTAGAAGAAGATGAAACACAACTTGAAGATTAAGAAATGCAACGAGAAGAAGATGAAATACAACTAGTATAACATGAAAAACAACTAAAAGAAGATGAAAGACAATAAATACAAGGTGAAAGACAACTAGAAAAATATGAAAACTAACAAGTAATAGAACAAGGACAACTAATACATAACTAAAAGAACATGAAAGACAATTAGTACCAAATGGAACAAATTAGAAGAAGATGAAAGAAAACTATATGAGAGACAACCAGTACAAGATGAAAAACAATTAGAAGAAGATGAAATACGACTAGAAGAACAAAAAATACAACGACAAGAAGATAAAATTAGCCCATTATAAAATAAAAGAGAACTAGAATAAGATGAAATACAACCAGTATAATATGAAAAACATATTACTGCTAGTGATACCACTTGTTGAATATTAACTATATTTCTATCACTTATGAAAGGAGCAGGGTATTTCTCACATTCACTCATACACTCAAGGACACAAGATACATGAGCCTCTAAATCCTATTTATAGCTTTCTAATGTCGGTTGGCAAGCTCTAGATAATACATATATTATTCCTAAGTAGTTTCTAGTCAATTCCTATTACCAATCTGTTACTGACTTTAGTATACCGATTGGGTATTTCTTGAATACGAAAAAAACCGTCAGATTTCAAAGTAGCTCGATCTAATTCAAAAATCTCACCTAATTGGGCACGTCTAGCATATTTTTTTTTTCTAGAATAAACTAATGAACTTGGGCCTTAGTTCGGTGCTGACTTCAACACGATTCACTAAAGAATGCAGCACTGCAAATGGGCTCCATGCATAAAAGGATGACCACGAACGTCGGACCCGATATATCTCTGAAGCGTGGGGTCTGTCAGTCAGAAATAGAGGCCAAGAATGAAACATAACTTGTGGAGAGGGTACAAGTGTTTGTTAAGAATTATAAAGGACAGATAAGCTAATAAAAGGTGATGTAGCACTGAGTTCTCACAACATAGTTCAATAGGGTAATCCGCTGTATTATTTGGCATAAGTTTTGGCTAGGAGTATTGCCTATACATGCAAGGACATGATTTGTAACCAGTTGGATTATTAATTAAATAGATTGTCAATGTTGTGTGTTCACCAATTCAATTTTACAGCTTCCGCCATTGTTCTTTGTCTTAGTTAGATCGATTAAATTGCTTAATTACGTTTAATTATTGAGTGAATTAAGTGATTCCAGTTGAATTAGGTCATTTGTACAAATTAATTAGCTCATCTCTTCCGTACAAATTAAGTGCTTAATTACGTTTAATTATTGGTGCCATTTGTACGGAAGAGATGAGTAAGACGATACATACAGAAAATAAATTGTATATCTGATAATTTGGAGGGTGAAACTGTAACTTTGCATACGTTTGTCAGAATGTTAGTTATCTTTTTTCTATTAAAAAACACTTTTTTATTGGTCAGGTAATTTGACTATTAAATAATGTTAGATGAATTTGTTCAGCATCATATATAATAAACACTCTTTATAAATAACATTAATCTCACTTAAAAAAAATAGCATTAATTGTTTAGTCATTAGTAAACGTGTTCATTATTTTATCTAAACAGTTATATTTACTTTTCTAAATATTTTGTTAGTTTTCTGACCTCCTCTCATCTAACTAATTACTGTAGTGCTTCTACCATCTAAATCAGGACTTGTATCAAGAGGAAAATTGGGTGAAGATTTTAACAGAGCACTTTTTAAGTCGTGCACCACACAAACAGTTAAAGTCAAAACACCACTACATATGCCTAGTGCGCTGCATGAATAAAAAACTGCTCTGTCAAAATGTTTACCTGAGAAAATTGTAAAATCATCACAGATATGCTCATCTCGAAAGAAACAAAAAGGTGGGTCCCTGCTGGTTCCACTATGAAATCACTTTAGATTGAAATAAGTTACGGTATCTTCTTTTACAAAAACAAGTGTAATCTCTCATCTATCTCTAACAAAACACAAGTTTTTTTCTCACATGATGAGTTTCATTATATAGTAGTTCAGGCATGGCCATTTCACAGAAACTTGTGGGGCACTGAGTCAAAGTCATCCAACTCATATCTCGTTCGCTCTCTCCCAATCTGTACCATTAGTATACAAAATTAAACTCTGCAAATTTGCAACCATTCATTCAAGTACAGTTCCCGTAACTCATGTATAAATAAAGATTAAGCTTTACCTTATTCAGATAGGCAGGATCACAAGACATTTGCTCATTTATTGCACTCAATTTCTTTGACAATGCCATTAATCTAGAATAGAAAAATTAACAAAAATATCATTTCAATTATGCATCAATTAAAGAAGGGGATAATTTCATATATACCACTCAAAACTATGAAATTACATATTTCCCCCTCCAAATTCTATAATTACGTATTTACATGAAAGAAATTCTAATAACTGAAACGCTTTTTATTTAAAAATAAATTTATCTTGGCAACCTCTATCAAGCATCTCAAAAGAGAGAGAGAGAGAGAGAGAGAGAGAGAGTGAGAGAGTGGGAGTGAGAGAAGAGTTACCTTGTAATGGAAAAATCGATCTGGTTAACCATTTCACAAGTTTTGTACTCCTCTGGATCTTCATGGAAAATGACCATTCCGTCCCTTTGATTTATTGTTGCATGTATCTCCCCATCTTGTATCTAAATAATAAAGAGTTTGTATTTACATAAACTACAATGAAATTGGTGAAAATAAATGATCAAATAAACATACAAACCGACCATATGAAGCACATGTAATTCAGCCTCCTTTGGACCATTGAGTTGTACCGAATTGGAGATGTCTTGGAGAGACAAGGTCAAGTAAGTCTGAGTAAGCCTCTGGATATTTCGCTTGTACAAAGATGATAATACTTGCTTCGCCAATCCCAAATTATTGTCCTGAAAAATAACAAAAATAACAATTATAACTCGGTTCAAAAGACTACAGGTGTTAGTGCTGGCTTAGTTAAATTCTGGCATGTATGAATCCAAGGTGATAGAGTATATTGGTAATCCTTGAGTAAATTAATTAAAATGAGTGAGGCTACGGTACTATGCATAGCACACATTGGTCCGTATTATGGATCCATATCTCCATTTTGAAAGTTCAAACAGAGGATCCCAACAGCTTAATATGATCCCCATATGAAGAAGTACTTAGATGCCAGGTTTTATATTTTTTAGAAACTTTTTTACTATTATTTTAGGTAGGTAGAAAATCACTACTTTTGGATGGTCCAAAATCTTTAGATCAAGTGGTTTGCATCCAAGTACATTTTCATATATAGATCATATTGAATGGTTCGGATCAACAATTTAGACTTTGGAAATGGAGATATGGATCCATAGTATGGACTGATATGCGCTATGCATAGAAACATAGCATCACTCTAATTAACATATGTGAGCTGGAGAAGGTGATGATGTTGTTAGATGTCGAAACAAAATATAGAGTAAAACAAAGAATCATTACTCACAGATTGGAACTGTTCAATGTTTTGTTGAATACAGGCCTCAATTTCAGAGTGTGTTCCAGTGCCATAAACTGCAATCAGATCATGATATGCCTGAAGAACAAATAGAAGTAAAAAAAAAAAAAAGGTCATCACAGAATTCTAACCACAGGAGAATTTAAGAAACTCAGCTATTTGCTATATATAAATATTTTCCTGGTTGAATAATATATACAACAAATCTATTTATAACCACACATCTACGTGCTGTATACAAATATTTTCCTGGTTATGCTTAAATTAATAAACTATTACTAGGTATATGCTAATCTTATACTTTTGAGAATCATTTAAATTTACCTGGGCATAATTCTTCAAGTTCCTTTGGGCAGTAGCAGATGTGTATTTTGGGAAAGATGGAACCTGTTCGAATTATTCATAATAAATAAATAATATTACAATTAAAGAAAAAAAAAATGACTGTGTTTCAATAGGTAAGCCAATCTAAGCTTTCAAAAAAAAAAAAACCAATTAATCCAATATTCTCTTGGAGTTCAAATGCAGAGAAAATCACCTAATGTCCCACTTAAAAGCCATTAATGGTTCAATGTTGAGCCTCAAATTAATTTAATCTAGGCTCAATTGCAAGATTATATTTGATTTATCAAATTAGAGACATACCTGACCAGAGTGGATAAGAGACACTAGGATATATTTCTTGTATGCTTCAATTGCTATTGCATTTAGATTTGCCATCGGTGAAGTGACCACCTGAATTTTTCAATAGAGTTAACTCACGGAACTGTTAGTGGTACAACAACTATCCAAATAATGAATTGGTATCAACTACACATTATGACATCATACCAGTTTCAGACCAACTATTGCTTTTTTTTTTTTTCTAGTGACTTGTTCATCGGTTTATCTCATAAAGCTATCCTACACAGTTTTTATCTGAGTTGTGCTATGCATTAGCAACCACTTATTAGTAGACAAATAGCATAAGTAGATCATACTAACATTTTGTAGGCATTCTAAAGCTTTTCCAAACCTCTTTAGTCCAATATATATCATTCCTCTGTAGATACAAGCAAGCAGAAGGGTTAGTATATATTACGAGATTTGCATAATTACATATTTAGGAAGTATAACAAAAGCACCTTCTATGCCCTCTTCTAGTTCCCCATAATTTATCAAACATTATTAGTTACTCAATTGCTTCTCATTACCAATGTTTTTTAGGGTAATGAAATATCATTACTCTCATTTGGCATGCATATAAATGAAATACAGAGATTTTTAGGAAAAGGTTTTGTACCCATAGTAGTAAAAGAGAAAGAGATCCCTTGGATTCTCTGCCTCAAAAATATCACTCTCTAAGACACTCAAGCCGGCCTTGTAGCACTTGGCCAAGAGACAGAGTTGGAGGAAGTCAGAATGGAGAGTCGTCAGATGCTCTGGCAAGGCCTGGAGCTTGTGCACAGCAGATCTCAATGGCGCAATTCCCTGGATTGGTGTTTTCTGTCGCATCACCTGATCCTTGAAACACCGACACACCGCTATAACTGTTGTAACAAGAGGAAGACAAGCATTTCTTAGATAATCCAAGGTTATTTTTTTCTTTTTTTGCAATGAAGGCCAATAATGTATCAGCAATTATGCCACTAACTTTAATAACCCCTTTTTCCTAAAATTTGTTATTTTAACAACTAATAAGTATGTTCTGAAAAGAAAAAAAGGTTTAGCTATAAATTTTTTAACCACAGTAATACTGAAAATTTACTGAGTATGTGCCAATATGACATCATTAACCAGTAAGAAGTACTGAACTCTCCCTTTCATACTTAATAAAGCACAAAAATAGACAACAAAGAAATAATGATTTATCCAGCCTTCAAAACACCCCCAAAATAGTATAAATTCTTTCCCGTGACTTGATTGATGCCGTGAAACCAAAAGAACAGTATGTTGAATTAGACTCAGAAAGAGGAAAAGAAGAAAAGATACACTTGTCTGATGCCAAACGAATCTGATGGGCAGAGCATGCTTTTAGGAACTCAGCAATAGATGGAAGGAAATCGCCAACTTGTTCTCTTGTGATTGATGAACACAGATAAGCATCCCTACAATTAGATGAGAAAGATTAAAAAAACAAGCATATACTTACTAAATAGGATAATTACCAGCATTAGTGTACTAACATAACTAGTACAGCATTAAACTCTAACCTGGAAAATCACAAGTATTATAAGAAAATTTATTCTAAATTTGAACACTTCCGCAGACAAAAGAAAAGGTACATGTAGATAATCAAATATCTTCATAAAAATACGCTTTAATGGAAAAACTTTACAATCTATTATATCTGTTATTCTGGCTATCTGTACTTTGGTGAATTACTGGGCTGGAGATCTGAAAGAGAAAATCAAAGCACATCTTGCTAGATGGATGCCAGAAGGCCTTGATATGATCCCTCTTCAAAGCCTATCACATCAAGGCTAGGGTACCAGTGTTACCAATGCTGATAGAAATTTGACAATGCATACTATAGTGGCTTTTTTAAATCTTATGTTCAGTTACCCTAATAAGCTTGTGTGTTGAATGTTTATGATGTTTGTCTGTTATCTGACATGCTATGTAATGGTACCACTTTGGTACCAGTGTTTTCAATTTTGTGGAGGATTTTGAGTTTAGAGATAACCATGCTGGTGAGGTTAACTGCAGACCCAATTGATGCAGTTGGTTTTAGCAAAGGAGATTCACGATCTAGGGTTGACATCAGAGAAGAAACCTCTTCAATAAGAGAACAACAAGAGCGATTAAGACAAAGACTACTTACAAGAGATAGAGGAAGCCGAGGGAGTGCTTGGAGGGGTCGAGCTGAGAGAGGAGCGGCGGCAGGTTCGCCGATTGCAACCGGAGGCCCTCATCCGACTGTTTAAGGAGAGACTGGAGCTGCGGCAACTCTTCGGGCTTCGTAAAGGCTTGTATGTGCGCCACTAGGGTTTCGAGCGACTCCATTGCTGCCATGATTTTTGCGATTTTGCTTGAGAGGGATTTGGCGAGAAGAGGGGAGTAGATGAAAGCGAAAAGCGAAAAGCGACAGAACTAAATTGCTGGATACTTGGAATAAGGATGGGACGGTGAAGAGAAATGGGCTTTATTGGGCTGGATTACATTGGACTAATAATAGAGCACTTTCCGAAATAGCATCTCTATTGAAAGAATGTAGGCCCAAATTGGGGTGAGTAATTTCCTGATTTTTTTTTTAAGTGTTGGATAATTTTATTTTTATTTTTAAACACATACATCCACAGATACAACTAAATGCTTGCATTTACGTCTTAAATATCATTTTTTTTTACTTGTGTGTTCATCGCAGAGATATAATAAAGCTCTTAAGTAATACTATTCTCTTGGATGATACATAGTTTTAAGCTCTTAAGTCCCAATATATAATTAATTAGGTCATCACAGAAAATTGAGCAAATTCTTGAATTTGGGAGTATTGTTCTAACCTACACAGAAGTATGAATTGAAAAATAGGAACTAAATATATCCCCTATTGATGCATTTTTTAAGCGCTCATAAAATGCAGAGTAGCTAGCCAATTCGAAGGAAGAAACGATAATGACAAATGCACAACAAGAACCAGAACAAGTATATAAGCCTCAAGTTAGAAAGTATATACATATTCTCAGTCTTCACCATGCGCCTCAAACTTGAATACTATCAGCACCATGCGAAGAGCTGCAACCAACATGCATCTCAATCAAACTATATATCATCAAGCTACTGAAGGCGAGCAATGCGCTCAGCAACTGTTCTCACTGGATTGACTACATCAGAGTTAAGCACGAGAACTTCCGTTACAGTTGTCTCTTAACATAGAAGTGGAGCACAAGAAAACCAGCACATGTCATGCAAATGCAAATTAAGTAAGAGGAAAAAAAAATTACTTGTAGTAATGAATGCCAAGAAAATCAATACAATTCTCAAGTAAATATATTACAAATTCTAAAATAATCATATTTTTTTTAAATTATAAGTAGATTAATTGGTAGCTATTTCTTTTCTTTTTTTGGATAAAACTGGGGAAAATCCACAGATTTAATTAGAACAAAATAATGCTTGGTGACTATCTGGTACGCTATATTACATTACACAGATCAAACAATATTGCAACTTCTGGTACACTAGCACACAGAAGCAATGCGGCATTTGCCAAATTTTTTAATAACTGGTGACCAATTATTAAGGAGATAGCACTAAATGTACAACAAGAAAAGCTTTTTTTAGAAGATCAGATATTGTGAATAATATTGATAATTAATTTCACCAAACATTTTATAAAGATATCACAATAATATTTGTATGCACCATGATTCTTCTAAAGCAAATTCACTTTCAAAATTCAAACACAAAATATGAAAATATAAGCATCATCTTCCACAAGGGACTTCTATTCTCCCAGCGCAAAACTAATCTTCAAACATAGAAGCTACTCCCAGAATTATGAAACAGTTGGCTATTCACTTCTCGATACTATTCACCACATCTTGCATTGTTGGACGGAGTGACGGGTTATTATTCAAGCATTCATATGCGATGTGAATTATTTTGAGAATTTCATTGATGACTTGTTTTGTTGGTTGTTCAACACGCTGGTCAAGAATATCTTGAAGTATGATTTCCTCTTTCTCAGAAGTCGATAGATTGATCATATCTCCAGGGTGCTTGCCCATAAGTATTTCCAAAATGATTACTCCGAAGCTATATACGTCACATTTTTCAGTCGTCCTCATGGTATAAGCTAGTTCTGCATAAAGAAAAAAGAAATTTCAGATTATATATATTTGTTTTCACTTTTAACTTTTTATGCTAGTGATGGAATGTAAAAGACAATAATAGGAGGGTTAAGTATACAAAACCTGGTGCCATGTAACCATAGGTTCCAGCAAGCATGCTCCAATTAGAAGACTCCGGCTTGAGAAATTTAGCAGTACCAAAATCCAAGATACATGCTGTAAACTCAGAATCGAGCAAGATGTTTCTGGAAGTTACATCCCGATGTACTATTGGTGGATAGCAATAATGATGCAAATGTGAGAGAGCACATGCAACATCTCTCAATATACCCATTCTTTTTACCCAATCCAGTTCTATTGCTTCATCACTATTGAGAATATTATGTAAATCCCTCTTCTCATAATATTTGTATACAAGAAATTTATTTTGTGGTGAGAAACAAAAACCAAATAATTTAGCAATGTTGCGGTGTCGAATCTGGTTTATAATGCGAATTTCTCTTTGGAATGCTTCAGCATCCAGTGAGGTTTCATCGCCTGCTAACTGGATTTTCTTTACCGCTACTGTGAGGTTGTCTGGCGCTAAAATTGCTTTGTAAACTTTTGCATGACCTCCAATTCCAATGCAATATTTCTCTTTAAAATTCTCTGTGGCCCTTATAATCTCCTCATATGCATCTCTTCCATCAAAATTCCACACGGAAAAAATATCTGCTTTACTAGGATCTCCAATGTGCCCTGATTTTGCTTTTCTCTTTTTTGAATATAGGAGGTAAAGAAGGCATAGTAGAAAAAAGATTACTAATAATGCACCTACGGAAGTTAGAGTTGCAATCAACTTAACCGTTTGTAGTCTAGTTGTGCCATTATTATCATTAACAAATCCATCACACGAGGGTAAACCTTGAACAGTGCCACAAAGATTTGTGTTGTTTTTAAACCATTGTTCTGGCTCTTTGTGAAAAAACTTTGTATCAGGCACTGGACCCTCCAGTTGATTGTATGACAAATCCATGGTTGACAAGCTCAACAAGTCACCCAATGAAGACGGGATCTGACCGGTTAGATTGTTGTGGGATAGATTAAGATTCTGTAACATGATTAAGTGCTCTAGCGTTATTGGTATTTCCCCGGTTAAAAAATTTGAGCTCAAATCCAGGAGGTATAGTAAGTGTACTAAGTTTCCAAAATGAGATGGAATTTTTCCAATCAATCTATTATTCTTGAGGTTTAATAATTCAAGATTAACACAATTGCCTAATTCTTCTGGCATACTTGTCAAGCTATTTGATGATATATCAAGACTTGTTAAAGCATCTAACATTCCCAACTCTTTTGGTATGTTTCCTATTAAATTGTTGTCTCTTAAATGTAGTTCAATCAATCTTTTTAATCTACCAAGTTCTGCCGGTATTATCCCTGATAGAAAATTTTCTGACAAATAAATACCGCTCATATTACTTAGGTATCCTAGAGCAGTAGGAATTTCTCCACTAAAAAAGTTGTCTGTTAGATCTAAATATGTCAAATGTCTAAGTTTACCAATTTCAGGAGGGATCGATCCGGAGAGATTATTACCCCAAAGATTCAAAAATACAAGATTGGTCAAGTTTTCTAAATTAGTAGGTATTTCTCCACTCAGAGAGTTGTTTGGTAGTTCTAAATCTGTCAATTGTCTAAGTTTTCCAATTTCAGGAGGGATCGATCCGGATAGATTATTACTTGAAAGACGAAGATGGACTAGATTGGTTAAATTTTCAAAATTAGTTGGTATTTTTCCGCTAAGAAAGTTTCCTGCTAGTTCTAAATTTGTTAAATTTGTAAGTTCACCAATTTCATGAGGGATTGGTCCACACAGATTATTATGCCAAAGAAACAGATGGACAAGATTGGTTAAGTTTTTTAAATTAGTAGGTATTTCTCCACTCAGAAAGTTTTCTGATAAATCTAAACGTGTCAAATGTGTAAGCTTTCCAATTTCAGAAGGGATTGGTCCAAAGAGGTTATTACCCCAGAGATACAAATATTTTATGTTTGTCAAGTTTCCAATGCTCGACGAGATCAAGCCGCTAAAATCATTATCTTGGAGACCAAGATATGTGAGTTTTGAGAAGAAACATATCGATGGTGGAATTGCTCCACTGAGGTTATTATGACTGAGGTTAAAAATTCTAATGGATGGAAGAGCAGAGAAATTAAGAGCATCTAATTTCCCAACTAGACCCTTATGGGAAAGAGAGATTTTAGTAATAACTTGCCTTCTTTTGGTAGTGTCGCGGCAAGTAATACCGGTCCAATTGCATGGGTGGACATGCTGATTCCAAGATGAAATGGGTTGTTGAGTCTGGAGAGTGGATTTCCAATGGAGGAGAGCTTGTGCTTGAGATGTGAGGGAAGATTGAACCACAGAGATTAGAAAGAGTAGTGTGAGGAACAATAAAATGCTCCTCATTTCTGCTAAAATGCTAAAACCTCAACTGATGGCTAAAATGCATCAGAACTGGCCCTTTTATAAACTCAGTTCTGTGGTTCAAACAGAGTAAGAAAGGTACCTAATTAGTGGCCTAGTGGAAGACTTTGGCTGTCAATAAAGGTTGAAAATTTTGTGCAACCATATGAAAGCTTTTTGAAATTAAAAAAAAAAGGCTGTCATTTTTGGATTAACGTAACAGTGAGGGCCAGCTGGTATTTTCATGGAAGACTTTGGGGGTGTCTTTCAACTAGGGAAAGCAACACATTTGGAGCTGTCCATCCGATATTTTTGACCTATATGACTCGTCAGGTCACCATCAGATAAAAAAGAATCTTTATATATATATATATATATATATATATATATAGAGAGAGAGAGAGTATGGCTAATTTGCTGCTGGCAGCATTTCGGCCAGCTGCTGCCGGAGGCATATCTGCCATACTGATGTTCAAACAACAAATCCAAACCTCTCAACATGTTCTCTATATTAAAATCTACTTGGAGACCAAATTTTACATTTTTTGGAATTTTTTTACTATTTATTAAGCCACTTTGAAAATGTCAGATCCGGGTGAACAGTAAAAACAGTCTGGACCATATGATCTGGCATTTTCAAAGTAGCTTAACAAATAGTAAAAAAATTCCAAAAAATGTAAAATTTGGTCTCCAAGTAGATTTTAATATAGAGAACATGTTGAGCGGTTTGGATTTGTTGTTTGAACATCAGTATGGCAAATATGCCCCCGGCAGCAGCTGGCCGAAATGCTGCCAGCAGCAAATTAGCCATACTCTATATATATACTACAAATCGGTTGTTCGATAAATTCCAAAAATATCATTATTTATATATAGGACAGTGTTACGGTGCTACGCGTAGCATAGAGCCCTCCGTACTACGGCTCACTTTTTGAGTTTTCAAAATCCTAACAGTCGACCCGAACGTTCAACATGATCTCCATATGAATATGTATTTGCAAACCAAATTTTACATTTTTTAGAATTTTATTACTATTTATTAAGCCACTTTGAAAAAACACTAATTTGTACACAACAGTAAAATCTGCTGGACCATTGGATCAGCGATTTTCAAAGTGGCTTAATAAATAGTAAAAAAATTCTGAAAAATATAAAATTTGATTTGCAAGTACATATTCAACTATGGAAAGCAACACATTTGGAGCTGTCCATCCGATATTTTTGACCTATATGACTCGTCACACTACTAGAATCTCCAGTAAAGGCAACGGCAGAAATTGGCTTGTTGCAACGGCTTACGCTTGCTAAAAGCCCGAAAAACCCCATTAGCAAGCGCTACGCTTGCAAATCCTCCCGTTGCTTTAAGCCCCAATGCAAATACTCATTTTTAGACTTTTTGCAAGGGCTTACGCTTGCTAATACATTTTGCTTTACTATTCACAAGGGCCGTCGTTGCAAAAAGTACGCTTGCTAATACTTTAGTTTTTGGCGCCCAACTGGGTATTAGCAAGGAGATGTAGTGTAGACCCCACTGAGTATTAGCAAGGAGAGGTAGTGTAGGCCCCACTTAGTATTAGCAAGGAGAGGTAATGTAGGCCCCACACGGTATTAGCAAGGATATCAGTTGTGGGACCCATTTACTATTTGCAAGGATGTCCTACGTGGATCCCACCTGATTATTAGCAAGGATATCATTGATACATTTTGCATGCTCCAATTCTAAAATCCTCCATCCATGTACCAACTCGGTACCAACCCAATAATCTGTTACATTTTCATTGAACCAGATTTACATAAACACATTGAAATATAGAGATAAAATTTAATAAACATTAATCAATATATTACAATTATCATACATTGTACCAAAATACTAAAAAACATTACAACATCAGTACTAAAATGAACTTCTAAATATACCCAAAATATCCACCACCCATTAACAGAAATATACAAAATAATTTACAGTCAAGAAATTAGTTGCATAATTCTGAAATCTGCCATTAGCATCAATCATCAGCTGCAACATTTAAGCACGTTCAAGATGACCTTCGCATTCAAATACCTAATTAAATAAGCAATCAAAATATTAAATAATGAGTATTGAGAGAACAATACTGAGGCAAAACATTTTGAAAACTATACACATCTCGTGAAATTCACTTAGATAAAATTTAGAGCCAGCACTTGTGAAATCTAGAACAGAAAAAAAAAAAAAAATTAACGCATGCACCAGTCCATATCCAGTAGCTTCAGTACAGAAGCTAGAACCTGACCAAAAGATGTACCTTGTTACATCAAAGCCACCAATATAACAATACTTGGAAGCACTTATTCCACCATCCAGCCCCTACAAAAATTAATAATAAATGACAATGTAAGAAAATAGAGCTCAAGTATTTAATTTTTCAAACAATAGTTTCAAAATTGCCCTTCTTTGCTTACTCCTTCATGTATGCAATTAAAAACCAAGCATAAGATTGAATGCTTGCACAATACCAAGCACCAGAAATATTCCAACAGAATACATAGTACCTAACACAAGAATTTATAGTGATAATTTTAATAGTACATCAATGCAGTTTTCCATTGTTTATGTATATCTGATATTTTATTATGTGAAAAAAATTAAAAAATAAACTAATACACATTTGAATCAGATTTACAAAAACCTCCTTGATATGTATATATGTGAGATGTTTGTGCTTTCTCTAAAAAAAATGATGGACAATCCAATATCACTGATTTATCTATAAACTTTTAGAATTGGATTTAAGTGCTAAAAGTGACATCACTGATTTATATCTTTTATAAGATAAAATTTTCAATTGAACCTTATAAAATTAACAAAGACAACATTTTTCTTCTTTTACCTTCTATCGTGAACAGAAGCAAGCACTTGGTTGTCATGGTTCAATGTATCATCATGGGTACCAACTTCATTTCCTTCTTTTGTAGCACTTCCCATATAAACCACGTAAATCTTGTGTTTTAAGAAAAATAATGAATGTTAATTAAATAGAGAAATGATAAAGATTTCTTAGTAATTCTGAATACAAAAAGTATTATGTTTGGTTAGTCTTCAATTCAAATGCTAAACCAAAAAAAATATAAAACTAGTAATTTCCAAATTAATTACTGTCTTTTTTAAAACTTCCTAAAAAATGTAACCTTCCTCTAGATCTGAGTCACGCCAGAGATAAGAGCGTGCGGCTGGGTTCGGGTTTGACGAGGTGGCGGCTAGGGTTTAGGGTGTGATGAGGTGGTGGCTACGGCTTAGGGTGCGACGGAGGAGAGAGGCCGAGCACCGTATCTCGTCCAGACTTCAGTTCAGAGAGAGACAACGGAGAGTTTTTTTTTGTTTTGGCGTCGCGTCCACAGCGGGAAGGTGGTGGCTAGGTTTAGTGACGGGGTGTGGTTGAGAGGAGGAGAAGGGGATTAAACCCTAGGCGAAGGTGGTGGCTAGGGTTTAGTGACGGGGTGTGGCTGAGAGGAGGAGGAGGGGATTAAACCCTAGGCGAAGGTGGTGGCTAGGGTTTCGGGTTTAGTACTCTATCTCCAGTCTTAAGTAGAATTTCTTTTTTTTAGAACTTGGCAGTACACTCTCTCCAGAGAAGGAAGATGGGAGTTTGTATTGCATTTACTGGAGAAACCCACCCAAATTCATATACTCTAAGGTAACATAATATTTGTGTTTGGATCGGACCTTCTGATCATCATTATGCACGAATATTAAAAGGTCTTGTGCAACACGTAGGGCCAGATCTAAACATAAATATTATGTTACCCCAGAGAATATGTACTCTTAGCCACATCCTCTTAAATGAAGACATCAGGATCATTCATTATCTATCAGACGGCTGAGAACTTGATATTTACTAATTAGATAATATATGTACAGCAATGCACTTGAAAAAATTTCAAAATTTTTATTTTTATTTTTTTTACATATTATATAACTAAATAATACTTATACATGTCATTTTTATAGACTTTTATCATTATATGTCCCTTTAAATTTAGAAAATATTTTCGGCCGTTCATTTTCACGTGGGAAATCAACGGTCGATCTGCAAAGAAATTATTCCAAATTTGTTTTAAAATGATCAAGATAGAACATTGAACGTACTAAGCATAAAAGTTCAGAAATTTTATTATGTATGAGCTTTGATCCAACATGAAGTGTTTATGGCCATACGATGCTTCAATATTCCGTCGACTTGATGGATATGTAAATGAAAATAAAATTTCATCGAACTTTGCTACAATAAAATAAATGCAGTGCTCTTTAATTTCAATGGTTCCGATCGACCAACGGACGACATATTCTCGTGCGTCTTCATTAACTCACGAAACAAGAGTTTATGACTCATTTCTTATATGAAACATAAACTCATGGACCGAAGTAAAATGAAAACATGGACCGAAGTAAAATGGGGGTTTTACTTTGCAAAGCACAAAGCCCATCTCATATATATATATATATATATATATATATATATATATATATATATATTGTTAGTGAAGGATGTGTGTTTTGAAAGTTATGTTTTTAATAATAATTTATATGTTGTTCATGATTTTATTACGAATGTTATTATTCATGTTCCTTGAGATTTATATGTTATATCTTTGGAAGTGTTCAAGAAGATGCTCTTGGTCTTGAACCATAGAACTCCAAAGATGAGAAACATTTAATCACTAAATATGTTCATAATCGTGGTAATTAAAGAGGAACATTAATTACCGAGGAAGATTGTCATGTTGATTAAAGTACATTGAAGTTCTATAAATGTTGATAAAGCATTATCATTTAATAACATGAATATATAAATATGTATTTTATATATTGAACATGACCTAAATGAATGGAACATTATATGGATTGTGTTTTGTGTCATTAATGTTTCCATTGTGTCTTTGGAATCTTAGATATGAGATGTGTAGGTTTTTCACATGAGAAGTATATAATGTGATTACTATTTAAATACTATCTTATGATAGAAATAAAATAGTAGTTCGTTGTGTACAACTTGTGCGGGAGAAATCTATATGTTAATATTATCATTGTCCCTCAATTTGAGTTATGATATTACTGGGCCCCTTGGTAAAGTGAAATTATATCGCATGTAATATAACTGATGTAGTTATAATTATAATTCACTTGAGAGACCAAGAAAAGAATATAATGCAAGAATGACACGATCCTATTTTGCATATTATTCATAATATCATGTGACAAGGATAGACACAGAAATAGTGGATTGAGTAAATGATTACTATGTCATTTGGATAACTATAATGTAATGATAGAACCTCTTATAGTCAATAATATAAAGTTTTATATTATTGCCAAGATGACATAGATCCTCTGTACGGTCACACCAACTGAAGAGAAACAACAAGTATTTTATATTTCATAATGATGTGTTAGATAAAATACATGAGATGAAATACTAAAATAAAATGTCATAATATGACATGCTTAGATCATAAATAAATTTGTGAAGTTATGCAAATATTATTTGGTATAATGTTTGAATGCATTATAAGAATAATAAGAATATTGCATAATTGAATAATATGATTAATATTATTTGTTCATAAATTAATTTATTAAACCAATCACAAGATTAGATTAGAGATGATAAAATGGCTAAATAAAGCTAGTGGCAATTGTGTAAATAGTTCAAACTTTACACAAATGATAGCCCTAACCCCTTGCCTATTTTAAGAGGTTTAATTAAGGAAATAAGTGAGAAAAATTCTGCTCATTCTCTTGGCCGAAATATTGACAAGAGCAGCCATTTTTTTCTCAAGACCGAAATTCCTCTTTCTCTCTTCTCTAGGCCGAAACCTTGAGGGTTTTGCTCCTAGGCCGAAAAGTACAAGGAAAGCTTTCATCTCTTCTTGTTAGGTGGTTGGATCTAAGCCTTGAACTTCACATCCATCTATCTAAGAGGTGTGCAAGTTCGTTGTTTAGGTTCAAGGTGAACTAAGAGGCGTTTTCAAGAAGAACACGAGATCTAGAAGGGAAACCGGCTTCTCTCCATTAAGAGATTTGACAATCTCTTTAGGTAAAAGTTTCCATTATTTTCTCTTGCAATAAATTAGATTAGATTAATTTATATTAATTTAGTACATTTTAGTTTGTTGAAGAAAATCTTGTTCGCTTTTGTCGTAAAAATAAGATCCTTTGTGTATTGAGCCAAGTGGTGATGGGAAGATTTTAAATTCTCACCACATAGGCATACACGTGAAATTCCAACAGTTAGTCCTATCCATCGGATATTTTTATCAAATATGAGCAAACATTGTATTTTTTGTAAATAAATTCAGAAATGATTAATTTTAAATTAGAGATTATTTTTTAAACTAGAAGTGAAATTATTTGCATAAATGAGTAATTATTTTAAAATTCAGAAATAATTATTTTCAAATCAAAATGTTATTTCCAATTTATTTGGAAATTATATATTTTAAATATTTCCAAATTATTTCACAATCAACATAAAAAATGTCCTGAATATTATAAAAGAATGCAAATCATTTTTCGATTGGAACATATTTTTCCTGAATATTGGAAATTCATTTTTCCTTCAAAAAAATATTATGGACAAATAATTCCACTTCTAATTTGAAAAAAGTCTAATTAAATTTTTTTTTTGTAGTTTCTATCGACTGTACTCATAAATTAACTAGATAAATCAAAATGATGCAAATGAACTGTAGCATCTGGAAAAATAAAAAAAATATGAAAAATACCTTGCTTCTATGAACAATAGGGGTCGTTTCATAGCATCCTTGCTATGTTCCGAGATTTTCTATTAACGAATGCATTTTTTAAATGCTACAGAAAAGAAAAAATTCGGCGCATACTGCTTCCTTAATTTTATTCTTACCGGCCTTTCATTTTAGCACCACCTATCACCAAATAAATGGTCGATGCATGGCGATTAAAAAATTTGTTAATTCCAAAAGAAATTATGAATCTAATGTGTATGCCAAGTTTTTGCATCAGGCGCATGTGTACAAGTACTAGAATTTCAATCTAATGTGGGTCCACTAGTCCACCAAAGAATTTCAATCTCTGTCGACTGTAGTTCAATAGCGATATTATGTTGTTATTAGATTAACATCTCACACAGTTTACTACATGACATGCAATTATTCACGTAGTTTGTGGCTCGTGCCACACGCACGAGCAATTATAGAGTTTCAAGATCTTATACCTCTGTAACAAAACCGACAATCTCAGACATGAGACAATAACACTACGTGAACATCAATGACACAAACACTAAATCCAGTTAATGTTCTCATAATAGTCAACCAAATATCATATTTGTTAGTTTTGTGTTCTAAAAGTTATATTTTATTGATTACTTTTGCATGTTATGTTTATAAATTAGATGTTATATACATTTTGTTTTTTTATTTTGATGTTTGACTTTAGAATTGTTCAAGAAAATGTTCTTGGTTTTGAACCATAGAACTCTAAATCATAATACACATACAACTCTGAAATGTACACAATCTTGATAATTAACATTGAACACTATATATCGCAAAAGGATTGTCGTGTTAATTAAAGTACATTGTAGTACTATGAATATTGATAAAAGATTATCATTTGATACACGAGTGTATGGAAGCCTTCATGCATTGAAAAAGACCTATCAAATGAAACATTATATATATGAATTATTTTGTGTCATTAATGTTTTCATTGTATCTATGAATTTCAAGATATGAGACTGTATATTTTTCACATGAGAGATGTATAATGTAATTACTATTAAAAGTTGTTTATTGCAAGTGATGATTAAAATAATAGTTCTTTATATATGATTTGTGTGGGAGAAAGTTATATGTCATTAGTACTATTGCCTCTCATTTATAATGAGTGATGATATAGCTGGCCCCCTAGTAGAGTAGAATTATGAATGTATACAGTATAGTTGAAGCGCTACCAACTATATATTTATAATTTACTCAAGAGATCAGGAAACAAATATACTACAAAGATGACACTGCCCTACTTCGGATATTATTCATAATATCATGAGGCAAGAAATGGACACAAGTAAAGTAGTTTGTAACATTGCTACAAGATTGTGTTTTGTAAACTCGTTACATTACATTTATGTTAATTGGGTGACTATAATGTGTAACTAGAATGCTAATTATAGTTTGTAATGATAAAATGATTTATACCATTACAAATTTAGCATAGATTCTTGATAAAGGTCACACCAACTGAACAAGAAACAAGAAAACACTACTACAGAAAAAGAGATTGCAGACGGACATTACCGGAAGAGCAACACGGATTTCCCTGTCGTGTATGAGTTGAGGGTGTATAAAAGGTACCCTCTATAGACACGGATATTTACCCATGTATATCTAACACTTTCTACACGGATTACCAAATAAACAGCCGTGAACATACACCTGCCTGTGGCGCTCTCCATATAACCGAGCAAAACGGATATTACGTAAACGACCGTGTACGACTACTCTTTATTCACGGACAATGCAACTAAATGTCCGTGTCGGTTACTTTATCTACACGGACATTTAGTTGTATATCCGTGTCCCTCTCTTAACAAATCAATAAAAAATAAAATAATCCTTGTATCTCCGAACTCGTTCTACACGGATATTAGTCAGAACAACCGTGTCGAATTACTCTAGCTACACGGACGTTTAATTTCATATCCGTGTCCTGTCATAACTATCGTACACGGACAAATATAAAATAATCGGTGTAGACACCGAAAACGATCTACACGGGTTTTTGTTAAATAACGGTGTCAATTATTGTTTTCTACATGGACTTTTAACTTCATATCCGTGAAGCATTCTTAACTATCATACACGGACTGTATAAAAGAATATATGTACTCATTTCTACACGGTTGTTTGTTTAACAACGGTGTGGAATTACTGTGTTTTACACGGACGTTTAGTTTCATATCCGTGAAGTTCTCTTAACTACCATACACGGACTATATAAAAGCATCCGTGTAGCTCTCTGTGCACATACACGGGCTTTTGTTTAAAGTAGCGTTTGCTTTGACACGGACTTATAATTCACATCCGTGTAGGTATAGTAACTATACACGGACAAATATAAAATAATCATTGCTCACTCAACTCGTTCTACACGGGCTTTCGTTTAATATCCGTGTAGAATTGTCCCATTTTTTTTCTTGATTTTTTTCATTTCTGGGCTAGCCTCCAGTTTAATTTGCTAGCCAGTTTTCCTACAAAATTCATATACCATTCTGTTTTGCTAGCCAGTTTTTCAGATAATTTGACATTAAATTATGCTTGCTAAATTCATATATACACTAAATTGTTATACAAATCCATGTTCAGCATTACAATATTCAGATAGAAACCATCTTGCCCAGCTACATCTTACAAAGTCGATCTGCTCCTTGCTGTACTCGGTTTGCTTTGATGGTTGCTACAATTATAATTTGGTATTAGTTAGTAACAATAAAAGGTAGATGCAAGACAGTCGCAAATATCAATTGCTAATTTAATGAAATGAGAATTATAAGTAAGCATAATATGAAAATATCAATTGCTATTATATAGGCACAATTAATATGATTTACATACCACATCTGGAAATGTGAATTGCATTTTTTCGACAAAGATAAACATGGAAATCATCATGTAATATCCGCATTCCCAACCCGCCTCCTGTTGCGGGCTCTACAATTTACATTTAGCGGCCTATGTTAGAATGACAATAATTTTTTGAACAAAATATGAAATTATAGAATTGTGTTGTGCTCACCGGCCACCACCTCCAAGTCAACCTCTTTCCCATTTTCTTGTCCTTGCTGCACAATTCTCCTTGTGTAACGTATGTAGCAAAAGCCCTTACAAAATGGAGTGACTCTAATTAGCAATTCCACAATTTGTTATAATTGGGAAAAAATCAAACATAGTGAAAGATTATTGCTTACTTTTGCACATACGGGAAGATTGCTTTGCACGTGCTAAATCCGATTTTTTCTTTGGGCTGCAAAGAATCCATGACGTAAACCGCACTCAGGCAAGGCACAATGATGATCAAACACCAGTGTCCCCTGTGGGAGGAGAAGAATTATAGGATCTTAGCATACAGTACCCAGATATTTTGGCATATATAATAGTGAGACACGTGTTTGCTTGACTTGATGGTGTGATTTCAATTATTTATATATTTAATCACAAGGTTAGAACTAACATCTGGTGGTATGGCAAGAGAAGAAATCTCTTCTTCGCCTTAGTAGCTTGGAGCATCGCGCCACACAGGTAATCCATAGCCACCTTCGGAGCATTTTTCACGTTCGACGCACTAAGTACGCTGGGGTCCAGAAAAGCACACAAGTTCTGTTTGCCCTTGTAGTGAGTACTATTGATTAGCCTCCTGAAAAATTATCATATGACATTAGAATATATTCTTCAGTGCTATACACATGATATAAACAATTTTTGGTCACTAACATGAGGAAAATGGTGATGTGCCCCACGGAGAGCCATTTATCGGACCCCGAGGCATGTAGAAAGTCCTTGAAGTCGGTGAACGGCAGCAGTACAACCGAGCCATCGTGTAGAAATATCCCTGGAGGGACAGGTATGACGACTTCCGTCATGTCCTTGGGTGCCGCCATCAAGCGGTCGTGGAGATCCCGCAAATCCTTTTCGGGAAGGAGCTTGTATTCTTCCTCGGTGAGCAAACGAGGTGGAGGTCATGCTGGTTGGACAGGAGGGTCATGGCCTGCTGGTCCGGCAGTAGGGTCAGCAATTACTGGTCCGGCCGTAGGGTCATGGCCTGCTGGTTGGGCAGTAGGGTCAGCAACTGCTGGTTGGGCATCAGTTGCTGACCCTACTGCTCCGGCAGCAGGGTCAGCAACTGCTGGTCCGGCAGCATGGTCAGCAACTGTTTGGGAAGGTCCTTCTGCTTCGTCCATCCGTACCGGTGACATCACTCCCTCCGTGCGACTACCATCATCTCCTACTGTCTGTATCGAAATTTTTTGGGTTTTTCAAGTATTTGAAAAGGAAGTGCTTTGAATGTAACAAAATAACTTGACTATTTATGCATTACCTGATCCAAAATAATCTGATTCTTGGGTCATTACACGAATGACAGCCGGGCATCTTCGACATAGAGCATGCCATTCTCAATTATTTGGACAGGAAGAGGTACGCGCTCCCATCCCTCCATGACATTGTCAATCTGTACGGCGGCATGGCCGGGAAGTAGCTGCTCATTGTGCACTTTGTCGGCTGCTGGATGTACCATGCCCTTAGCAACAATCAGAGGCTTACTCCCGAGCCACAGCACGAGTTCGCATGCTGTGGCGTCCTGCAATTTCATGCAAGTAGTTATTGAAATTGAAATATTGTCCAACAAGTAGTAATTGCCTTTAGAATACGAACAAGTAGTGATTACCTTTAGATGATCCAAATCGTATCCGAACATCCCGGATGCCTGACTACTTCGCCGAACTCCCGTCGGGGTGGGAGGTGCTTGCTCGGCTGGCTGCGCTATAGCTGTAAAATCGGCACGCAACCTTGTTTCCAACTCCTCCATCTTTGCGTCGTACTCGGCGCTCACCTCCTTGCTTATCTGCGCAACTATCTCGTCTTTGTTCACTTTCGCACGAGATTTCCTTCGAGGTTTTGGTCCATTGAATACGTCCTTCCAGCCCCTGTAGGCACCTACGCCCCTTACTCGACCAGGGTGTTCTGGATTCCCGAGCGCTATGGACAAGGAGTCATCTTGCCTTTCGACCGACCGGGCACCGGAATTGACCTCCTCCTCCACCTCCAACTGTGAATAGAAAAATTAGTTATAGCAAAAGAATTAGTGATGTACACAAAGTTTTTAACACGCTTGAATTACACATAGTTCTAACGAACGACTCTTACCATTCTCTGAGCCACGGGTCGCAACGTGGGATGTAGTACTATCCTCCCGTCAGTGGTTAACTCGGACCTTGCCAACGTCCAATTTTGGGCCCTAGTATTTTTGATCCTAACCACGGGTGAGTCAACGTCTTTGTTCAACTCCAGTATTTTAGTCCACTCCTCCCTTTTACCCTGGTAACCACCCGACCCCAACTTGTGCGGATACTTGTTCATTGCAACGATCCTCCTGCCCTCCTCCCTTTTTTTCTTCACACATCAAATTAAGTAAAAAAATTACAAGTTGTGAGTGGAACACCATTTCAACTTCATATTAATTCAGTTATTCAAAATAAACACCATTTCACATTTATATATGATTGGAACAACAGCAACAGGGTGTCTATTTCAGACACCATTTACCAACATAATTCAAATCGATAAAGGAAAAAAGGTAATTTTGCTGAATTTACATACCTTGAACTCGTCCGTGCTCTTCATCTCCACAAACTTCTCCCACTTCTCTTGAGTCAGCCAAGTATAGTAGCCTACCGGGCTTTTACCTTGATCCATCCAATCCGTACTCAGCGTGCTTTTGAATTGCTTCCAAGCTTCATTCATTATCTTCAAAGTCTTATCCTTTACCACCCCTGGGATGTCATCCGGGATGTTCCACTGAGCCTGCATTGACACCCAAATTACTGCATTTAAGTTCATGTACAATTAAAAAAAAGATGTTAACTGGTTAGGTACTTCACCTTCACAATGTTCCACCACTCGTTCTTTTGGGCTTTCGAAAAGTGATCCCATCTCTCTACCAGGATGTCTTCCTTTTGCTTCACCGTGGTGCACGCATAATTTTTGTACTCAGCCGACCGTGTACCCTTCGCACACCCATTTTTACTGAACTCGATGTCCAGTTGCTTTGCCTCGGACGTGGACGCGCACATTGTCGGACCTCTTTTCCTTTTGGCCGAACCTGATTGGGCAGCAGCTTGGTGCTCGCCTTCTTCCATCATATCTACGTGCTCATTCTCAATCGACATGGTTCTATAAAAAAAAATATAACTTTTTTAGTAAATACCAAAGTAAATACAGTAAATACATCCAGTAAATACCAAAACTTTTATACCAAAATTTCTTCGCAATGGAGGTGTTGAGTGTTTCCCCGAGAAAGAAGAGGTAGGTTGTCAGTCCGGAGAGTTGGTTGGACAGGAGAGGCGACGAAATTGAGGTGAGGTGGGGAAGATGGACTCAAGCTAAGTTTCGAAATGTTTGGAAAAGAATTGAAGGCGCGAGCTAAGTTATGAAAAATTTGGAAGAGCAGGCGCGTAATATGTATTGTAACCCTAGTTCTACACGGACAATTCACTTAATTCATTTGTGTTGGAACACCTTTATACACGGACATTTGATCTAAACTCCGTGTAGAGAGGAAGTACAAGATCTACACGGACTTTTTATAAACAATCCGTGTAGAAAGACTCTCTCGACACGGATATTAACTTAACAACCGTGTAGAATGAGGGAGAGCTACACGGACTTTAATTCGAAAGTCCGTGTAGAAAGACCCTTTCGACACGGACTTGATTTTAACATCCGTGTCTATACCTTTTCGGACATTGCAACGACACTCGTGCACGAATACCTTTCGACACGGCCGTTTAAAAAAGGATTGTGTCTTTTTACAATTATACACGGACATGTAATTAAACGTCCGTGATAAAAGTATAAAAATCAGATTATTTATTTAAGTTTTGTTTAATTTGAACAATTCCACGACGGAATTCGAAAAGTTGCCTTTTTATTATTTCTAAGGAGAAGACGAAACGACTCTTCAAAATTCTATATAATCTGAGAAACCCCGATTGAGATTTGGAATGTTCAAATGGCCGTGACACCGCCCCCCTCAAGTGTGCCACGGCGAAGCCCAAGGGGGCACCCACCACCAAATGTGCCAGGGCCACGGCCCCCCTCAAACCCTCCCGAAGTCCCTCTCGAAGTCCCTGTCGAAGGTCCCGCAGTCCCTCCCGGCTTCGAAATGCCTCCTCCCTACGTGAAGAGGACATGGCCATGGCCCCCCTCAAGTGTGCCACGGCGAAGTCCAAGGGGGCACCCACCACCAAAGCCCTACGTACGTAGGGGCAATGCAGCCAGACCATTCTTCCCTTGGATTACAAGGCCAAGGCAGCCACCACCATCTAACTAGTTTAATTAAGTTTTTTTTTTGTTTGCTTTGTAGTTATTTTGTAGTTTTTCTTTAAATTTGTGGTACATGTATGAGGATCCTTTCTTTTGGTACGATGTATGGGGATCCTTTTTTATGTAATATATTTTGTTCTTTAATCAACAATTTTTTTTTACACAGTTTCTTTTTTGTTAAATACTTCATGCTATCTAAATAAATACTTTTATAGATATGAATTAGCAGCACAAAACAACAACATGCAACAATATATAAGCACTACAAAGGTTATTACTTAAAAACCTTTAATATTTAAAACTTTGATTCTAAGTAAAATACTTAATGCTGTCTAAATAATCTGATTTGAAAACATAAATTAACACTTACCTGATATGAAGAATAAATAATTTATGGGGACTTTACAAAATAATTACAAAAGCTAGCTTTAACATAGAATAATTTCCGGGAATTGCAAATTAAAAACCTTTTTACACGGATTTTTAATTAAATATCCGTGTACGATACCTTTCTACACGGACTTTTAATTAAACGTCCGTGTAGCTCGCTTTGCATTTCTACACGGATGTTCAGTTAAAGAGAAGGGCGTAGGTCCGATGCCCACCGGACCTACTTTCATGTTCAACGATGATGACCGTCCGATGTAATTTAAGATATGCGCGCACGGAAACTGAAACAGATACGAACGAATTTTAAATGATTCTGCACGAATTTTAAAGAAAATAGACGGTGATTAAACCCATCGTAAGCAAATACGAACGAATCAGATAAACTTTTTTGAATTATGATGACCTACTTTTAATATGTTATGTACGAGAGCAGCTTGTGTCCGATGCCCATTGGACCCAAAGTGAGTTCGATGGGCTCTACCACCGTCCGATCTATCTCAAGATCCGTGCGCACGTAAATTAAAGATGGCGCAAAAGTTCTGGCGGGAATCAATCGTAAAACAGATGGGCATCGGACCCAAGCTGCTGGGCGCGAAAGTTCTGGCGTGAACCCACTTTGAGTCCGATGGGCATCGGACGCAAGCTGCGCGCTCCCCTAAAAAATACGTACATAACGATTGATTCCCGCCAGAACTTTCGCGCCATCTTTAATTTACGTGCAGATCGGATCTTGAGATAGATCGGACGGTCGTAGAGCCCATCGAACTCACTTTGGGTCCAATGGGCATCGGACACAAGCTGCTCTCGTACATAACATATTAAAAGTAGGTCATCATCGTTGAAAAAAAGTTTATCTGATTCGTTCGTATTTGCTTGCGATGGGTTTAATCACCGTCTATTTGCTTTATAAGTCGTGCGGAATAGATTAATATTCATTCGTATCTGTTTCAGTTTCCGTGCGCATATCTTAAATTACATCGGACGGTCATCATCGTTGAACATGAAAGTAGGTCCGATGGGCATCGGACCCAAGCTCCTCCCGGTTTTTTAGAGTGATTTTTGTGATAATACAAGTTAAAATTCAAAGATCTCAGATAATACAGCTTGATGGATGGGTAAATGAAGTTAAAATTCTATCAAAATTTGCTGCACTTGATTAAAGGCTGTAATCTTTGATTTGAACGGTCCCGATGAATCAACGGACTAACTATTTTTGTGCGTCTTCACAATCTCACAAGGCAAGAGTTTATGTTTCATGAAACATAAACTCTTGCCTTGTGAGATTGTGAAGACGCACAAAAATAGTTAGTCCGTTGATTGATCGGGATCGTTCAAATCAAAGAGCATTGCATTTATTGTCTTCCGTGAAAGTTTGATCAAAAATTATTTTTATTTACCCATCTATCTAGTTCATTGAAGATTGAAGTATCGGATGGCCACAAACACTTCGTGCTGGATCAAACCTCATACATAATAAATTTTCCAAACTTTTATGTTGGTTACATTCAATGTTCTCCCTTGATTATTTTAAAACAGATATGGAATGATTTCGTTGCAGATCGACCGTTGATTTTCCGCTTGAAAATGAACGGTCCAAAAATATTTTTACAATTTGAAGGGACATACAATGATGAAAGTTTATAAAAATAATATGTATAAGTATTATTTGGCCATATAAGATGTAAAAAAAATAAAAATTTATTTTTTGAATTATTTTCGTATGTACTGTTGTACATGTATTAGGTGATTAGTAAATATCAAGCTTTGTTGACCGTCCGATAAACGAAGAACGGTCCTGATGTCTCCATTTAGGAGGTGGTGGGTAGATTTTCCGCCCTCTCTGAGGTAACATAATATTTCTGTTTAGATCTGGTTCTAGATGATGCACAAGATCCTTTAATATTTGTGCATCATAATGATTACACGGTCGGATATAACCACAGATATTACGTCACCTTTGAGTTTATGAAAGCCCTTCTATCCCTCCTCTCTGTGGATAAATTTTTTCGAATTTCCCTCCTTTAGCTCCCTGATGGGACTCCCAAAAATTCAAAACAAATTTTACGAAAATTTTCGCCTAGGTTGGCTTTTCCCCGCCTCACTTTCCCTCACCTTTTTTACACGGATTTTTAATTAAATATCCGTGTACGATACCTTTCTACACGGACTTTTAATTAAATGTCCGTGTAGCTTTCTTTGCATTTCTACACAGATGTTCAGTTAAAGAGAAGGGAGTAGGTCCGATGCCCACCGAACCTACTTTCATGTTCAACGATGATGACCGTCCGATCTAGTTTAAGATATGTCCGCACGGAAATTGAAACAGATACGAACGAATTTTGAACTATTCCGCACGACTTTTAAAGCAAATAGACGGTGATTAAGCCCATCGTAAACAAATATGAACGAATCATAAAACCTTTTTCTCAACGATGATGACCTACTTTTATGTTCAACGATGATGAAAAAGATTTAATATGTTATGTGCGAGAGCAGCTTGGGTCCGATGCCCATCGGACCCAAAGTGAGTTCGATGGGTCTATTACCGTCCGATATATTTCAAGATTCATTCGTACGCAAATTAAAGCAGACGCAAAAGTTCTGGCGTGATCTTAAAGCAGATCGGACGGTCATCGAACTGACTAGATACATGTCCGATGGGTATCGGACCCAAGCTGCATATGTTATGTCTTGTAATTGCTGTATATGTTCAGCAATTACAACATGTTCAGTCTGACAAGATTGTGCCCGACTCCTCATTCGGCTCTTCATCCAGCTCTGAAGGTCCTTCATCCCACCTCTTCCCTTTTTTTCCAAGGTCCTTCATCCAACTTTTTACTCAACTCTTTCTTTATTAAAACATGTATATCTTCATATTACCCTCTGTAGACCCTGGCTACTGGCACCAAAAGCGAAGAGCCATCGTTGCTCACCTGAATGTGACATGGTTCTACAAAAAACAACATTATTAGAAACAAGCACAATTATACATGCATTAGTAAAATAATCACTAAAATAACTATTATACATGCATTAGTTGATTATACATGCATTACTCTATTATTAGAAACAAACACAATTATACATGCATCACTCTATTGTACATGCATTACTAAACAAGCACAATTATCAAGCTAATCATCACTAAACTAACAATTATACATGCATTACTCTATTATACATGCATTAGTTGATTATACATGCATTACTCTATTATTAGAAAAAAGCACAATTATACATGCATCACTCTATTTAATATACTAATTATTTACATTATCTCAACAAATCAAGCATGCATGCATTAATTACTAATTGACCTAAATAAGCAATAACAAGTAACAGAAAATTAGAGTAAGAAAAGATAAATATATACACGACTAACCTTAGCAAGATAGAGAGGAGAAATACAAATTAACTTCAAAGATCTCAGATCCGGCCTCCTTGTGCGCAGAAATCAGACCAATTCATATACAGAGAGAGAGATTATTAATTGATCAAAACGGCGCTGGAAGGAGAAGGCCTTTTATACCAAAACCCTACACTTTTTTCTACACGGATTTATACTTAACAAAACCGTGTACAATATGCAGTGTATAAAATTGGCAAAACCGTGTATCGATAATCAAAACCCTAGAATAACTTTCTCCACGGATTATTAGGTAAACAGCCGTGTAGCTCTGTCAAAGATTTCTACACTGCTGTTTAAACAAACATCCGTGTGAATTTCGCATATTTCTACAATTACCGTTTGTACACGGTTTTTAGGTAAATATCCGTGTATGATTGCCCTATATATTTTTTTAGATATTTTTTTTTTCTGGGCTAGCCTCCAGTTTTGCTAGCCAGATTTGTTTAGTATTGAGATTACCCTCCAATTTTTCAGATAATTTTGTCATCCAGTTTTCCAATTACAGCACAAAAATTATACTTACCATTACAAAATTCATAAATTCATATTTAGCATTACAAAATTCATAAATTCAACTCCTTATTTACTATTACAGCACAAAAATTACTAAATTCACTAATAAAACATTACAAGAAAATGCTTACAAGAACATTACTAGAATTCACAAAAATTACTAAATTCACTAATAAAACATTACAAGAACATTACTAAATTCACTAATAAAACATTACTAATATGCATAAATTCACATTTTATTTAACACCTTACAAGAGCATGCTTTATCTTGGTTAGGTTCCAAAGAAATGGGGCAGACTAACTTTCAACTAATAAAACATTGTCTGAAAATTAAATTATGTTTTAGTCCCAAGTTTTTGGCGATGTAGAAATGGACACATTGCAGTGTTCTTACGTTGTTGTTTAAATTCTTTCGCAAACCACATCTTATTCAAAGGGAGTTTGTGTAAGAAATTAAACAACAATGCACTGCCACATGCCATTTCTACACCGCCAAAAACTTGGGATCAAAACAGGATTTAATTTAAAGAACATGTTTTATTGTTGAAAGTTAGTTTTACCCATTTCTTTGGAACCTAACCAAGAAAAAACATGTTCTTGTCAAGTGTCAAATAAAATATAGTGAAAATAAAAAGAAAATGAAATTCATCACATGATGTCCATCGGAAAGTTCATCACAATCTGTAAATAAAAAAAAATGATGAGTAAGTAAGCAACAATAAGTAACAGAAAATTAGAGGAAGAAACGAAAAATACATGCCAGAGATGAAGGAGATAATCATGCCAGAAGTGAAGTCCAAATGTAGGTTATCAATTATATCACATCGCTCGTCTTGATAGATGAGCTCCAAAGATAGCGACTTATCTTGATAGATAAGCGATCTGACATAATTGATAAACCTAAATCAAAATTCCAATTATTAACCGTGAAATGATTATCAAAGTTGATCAAAAGCGATATGTAAAGTGACCGGTCTTTCTCTCTTCCTAAGGTTATACAGGAGAACCTACAATTTACCTATGAATTGAAAAAACTCTAACCTTTCCGTTTGTTGAATTGCTTGATCAAAACGGCGCTGGAAGGAGAAGGCCTTTTATGCGGCGCGGGAAGGAGAAGGCATTTTATACCAAAACCCTACACTTTTCTACACGGATTTATACTTAACAAAACCGTGTACAATGTGCAGTGTATAAAATTGGCAAAACCGTGTATCGATAATCAAAACCCTACAATAACCTTTCTCCACGGATTATTATGTGAACAGCCGTGTAGCTCTGTCAAAGGTTTCTACACTGTTATTTAAACAAAAATCCGTGTGCATTTTACATATTTCTACACGGTTCTCTTCATAAATATCCGTGTAGCTCTCACATGGCTATCTACACTGTTAGTTAAACAATAATCCGTTTACAATTCCTGATAAACGTCCGTGTAGCTCTCTCAAGGCTTTCTTCACTGATTCTTTAATAAATATCCGTGTAATAGATCCCACAGATATTTCGGGCTTCCAAAAAATTACAATAGCACACGATTTTTGTATAAAATTGTCAAATCCGTATACAATGTGCTGTGTACAATGACCATTTCTGTAGTAGTGAAATTATTTTATGTTTTATATAGTGTGTGATATTTCATGTGATATGAGATAAAACAAATGTGGTAAAATATTGAAATAAAATGTTATATGTCGTAACAGTTTATAAACTGTAAATTAAATTAGATATATGAATAATATAATTTGGTGAAATGTAATATATATTACATAGCATAATATTTGTGTCACATAAATATAATAATGTACATTACATTTTCAAGTAACCCGAACATTAATTAGTTTAGAATTAAAAATGCAATTGAGAGGCACACTATGGGGCACGATTGGCCATGGTGTGGTTGGCCACACAAAGATAACATGAGATTTCTTGTGACAAAAAGAGGATAATTTGGTCTTATTCACCCGAAAATTACCCTAAGTTTTTCTCTATATAAAGAACACTTTACATGTGACTCCTACACACTTTTTACATACGCTCTCTTCCTCTTTGTGGCCAAAATACACCGAAGAGAAGAATTTTTTTGCCACCTCTCTCTTGGGTTAATTCTAGGTTAGTTAGGTTAGCAAATTAATTGAGAAATTAATTTTGGAGGCTAAGAAGGGCTTACTAGCTTTACACTAGGCATAAATTAGTGATCTCTAGCAAGATCTAAAAATAATCCTTGTTTAGTTCAAGGTGAAAACTTAGAGGCAACTGTGTGAAGATTTCCAAGAGACCTAGAGAAAATCAACTTTCTCTAACCTTCAAACTGACATTTGACGTGAGGTATGAGATCTAAATCTTGAATTTTGATATAGATGTATTTGCATAAATGTTGATTATTGTTTTTAGTCTTGTATGCAAAATATTTGAATAAATGCTTGAGTACAGTTAGTATAAAAGATAGACGATTATAAGGGATGATTTTTTTTTGTTTTTCACCCATTTAGCTGTCACGTAATCCCAACAATATTCACCTGATATGCTTTCGTGAGATTAAATCGACTCTCAGTCATAGGATCTGTGAAACCTGATCAAACATTTAATTTTCACGCTGATCTTAGTTGTAATTAGTATTCCTTGCTAATTACCTTGATCATGGATAATTTAGATTTTATTACTTATGTAACCATTGTGCTTCACAATTCAAAGTCCTCAACTCTGAATGAACCATTAAGTAATCAATCATTCTATGAACTCAAGTTAACAAACTGACATAGTCAATCATTCTATGAACTTTATCATATAGCAAATGTTTGCTCTATATATGATACTAATTCTATCATTCAACGTTTAAAAGGACACAAGTTTATGAGAAACCAAAACAAGTAATCTATTAGCAATTCAAATCAAACAAGTAATTTTTTTACTAGGATTTGGATCCTGTTGGGATTAGATGTGGCATGACTTCATGTAACTCGAGTTGGGGTTTGCTCATACTCATTTCATTAAGTTAATGAGCAAGTTGATAATTATTAGTGAGTTATTAGTAAGTTTTAAGAGAGTAATTTATGAGTGAGTTACGAGTTACGAACTATTTTTTCACTCCTAAATATAATATTCACAATAGTGATTGATTAAGTATGATATTGAAATAAGCGACAACAATATTTTTTGGGCCTAAAGGGAGGTCATATTTCGAAAAAAATTGCTAGTATCCATATAATTAAGCAATACTGTGATTTCCTCAATAACAATGCTAAGTTTCTCTGTGAAAAAAATAGGTATATATATATATTAGAGGAAACGTGTATGATTTAGAGTAAAATGTCGTGCAAACTGAATTACGGTTAGTAAGAATTCTAACAATAGCATCCATATGACCTGGGTTGGACCCACGTTTATGCCACGGGTAGGCAACCTCCCTATCTCGGATTTTCATAAACAGTTTCTAGAGTACTGGCAATTTGGCCAATTGCCCCGCCTTGAAAAATTAAATAACCTACTCTGTTGAGAGCATGGTTCCAATAATCGGCTGATTCCAAATTGACTCAGCCGAGTCGAACACGAATCGGTTGGTGCTGGTATTATTTTTACTTGAGTTACGCGCTTGAACGAGTTTCATGTGGAAACTCGACGGAATCGACTCTAAATCGTAGAATTAGGAGCTGTTTTGTGAACATAACAAAAGAATAAGAAGGAAAAACGAATCCAATAGGTGAGATTAAATCGAAGAAAAACTAATTCGATTGAATTCGAAAATTTAGTGTGTTATATAATTTTTTAATGTTATTCAACAAACAATATTTTATTAAAGTTCTCCTATTTTATTAATAAAAAATGTTAAAACAATCAGATTTTCCGATTTGATTCAGCCGATTCTCATAATTTCATGGTGAACTTGACGACTCTGCTTACGATTTTGATTTTTGGAACCGTCGTCACTGTCACACAAACTACCATGTTTCCATTTTTGGCAGCATTAAAAAATGACCAATTAGAATAAGACTACAAAAGATTAAGGAATATAACAAAAAGTCATCTCCAAATAAAACTTGGCACGAGTCATCTACGTCCAATCTTGCACAAGATACAAATGATTGTGCCTGAATTGGGAGCCAAAAAGAAATCTGAAAGATAATTTTTTTGACAACAACTAAGAGAATCATCAATTCACCACTTAACTGCCAAGAAGTCATGTTATTAACAAAAAATTAAGGGTATTGTCAGTAACAAAAATGTACCAGGGCAGTGTAAAAAATTACAAAATGACATATTATTGCAACTCTTTTCAATATAACAAATTAAACCAATGCAGCGACTTCACGACACTAGCGGAAGTCAAACCCAAGGAAAAACAAACACACACACACACATAGAGAACACAGATATGTGCAGACTAATTCCTGGATGATGAAGAGCAGCCCAAGAGTAGGATTCCCAAGGCGAAAACAGATGAAAACATGATTAGTAACAGGATGTTCTCTGCCAGGTTGCGGTGTTGACGGGGGTTATCCTTCACAGACAAGAGCCATCCGATCCTCATTGTAATGATCCCAGAGATGAAGGTGAAACCTTGAATGATTGAGAGGATCACAGGTATGCAGGTTGGAATCGGATTGAGTAGGTTTCTTGCTGGCGGAATAATGAAGGCTTGAAATGCGACAGCAGCGTTGATTTTCCCCATTACCGCCAAGCAAATACCGAGTATACGGAACTGCATTTTCTCCTGCTCTGGTGCCCCGGTACAGCCTGCCCGGATAATGGCATAGTGTGCTTGGATTAAGGCTTCCATCAGGATGCCCATCAAATAGCGTGGAATAGATTCCTCCATTTATGGTTGTTTGTTTTCTCTAAATTGGCAAGTGGGGAGACGTTAGTTCGGAATGTAATTGTACAAATTTGGAATATATGATATAATCAACCGAACACACACACACACACATATATATATATATATAACATGCACCTCTGCTCCAATTTTAAACAGGAAAACACAATATAGTTATCCGTTTGGTCGGTTGGTTTATATTATATAATTTGTACATGAAGGCGCCAGGAATGATATATATATATATGTATATTATATAATTTTTTTCTAGGTTTGATATATAGTTCCAGAGAAATTGACTGGGGACTTGGCGCGCTGCACATCGCATATATCCCAAGTCAAAGCATATCCAGACCGAAAATGTGGATTCAGTCCAATATATTTGGAGTTGTTCATTTTCTCTCCTGGTCTGGTCTGGTCAGGTCTGGTCTGGTCTGGTCTAGTCTTGAATTCATTTTCTCCTGCTGACAATTTTTAATTCAGTCGCTTGTTACCAAGGACACACTTTTAGATGAAGGTGAAATCTTGAATGACTGTGTAGTATTCCGATTCAGTAATACTGCACACTACACAGTGTTCTTTACTTTAATTTGTTATTAGCTTAACAGCAAAATTAAAGTTCCAACAAAAAAACAGCTTTCGTATTAATTAATTTTTGTAAAACAAATTGTTGGTATCATCTGTTCGAAAGCGCGTTGACTGCAAATTTACATAGGAAGTGTGCTTTGCAAGAGCATATAATAAATTGTATTTATTTTGTATGCAATATATATCTAGTGTAAGCATCATCTAGTAATTAAAAAACCATTATTTAAGGGTTTCGCGTGAGGAATAAGTTGATCTAACACCAGTTTATTATTTAAGAGATTCAAAGATACATTTGTTATTGTTTTATTTAATTTTTAATTGCTAGATCTAACACCAGTTTATAATAAACTGTCATGATCTTGATAGTTTTTGTCGTGCTTCTTTTCGGGGAGTGGATAAACCTTGACTTGGTAGAAAGGCGGCCTTTTCAAAGTGTTTTTTGATTGGCAATTACCATCTGTCATCTACCCAGTTAGATTCTACAACAGGGGGAAATGTATGCCAGTTTATTAATTTGTTCTAAATAGTTACGAGAGGGAAACTGATAGGGTCATGTACCACGGGCTTCGGAAACCCTATTCTGGGCCGAGTACTGGGCTGACTACGAAACGCTACCAGGGCCCAATTCCGACCTTGAGTCCAGGAATCCCCTGGAAACCTAGTAAGGCCCAAGATGTCGGCCTACCAAAATAAGCTTTATGCGGACTTGGGATGGTTCTCACATTTATGAGGACATTACTGCGTCTACGTGGCTGCTATGCAACAAAGTGTCAGGCTACGTAGACGTGATCTTGTCACCGTCCCTGAGATACAATTACCTGGGGACCTATATAAGACCCCAAACTCGACTGAGTTGGGGGACGGAACTTTTGACCAAGAGAGGTATCAAAACAGGATATACTCCGAATATCTCCTTACCTTCCCCCACTTTGGAAATTGATAACCTTTACTCTCAATCTCGGCCAGTCTACTTAAGACATGGCGAGCTCAAATCCAAAACCTTTTTCACATACGGTCTATTCTCTCTTAAATAGGACGTATCATAAACTAACCTTAACATGCAATAGTGACTGACTCATTACGTACCTAACGGGAGGTCATATTTCGGAAAAAAAAAAATAGTATCCATACATTTAAACAATATACGGACTGTTATTTTCTAAATAACAATACCATAAGTTTCTCTGTGCTTAACAGGATTTGTGGGATGTGAATTTTTAGTTGTAGGTTTGGCATCCACTCGCAATGCAATAATAGGCTACGGCTATGGGCCTACTGCAAAGTTAGACCAATATGGGAGAAAAGTTAAGAAAAAAGTATAGTATTTCGCCTATGCTGGGCAAGTTTGAGGCTTATTGAGCTACACAGTGTAGTTCTTAGATGGGCTTTTTTCATTGATCTCAGAATCTGACAATTTTTGGGCTCTAAATGTCACCTAGATATTTCAGCATCTTCGTTAGGTATTATTTGTCGAAAGCATTTGTCCCGAAAATTTTAATTATACCATTTCAAAAAAATGGGTAAACCAAAAAAACACAATTTCGTACAATTTCATAGTTACCACCGATGCAACTTGAAATTTGCAGTTGAGTTCAAATATTAGTGGACGCAACTTCAAGTTGCGTCCAATAATCTATATGCAATTAAGTAATTTCAATAGATTTTTTTTATTAATTTTCAAATATAGAAGGATCAACTTATAATTTGAATATATTAGAGGGAAATCAAATAAAATAGATAAATTATCTTATAATTTAGATGTACTAGAAATACTACGAAATATTTTCGGACAGGATTTTTTGCGGCTGTTAAAAAATTTATATATTTCTTGATGTGTTACTAAAAACAAAGAAAAATGTTTTGGATCTTATTAATTGATTCCGGTTAAAGAAAACTTCTGGGTATTAAGAAAATTATCATGGTACTTCTAGTACATTCAAATTCTAAGTTTCTCCATCTATTTTGAATTTTTTTTATTTCACATCAGCCGAAATTTAGATTATTTAATTAATTTTCAAAAATAGATGGAGAATCTTAGAATTTGAATGTACTAGAAGGACCATGATAATTTTTTAATACCCAGAAGTTATTTTTTAACCGGGATCAATAACTGAGAACTAAAACATTTTTATTTTTTTCCAGTAACACATCAAGAAATAGTTTAATTTCTTTTACATCCACAAAAAGTCATACCCAAAAAATGTTTCGTAGTACTTATAGAAAATCTAAATTATAAGATCCATTATCTATTTTGTTTGATGTTCCTTCTAACATATTTAAATTATAAGTTGCTCCTTCTATTTTTGAAATTAATAAAAAAATATCTATTAAACTTGCGACTTCTGGTGAATTCCATACGGTGAATGCTATATTTATATGGTTTAATGGAAGCAAGTTGAAGTTGCGTCCACCAATATTTGGACGCAACTTGAAATTGCGTCTACCAAAAGTGTAGACGCTACTTCAAGTTGCGTCCGTGATAAATGTGGACTTCTACAGAATTCGTGATTTTTCTGTTTATCATTTGAAAATTTTAAAAATTTCGCACAATTGCCTATTATTTAAGATTTTAAAACCAACTTTTATATTTAAACAAGACAGACTATGAACGGATACAAGGAATAAAAAAAATCTAAGAAAAGATTTTTCCTAGATATTTTCTTTGCTGTTATTCGGAGATGGGAGCAGGGTGTTCATCCGTTCAGTTAATTAAAACCAAAATAAAATAGGTAATCTAAATTTATTCGTTTATTAAAAATATAATACAATTGAATTTAAATATAATCGAATTGATCAAAATAATCTTATCAATCGAATTAAAATCAAAATAAGAAGATTAATCATAAAAGTAAACATTTTTTTTAGTTGTTTAAAAAAAATTTAAGATCAATTTAAAAATTTTGTTACCTTATTCGGTCTAATCAGTTTTAATCATAACCAAGCAATATACATTATGTCGTAATTTAAAAAAAAAATTAAAATATTTGGTTTGCATGGGGGATGGGTTTAAAAATTTCAGTCGGTTCGGTCTAACCGGTTTAAATAATTATAAGCCGAACCGAACTGAAGAATTAAGTTGGTTTTAAAAATGAATCAAACCAATCTATTTAATTGAAAAACCCGAATTGTTTAATCCGAACTCTCCTAATTCGTTTTAAAACCAATTAAACCGGACTGATCGATGAACACCCCAAGAGGTGAGCAAAGGTGGTGGAAATTTTTAATGTTTTTTGTAATGCATTAGCTGTCAATTAATTATAGGGATAATTAATTAATAGGTTTCATTTGAAAAGAAAATGGCAGCCGACTAGTACCTTTTTGGGGAACTAATAATTAATTAAGTATCCAATATGTACCACAGAAGAACACACGATGTAGCTAGTGTGGAGATTCAATTATTGAGCTAAAATAAACAATTAGAAGAAAGGCACAAATGATGGTCATTTTCAACGGTAATGTCGTCACCGTATATGTGAGATACTATATATAGGAAGTCCTTAATAGAAATAATAATTGATTAGGGATTTAGGGTACATCTAATAGTCCCAAAACATTTATTTGTAGATTGTACTGCACCCTTGCTGTAAATTATTCCATCACATTTTTTTTCAATTTAGGATACTAGTGCAACGGCTCTATATATAGCCTCATGCTTGCATGTATCATATAAATTCTGTAATGAACTCTGTATTGGTTTGTGACAAATGTCAATAAAATTAATTGTTTAATTATTTTTTCTAATTTTTTCTCAAAAAAATATGACAAAAAAATCTATATATTGAAAAAAAAAATTGAGTTAAGGATATATATACCTGCTTTCAGTATATTCATCTACAGGTACGGCTAGGTTAACCAAATTAATTTATTCGAGATAAAAGTTATATCTATTGTATTTTTTAATACTGTACAAAGTATTTAGGTCTCAATTATATCATAATATTCACACTTCGTTAGGTTTAACTGGTCAAATTAAGCAATTGCATATTATTTAAAAATTTAAAAATTTAAAAACAACTACTTTGAGGGATATTTCGGCCGAAATACAAATAACTTAAATTATGTTATCTTGTGTCCAAACGATCATAATTTAAGCTTATATATATTAGATGTAATGCAAGATATTTCCGGTTTAGCATTAATTCGTCAAGCTAATTTATTCCCAAGCGTCATTAATAATTACTGGTGCAGAGAATCGTAATGCTTAAAATTAAGTTACATGTTTAAAGCAAGAGAAAAACTATGAATTCATAAAGAAAAGTATTAAATTAGTTGAACATGATTTGTTTCATGCTTGCTTAAATGGGTACCCAAAGCTGCAATACTTTTAAACCGAGACTAGCTGAGTCAACTACTAAGTCAATAAATTTATAAAATGCAAACTTTCAATCAAGGGGCTAAGTATTTGCATAATTACTTTGAAAATTAAGGAGCCTTTGGGAGATCATTTTCAGAATTCAGTAGCCAGAAGAATTGACGTCCCAGTTTAATTAATAAATGTTTTCAACAAATTACCAAATTAATTACAAACTTTTCCATAAGCTGGTGAGTAGAAATAACTAAAAAAATTAAACTAATATGTTGTTTCAAGCTTCAATAAACAATGGTACTAAGTTGTTATAAATACATGTTAGTTGTCATGCGATCAAATAGTTTTCTCTGGGTAATAAATAACAAGTAAAACCATAAAAAAGTTTATTAACAGTCACTATAGCGATGTTTGAATATTTTCTTTTAAAGAATATATATATATATATATATATATTTGGGCTTGAGCATAAATTCATTGTTTTTTTTTGTTGTTGTTGTTATTTCATGGTCAATAATTATTGAGCAGTCTTTATGTAATCAGTATGTTGTAACTTTTTCATAAGTTAAATAGAATACATTAGTTAGAGGCTAAATCTCTAACTTGCTTTGGAGACATGCACCACAGTGATAAATTAGTCAAATAAAATAAAATATTAGTTACTAGCCTTATTATATAACCTTCATCGACATATTAACAAAAAAGAAGTGGCCTAATTTGACGAGGCAAATGAATGGACGTTATAAACAATGATTTATAACTCATAAGTCAAAGCACCAAATCTAATAAACAATAATTTACACAGTCACAGTACCACCAACTTCATTCATATCCAATTAATTATCCCTTAATACCAAATAAGTTATTATCGTTATTACTGTGGTGCATGATAAGTAAACCGGACAGACCCTTATTTTTATCCTCATCATAATATAATCAAATAAGGGCATGACCTGAATATTGTGACCAAATCTTGAATTATTTTGTAAACACAGAATATAGAAATTATCAAATTAACACACTACTGGTACTGGAGCGATATCTGTCGACTGGTGCAAGTCAACAATCAAGATGGAGAAAAGTAGGAAGCGGGAAGGATTCCTATGGCGAAAGCAGCAGCCACATCTGATATCCACAGCGTAAACATTGCAAGACGGAGATACTGCCCGGGGTTATTAAAGGAAAGCAAGAACATGCCGACTGTGATCCCGGCAAGCGCAGATACGAGAATGAAGTCAAGAATGAATGAAAGGATCACATGCATGAAGGTTGGGCTGGCACAAATTTTTTCTGGTGGCCAGACGAGAGCTATCATCGTCACTGCAACGCTGATTACCCCCATTATAATCAAGTTACTGCCCAAATGGTAAAGATGCATGTTCCTTTGGTCTGGCTCCTCTGCACGGTTTGCACGGATCACGGCACGGTGGGCATTCCTCATGGCCCCGATCAAGGTGCGGATCATGATGATTCCCGGGACAGCCATCTATATAATTTAGTTTTCAACTTTTTTATTTGGCGATTTTAGTAACAGCTTCGCCATTTGAGCTGAGATGAGATCACAAAAAATGCGGAGGGAGAATAAATAGAGAGGGAGAAAGAGAGGGTGATCTGGCAGGGCCCCATTATTTTCCTACTGCTGTCAGCAAGGGAAACAAATCTGCTGAAATTCTTGTTCGTGAACAGTGTTTCTGAAATTTCTTATTCGTGAACAGTGTGTTGGATCTCTCTTATGATTTCTCAGATTATGCACACACTCACGGAAAGAATAAAAGATAGAACAAGCAAATAAGACACAGAATTTTTTGTGATGCTCTCTAATCACATCGTTTTCTGATTTTCTCATATATATAGACATAATACAAAACTGCCCACTACCATTACATCCCACGTTTAGAACTCTAAAATTAGACTAACCAATTTAAACTTTCCTTAAATAACTACTACTCTATTTCCAGCAACATGCTGATTCTAAATTCTAACTTCCTAAAATATAAACCCGAAAATAGACAACCCAAATTGGAGAGAGTCCGAACAGCTGGACCCAAACTTGTGTTTGGACTCGGACTATGGACTGGACTCGGACTTGGACAACTAGATTAACTCATCAATCTCCCCCTTAAGCTTGTTGTCCTCCACTGATGATCCGCACACCAATTCTTTCTCTAATCTCCAAGAATTTCGGTCTTGCAAGTGACTTAGTTAGAATGTCAGCCGGCTGTTCTTCTCCTTTTATTTCAAATCCCGGCGGTTGAATGACATACACTTCTTCTTCCAAATCACCGTTGAGGAAGGCTGACTTCACATCCATATGATGCACCTCCCATCCTTCATGTGCCGCAATAGAGTTAAGCAACCGTACTGTCTCTAGCCGAGCAACAGGGGCGAAAACTTCATCAAAGTCTATGCCTTGTCTTTGAACGTACCCCTTTGCCACTAATCTCGCCTTGTGCTTCACGATTCTGCCTTGAGTGTCTTTCTTTAGCTTGTAAACCCACTTTAGACCTATAGGTTTGTGGCTATCGGGTAATGGAACGAGCTTCCAAGTTTCATTTTTTCGAATAGAGGAAATTTCCTCCTCCATTGCTCTTCTCCACATCGGATCTGCCTTGGCTTCTTTGAAGTTTGACGGCTCCTCTTCTCCTAGTAAGCACAGACCCAAATACTGCAACTCTATTGGGAATGTTGCATCGTACAAGCTTTTGATATCACGCTCACCTCGTGGTCCTTGTAATAAACTCCCTTCGGATGTTGTAGGCTGCAGTACTTCGGTTGAGGCCGAACCATCAAAAGTTGCATTTGGAGTGTGTGGTGTACTTGAATCGGGGGCTCTGGATCTCGTGCTTGTCATTGGTGTTAGTTGCTGGTCTTGCTCATTAGGTAGGGAATGAACTGGATGTGAGAAATCTACATCAGAGTCGCGTTCCCCAAACTCGTCTCCTTGCCTTGCCGTGTCGGATGAACTCGGAATAGGAAGGTAATGAACTGTAAATGAGTCTCCAACTGGTTGTGTCTCTGCCACTGGATTTCTGCTCCATTCCCACTTCTTCTCCTCCTCGAACACTGCATCTCGTGTCACCACAACTCGCCTTGTCGCTGGATCGAACATTCGATAGCCTTTCGTATTCATATCATAACCAATGAACACCATTTGCTTGCTACGATCTGCCAACTTTGAAAGGTGCAGTGTAACTACTTTTACATGTGCAAGGCATCCGAAAATACGAAAATGATCGACACTTGGCTTGCGGTCATAGTATGCTTCATAGGGAGTTTTGCCGACGACGCTCTTTGTTGGTGCTCTATTTAGGAGATACACGGCAGTTGATACCGCTTCTCCCCAAAATTCGCCTGGGACTCCCTTGCTTTTCAACAAGCTCCTTGCCATGCCGACCACCGTCTGATTTCTTCGTTCGACTACTCCATTCTGCTGAGGAGAATAAGGCGCCGTGAGGTAACGCCTAATTCCCAGCAGCTCGCAGTAATTCTTGAACTCGTTTGAGGTGAACTCGCCGCCACGATCCGTGCGCAAAGCTTTCAGCTTGCTGTTTTTCTCCATTTCGGCTGCAGCTTTGACCTTCTTAAATGCCTCAAACGCTTCATCTTTATTTCGGATTAGTACCTGCCACATAAATCTAGTACAATCATCAACCAACAACAAGAAATAGCGCTTCCCTCCATGAGTAGCAGGGGTAATAGGGCCGCACAAGTCTCCGTGCCACAGCTCAAGAGGTGACTTAGCTCGAAATTGTGCCACAGCTGGAAAAGGATTTCGATGTTGCTTTCCAATCAAACAACCATCGCAGATGCGGTCCTCATGCTCGATTATGGGCAAGCCATGCACCATCTGTTTCTGACTTAGAATCTTCAAGGCATGAAAGTTCACATGCCCGTATCTTGCATGCCAGCGCCACGCTTCTTCTTTGCTCCTTGCCAGAAGGCATTCGGGTAGAGCTGGTGCGATGTTCAACACATATAACCGGTTCCTTGACCTGCTCACTTTTGCTAGTAGCCTTTTTGATCTGCCCAAGATAGACATTACTCCTCCTTCAATCACAACCTTGCATCCGTTCTCATCTAACTGACCAAGGCTAATTATGTTGCTCTTCAACATCGGGATGTAGTAAACATTAGTAAGTATACGATGTTCACCTGTGAAGCATTCAAATAAAACCGAACCTCTTCCTTGTATTTCTACAGCCGAGCCATCTCCAAATTTGACCGACCCTTTAATGGTTGTGTCAATTTCAGCAAATTTTTCGATACAACCGGTCATGTGGTTACTTGCGCCGGTATCTAAATACCAAGCCTTGTCTTGGGTGCTGTTAATCTTTGGCACCACCTTGTCTTCGTGCAGTAACACCTGCTCGTTCTGTATTGCGTGGTTGAGAACACAAGTTTCAGCCATCAACAGTGCCGGTTCATCATCGGTTTGTGTTGTAACAAGATTGGCCCTCTCTCTTCGGTTTGGCTTGGGACAATCTTTTGCGAAGTGTCCATATTCATTACAATTGAAACACTTAACCTTGGATTTGTCGAAGTTGCGTGGCTTTCGGTCTTCGTTAGTGCGTTCACCATTTCCTCGACCTCCACCATATCCACGCCCACGTCCACGTCCTCTTTTGGTGCTGCTGAAACCTTCATCTTTCTGTTCCTTTGTGCATCTTGCCTCCCACTCGGCTTGGGTAAGAAGTAGCTGTTCTCCCCCGCCCTTTGTGTGTACTCGTCCTTTAAGTCCTTCCTCAAAGGTTCTGAGGCGGCCGATTGCTTCTGAGACCGACATGTTCTCAATATCGCCAAACTGCTCGATCGTTCCGATGATTTGGAGAAATCTATATGGAACTGCGCTGAACAGTTTTTCAACAACTTCGCTGTCGTCGAGCTTCGTGCCCAGCGAGCGGATCTCACCCACCAGCGTGGTAAGCTTCATGGAAAACTCGTTTATTGTCTCTGAATCCTCCATCTGTAACTTGTTCAGTTGCCGTTTCAGCACCTGTACGCGTGCCTTCTTGACGCGATCTTCACCAACCCGCATCTCCCTGAGTGCGTCCCAAGCCTCCTTTGCCGTCTGCTTCTCCGCGATTGCCATCATCACGTCATCTGGCACGGCTTGAGAAATGGCTACCATGGCGCCTTGATCTTTGTCATCGTCTGTGTCTCCACCTTCGATCACTGACCATACTCCTAGCGAACGCAAGATTATCTTCATCTTGACAGCCCATATGCCGTAGTTCGATTCGCTTAACGTTGGATAATGGATCGGGATTGAGGCTCCTCTTGCCATCGGTTTGACGACTGCAACTGTCTTAGATTGATCTCCTTCATTACCGGCCATTGCCTTGATAACTTGGCTCTGATACCAAATGTTGGATCTCTCTTATGATTTCTCAGATTATGCACACACTCACGGAAAGAATAAAAGATAGAACAAGCAAATAAGACAGAATTTTTTGTGATGCTCTCTAATCACATCGTTTTCTGATTTTCTCATATATATAGACATAATACAAAACTGCCCACTACCATTACATCCCACGTTTAGAACTCTAAAATTAGACTAACCAATTTAAACTTTCCTTAAATAACTACTACTCTATTTCCAGCAACATGCTGATTCTAAATTCTAACTTCCTAAAATATAAACCCGAAAATAGACAACCCAAATTGGAGAGAGTCCGAACAGCTGGACCCGAACTTGTGTTTGGACTCGGACTATGGACTGGACTCGGACTTGGACAACTAGATTAACTCATCACAGTGTTCTTCAAATTTTCCTACTCAGCAGGGCCCCATTATTTTCTCGAATGAGGAATTTCAGCAGAGATCTGTATCTTTCCTGGTATCTGACTCAACACAATAAAAACGGACGGTCCAGATTTATTCTCAGCCGGTGCCTATTTGGAAAGGTGCACGAGGCCAGCATTATTTTTGCTTTAAGATTAGTATCAAGTTAAAAGAACGATCGTTGTTGCTCTAAATGGGGCCCAGCTGAGTAGGCTAACCTCAGCGGGGCCCCATTTAAAAAAGGAGCAACAAGCATCCAGGTAATTAAATCAAGAGAAAGGGACTCATTCTGATTTTTATGAGTGAATGACACTCAAGACCCCTGAATGGCTGAATCTATGTATAGTCTAGTTGCTTATCTATTTTTATAATTTTAAAAAATTTATCAAGTGATTTTTATTTTATTTAAAGTTTTTATATAGTTCACCATCCGATATAAATTATTATATATGTACTTTTACGTAGTCTAGTAATTAAAATTCCAATTTATTATTATGAAAATTCAGATTCAAGTTTCAACCATACATTATATGTATTTTAAATTTTAATTAATCTGTCTAAATTTTCTAGTTTTGACCCACACAGTATATAAATTAGGATATCAAAAAGTAAGTTGGACCAAGTGCAATAAGTTGTTTCATACTATTTTGATAGCTATATATATTCAATTGAATTAACAATAAATTTAATGAGAAAAAATAATACTACATACTGTTGTAAAAAAATGGAATATATATTGCGGAGATGATGTCATTAAGTGAGTAATTATTATATGGCCTATTAAATAGAATTTCGTGGACAATTATGTATTAATTTTTATTTTTATTTAACTATAAATAATGGGTCGACTAGACCGCTTTTTATAATATATTTCTCAAAAAAAGATAATAATACTACAAGTTATAAAAATTAGATTAGATCAAATTTAAACCGTTAAAACTGATTATTCATGAGTGATGCGCTTACATGTAAATTTATAAATTTCAAGTTAATTTAGTATAAAGTAGTCAAAGTGGTAAAAAATATTTATGAGGTATGTTAATAATTTTTTTTTATAATTTTTTGACCAAATCATTCACTAGTACATAACACCTCATCAGTGAAAAGTAACAGTACAAATGTAAAAATTAAATATGTTACAAATTAAAATTGGAAACCTCCAATAATATTATATCTCTTCTTTTTTTATTAATTTTTTTTGATGTTATTAATAATTTAAATCGTGATTTTCAAACTTCATAATTATGAGTTCCAAATTTTCTTCTTATTCAAAGTTTTTATTTCCAAACAAGTTGGGATAAGCTATAAATAAAATCTAATTGGAATCAGCAACACAACATAGAGACTTCCCAGAAGATCACTAATCTTAGTACTACTTTTGTCCAATTCGTGATGTTAATACTACTTTTGTTCAATTCGTGGAAGTTTAATTTCCATAAAAAGACTTATTTTTACCGCGTGGGGCCTGACTGCATGTTTGTCTGTTTCTGTGCTGCCACAAGTGACATTATAGGGACATGTAGGAACAAGCAAAAGATGAGTTCCAAATAAGAAGTCGATTATTATATATGAGTTCCAAATAAGAAATAATATCCAATGGGGCCTGACTGTTTGTTTGTTTCTGTGCTGCGCCACAAGCGATAATTTTATAGGCACCATGTAAAAACAACCAAACGATATTCTTTATATTTCATCTTCCTCAACTTTTCCACCTCAAAGATAAAAAGGTCCAGAGACCGGAATTTCCATCGATGACTTTATCTTATACAATAAACAATTTTCAATCATGAAATAAAGGTGACTAATTGTGCGGTGACTTGTTGCCTGTTCTAGGAATTCAGATCATCTTTGTTCTAGCAAATATTTAACAATTAATTTATAACACTTTATTGAATTTAGCAATTAAAGAGATTCATAATTTCTAAATCACTCCATTTCAGAAATTTAATTAGAGTTGTTTATTTAATTAGAGTTATTTTTAAAGAAAACTTGCTAATTTAAAAACTGTGGTACATCCCAACAATTTATATTAGCAATTAACACATCAAATTAGCAATTTAAAAGAAATCACTGTTGTAGATGCTCTAAAGAGTTGTTTTTAAAACAAACTTACTAATTTAAAAACTGTGGTACATTCCAGTAATTATATTAGCAATTTAAAAGAAATCACCGTTGTAGATGCTCTTAATTAGCTATCGTTTCAACGGAGGTTACGTGCTTATCCACATAACCTAATTAAGGTAACTCATCATATATTTATTCAATTTAATTTACAAAAAAAATTTAGGTATAAATTTTTTAATATATAAAATTATGCTATTTTCCTAAATTAGAGGAATTGACGTGTGTATATATACACGTACACACACATACATATACATGCATATTTACACACACATACATATACATGTATACAACATATACATACAAACATATATAAAAATTTATATACAGAGAGAGGCTAAAGTCAAAGTAGTAGTTTCAAGACCATAGAACTACCAATTCAGTTTTTACATTTTTAAATTCGAACCATCAATTCAAACCACATCACATAATATTTATATTAAAATATGGAGGGAGAATAAACAGAGAGGGAGAAAGAGAGACTGAGAGAGGTTGATCTGACAGGGGCCCAATATTAGCCTACTGAGCAGGGCCCCTATCATTAGCCTATCCAGTAGTGACCGAATTCATTTATAAAGGAGCAAGAGCATGCAGGTTATTAAATTCAAAAGAAAGGGATTCCGTGAGAATTTTGTGAGTAAAAATGACACTCAGGACCTCGTTCCAATCAAGTTCAAAATTATCAGAAATTCCAACATTCTCATCATTCAATTCACGATTACAATCCTTATTGGCACTACTACTTTCCCCAAATTTCTCACCATGCATGAACCAACATGTATATCTCTTCTTAAATCCCCGACAAATCAAATGAGCTCTAATTTCTTCGATGTCCAAAAATCTTAATAAATTTTTACAATCTTTACAAGGACATAAAATGTCTTCTTCTTTTTTCTTCACTCTATAACTCTCAGCAAATTTTATAAACTCATCAACGCGAACCAAATATTCTTCACTGTCACGTCGCATTTCATACATCCAGCTTCGATCCATCTGTAAATTAAATTAAAAAAATGATTTGATCAATTAATCATGCATGGTCAACATTCTCCTTCGTGTACAAAATTTTGGGCTTACAAAGGGCCGGTTTACAATCCTAACCCACTCTTTAAATATTATGTCTCATATGTGAACACATATTAGCGAGATTTAATTAGTATTTGAGAAAAATTCGGCAGCATTTCCCCTTAACTCCCCAAGTATGCGTACGAACCACATACTCGTAGGAGCAATAAGGGAAAATACTGTCGAACTTTCCTCAAATACTAATTAAATCCCGCTAATATGTGTTCACATCCTAAATGAGACATAATATTCAAATAGCAGTCCCAAAACGGGGACTATCCAAAATTAATCCCTATTGGATTAATTTTGAACGGGCATGGACCTAAAAGCATCTAAAGGTCGGTTATTGGACCACAATACACTAATTAATTACATCTAAAATTAAGAATTCAAGAATATATGCATGAAATGACCTAATTAAATAAGCCTAAATAACAGAAAATTAGAGAAAGAAAATGATTTAAATACATATTACTAACCTTAGAAAGATGGAGAGGAAAAAATACAAACTTAATTCAAAGATCTCAGATCTCAGCTGCTGGCCTCGATCAATTCGCAGAAATAAAAAGCTCAGTTCGATATGTATGAACTAAAAACTTGATCAAAACGGCGCTCTGGAAGGGAAGACAATAAAACCCTACACTATTATACACGGCTATTTAGTTTTATCCGTGTAGCTCTCCACCTATTTCTACACGGCTATTTAGTTATATCCGTGTAGCTCTCCACCTATTTCTACACGGCTTTTTAGTTATAAAGCCGTGTACAATTATAAGATTTATACACGGCTATATATCAAAAAACCGTGTGTAATGTTCCTACACGGCTTTGTATTAAAAGTCCGTGTAGCTCTCTCAATTATTTGCACACACACTTATTTACACACGGATTTGTGGTTTCTAATAAACCGTGTAGCTCTCTCTAATAATTCGACACTGATTGTTAACTAATTATCCGTGTAGAAATCGTTCAGATCTTTTGAACTCATATTTGGTACACTGTTTTTAATATAATTGCCAAATCCGTGTACAATGTGCAGTGTACAAAACCAGTTTTTGTAGTAGTGAGTGCAGCTGCTTAGCTATTTCTATAATTTTAAAAAGTTTATCAATTGAGTTTGATTTTAGTTAAAGATTTTATATAGTCTACTGATTAAAATTCCAATTTATTATTATGAAAATTTAGATTCAAGTTCCAACCATGTATTTTAAATTTGAGGAGGGTTCCAGTACCTCATTATACCTTATATTTTATATGTTCGTTTCAAAGTCTAACATGTCGATCTGAACCGCTCAACATGATATCGATACTTAAATATGCTTGGAGAAGAAATTTTATAATTTTTGGAAATTCTTTACTATTTTTTTAGATAGGTAGAAAATCACTGTTTTTGAACGGTCCAGAAACAATGATTTTTTACCTATTCTAAAAAATAGTAAAAAATTTCCAAAAAAATATAAAATTTCACCCCCAAACATATTTTAGTATGAATATCATGTTGAACGGTTCCGATCGATAATTTGGACTTTAAAAATGAAGATATAAAATATGAGATATGATGAGGTATGAAAAACATGAGATATTGGAACCTTCTCTTTAAATTTTAATACATCTCCCTAAATTTTCTAGGTTTGACCCGCATGGTATAACTTGGGATGGCAAAAAGTACGTTGGATCAAGCCCAATTGAATATAATAATATGTAGCTATCTAATCTGATCTAAAGACGACAAAAATGTTGACTTAAGATGTCTAAGAACTGGCCCATATACGATGGTGAATTGCCATGTATTTGAGTCCAACTTATTTTCTAAGATCACATCTAAATAATATCTATGTTGGTTGTAAGATAAAACTTTAACTTTATTACTATCACATCTAAATAAGATCCCCTCAGATTTTTCTATAGATGGAACCCATTGCCATTCATCTAATCGATGTGAAATTCTTTTAAAAAATCGTAATGTAAAATCTTCTTTCTTAGATTCTTGTAAAGCAAGTATATCCACCAAATTATCCTTAACTAAATCATGTAAAACCTGTTTTTTCCTACTTGAATTTAAACCTCTACAATTTCAATTTAAAATATTCATTTATCATAGTTATCTCCCTCAGAAGCTATGATTGCAGTAGAAGAAAATACTAAATATTTTAATAGAAGAAAATACTGTTTTTATGATAATAGCAATAAAAAATAATGTAATAATAATAATAAATGATTGAGTTCAAATGCGGATTTTTCATACAAGCGGTTGACAACATTTTTTTTTTATTAAAAGTTCTGTTACACTCAAACATCTTTTATATGTTTCTTGTGAGAATTGAACATGTGGCTTCATATAGAAGGACGTAACTCGTATCATTATATTAAATCTCCGGTTCTAAGTGTTTGACAATGTAATTGTATCTTTTCCATTCAGGAATTATTCATAATAAATAGTACAAAAGAAAATCCGATTGGTCATTCCTAGTTGTTTGAAGTAAAGTTAAATAACTTCTGAATAACAAATCAAATTTAAAAATAATTTATTATCACCTTTAAAGAAATTTACCCTTGCCATAATTATGTAGGATAATATTTTCTTTTAAAAAAAAAGATTGGTGTTCGTACTCTTTGTTCTTCGTAAAGAAATTAACAAGGAATTAACAAAGGTTGAGGATTTTATTTTCACAATGATTCATTATTAAAAAAACGACAAGTCGACAATACAGACGTTCAATTGAGGCTAAAAATTGGAAACTTAATTCGCAATAAACCTCCAGCAAATTTCAACTTGTAGTAACATTTTATTGAGTGTCAATTGTTCATTTATATTCTAACAACGCATCCCACAACATTATTTAATTATGTGACTACAACTCTGTATCCAACTGTGTTGTGTTCATAGTATAATTGACCATTCCGGTTCAAATGAATAAATGACTAATGAGTCGGAACTAAATTACTTGAATTAGTATTTTGATTGGAAGAATAATGAATTATCATTAGTTCTTACCAGCGATATTACTAACCTTTCTAATAGAAATACCAGCATCACATGCAGTCGCAGTGACAGAGAACAAAGAAAACAGTGCACTATCGCAAAAGATATTATTATTCTTTACCTCCAACTGTACAATTTTGATCTTTCTTCCTAAGTAAAAGATGATTGCTATCGACCCAAAATTATAGAAATTAATGTACTTACAAATATAAAAAAAAAAAAACAAAAGGTGAAATCTTGTGCCGCACAGATCAGAATGCTGGTAAACCATCTCATGCATACTACAAATGTTTCGACATTAGAGACAAATTCCAAAATTTCAATCCGTAACATTTGTTATTTTCTTTCAGTCATATGTCAAGAGAATAATTTATGTTGGGTTGAGAGACTTGAGACGGGTGCTCATATTCACACCACAAAAAGTATTATTAACTATTTTAATAAATAGACAATTTTATCCCTCGTTTATTTCTCAATCAAGCTATCATTTGTTTCTTTTTTTTAATTAACAAGTTTCTTAAATATAAACTTTTAAATTTGTTATCCTTCATTCATGTTATCTTCTAATTGTATACTATACAGTGAAAAAAAAAAAATACCCAGTCAAATTTTGAAATAATATGCCCCAGTTCTCACTTAGATTTTTTTTTTCTTTTTTAGATGTAATTACTTCCTACTTTAATTATGTTACTCAATTAATTGAAAATTATTTTTACAGTATTTTTTGTTAATTGTAAATTTTATAATTTAACTAAATACTTAGATAATTTTATCTTTAAATCTGATCATTTCAATTAATAAAATCTACAATTTAATATTTATTAATTTAATTATAAATTTTTTTTGTGTTGATTGGTAAATTAATTTTTCATCTCGTTAATTATGAGTTTTAATTTTTGTGTTATGTTTTTTAGAAAAGAAATGCATTTAGAGGGAGATGTTTTGATTTTGGAAATAAAGTGAATCATAATTATTAAAATGAAGAAAGTGTTAATTGCATAATCAAATAAAACAAGCTATAGCAACAATAAAGTAGGAATAAAGTTGTTTATACACTTGAAAATTTTAAAACTGTTGTGTTAATAAAAAGTATAATTGTGTTAATAAAAAAAACGAAAAAGGCCATAAGGTTTCTATCAGGGAAGACTTGGCGACACGGCAACTAGTGCGCGCATTTGGCAAAGCAGGAGTTGTAACGCCGACTCTTACTAGTGCACGACTCGTTTAGACGTGACATCGACCCGTTTTATATTTGATTAGATGGTGCAATTTACGACTAGCTAACGCGGCCTATTTTATTGACCCTTGCCATGCCTAAAAAGGTTTATTAGTTCTACTGCTTATTAATCAGGGTCAATCCGTTGACTGATGGATGAATTGGATTATTTGGAAGGGGATGCAAGGAACTAATTTGGGTCCGATGTCCATCGGACTCAAAGTGAATTCGATGGGTTTTAAGACCTAGAGATCTGCTTTAAAATTTGTGCCCGCAACTTTCGCGTCTGTATTAAATTCGTACACACGAATCTTAAAGTGAATCGGATGGTCCCTAAACTCATAGGACTCAAATTTGAGTCCGATGGGCATCGGTGGACTAGACCCCTTTTTATAATATATTTCTCCTAAAAAAATAATAATACTACAAGTGATAAAAATTAGATTAACGTATGAATTGTGAATAATCAATATAATCAGCTTATAACAAGTAGAATTAGAGTGTTCTCTTGGTGTTGCTAAATTTTAAAATCTATCGTATTAGCTTGAAACAATCGAATTTGAATTGTTAAAATTGATTATTTCACGAGTGATGTGCTTACATGTAAATTTATAAATTTCAAGTTAATTTAGTATAAAGTAATCAAGTGGTAAAAAAAAATTTATAAATTATTTTAATACTTTTTTTTATCATTTTTTAACCGGATTATTCACTAGTACATAACACCTCATCAGTAAAAGTAACTGTACAAATGTAAAAATTAAATTATGTTACAAATTAAAATTGGAAACCTCCAATAATATTATATCTCTTATTTTTTATTAATTTTTTTGTGAAATATTATTAATAATTCAAATCGTGATTTTCAAACATCATCGTAAATCATCCCATATCACAATATAATTCAGAAGCCCAAAGGTGCTGCTTTCATAAAATTATGATTTTCAAATAAGAAATAATATTTATCCAAGAGTGAGTCTATGGTCCTATGTATAGCACGGATTAGTCCGTACTACGGAGTCATATTTTCATTTTGAAAATCCTAATGGTCGATCCGAACCGTTCAACGTGATCTCCACATGAATATGTACTTGCAGACTAAATTTTATATTTTTTTTCGAATTTTTTCACTATATTTTAAGATAGATAGAAAATTAGACCACCCAAAAACAATGATTTTCTATCTATCTAAAAAAATAGTAAAAAAATTCTAAAAAATAAAAAATTTAGCTCACAAGTATATTATCATATGAAAATCATGTTGAACCGTTCGGATCGACCGTTAAAATTTTTAAAAAGAAAATATTAATCCATAATACGGACCAATCCGTGCTATGCATAGTACCTTAAGCTCACTCTTTATCCAATGTGGCCTGACTGTTTGTCTGTTTCTGTGCAGCCACAAGTGACAATTTGCAATTGATAGCCACCATGTAAGAACAACCACAAACGATATTCTTTATCTTTTCCTCCTCCCCAACTTTTCCACTTCCCTAACGATCAAAAGGTCCGGAGATAGACTACGGGCCTTTTCACAACAAAAAAAAAAAGAGGTCGGGAGTCCGGAGACTGGAATTTCCTTAACCATGACTTGTTGCCTGTTCTTGGAACTTACCTATCGTTTCAACTTTGACGGAGGTGACGTGCATATCCACATAACCTAAACTCATATAGATATATATATATTTATTCAATTTAATTTATAAAAAAATAGGTATAACTTTTTAAATATATAAAATTACGCTTTTTTTTTTTCAAAATCTACAATAACATAATTATCTTCCTAAATTAAAGGAGAAATTATGTAAGATTAATTCAAACAGTTGATCTGAACCGCTTAACATGATATCCATATTGAAACGTGCTTAATTATTGACAACATTTAATATTTCTTGGAGTTCTTTTTACTATTTTTTTAGAATTTTATAAAATTGTTGTTTTTTAATGGTCCAGAATTTTCTGAAAAACAAAGATTTACAAAATTTATAAAAAATAGTAAAAAAACTCCAAAAATTGTAAAATTTGATCTCCAAGCACATTTCAATAAGGAGATTATGTTGAGCGGTTCAGATCGACTATTAGAACTTTGAAAATGGAGATAAGAGCATAGCACAAGAGGGTCATGCTTTATAAAGCACCTTAGGCCATCCCTATATATATTAAGAGAGAGAGAGAGAGAGTTGGGCTATGGTGCAATGCAATGTATAAATCCTCTTGTGCATTAGACTTTAAACTGTTAGGTTCGAAATCCAAACAGTTGATCTAAACCCTCTTGTGCTTGGAGACCAAATTTTACATTTTGGAATTTTTTGTTATTTATTTAGGATTTTTGAAAATCGCTGTTTTTTGGAAATTTGTGGGCCATAAAGAAAATAACAATTTTCTGAAATTCTACAAAAATAGCAAATAATTTCCAAAAAATATAAAATTTGGTTTCCAAGGACATTTTAATATGGATATCAAGTTAAATGGTTTAGATCGACTATTCACTTTGATGTCCCTAATGGCACCTAGAGGGAGGGGTGAATATAGGGCCTTTTAAAATTATGAACTCTTTTTGGTTGATTGTTCAAGTAATGAAAGATCTCAAGTGCAAATAAATAAATATATAAGTATAGAAAAATTGACACAAGAGATGTTAATGGAGTTCGGCAAAATAAGGCCTACATCTCTGGAGCGTCACACAGCCAACTAGTGCAAGGTGAGCACAAAAGCTCCAACCGATGAGCCTTTATAGAACAAGCGGGAAGTCACACGACTATGAATAAGATGAGCACAAACAAAGGCTCTCACGAAGAACACTCAAGATCTAATCAATCATACCTAATCTATTAAGAGATTAGTGAAGTATATTTGAGGTTGAATCAAAAATATTGAAGGTTTAAGCAAGCACACTAATGGTGGCAACCTCAAGCAGAGAAAAAATGCCCCAAATAGTGTATTGGTGGCTGGGTTCGTGAGAAACGAATCCACTTTCTATTATATGAAAGGAAACTAAATTAGGGTTTTGCCCTTAACCGTTATAACGATTGCTCTCAACTATTACAACAGTTGGGTAAATTTCCAAATTCTGGTGAAGCCAGCTGTATATTGCTCTGTTCTTTACATCAAGCGTTACTACTATTGACAAACGTTACCAACGGTTGGTCTCTGGTCAAATTGGCTGAAAGAAGCCAAATCTTGTAATTTCGAATTAATTTAAATCATTGTAACGTTTGCTAACCGTTGTAACGGTTGTGCCCTGACAGTTCAACCTCAAATTTACTTTACCTATTTTCTTTGATATTATAAATCTTCCAACGGGCGTATCTCGGCCCTCGATTATTCAATTTCAGCAAATGATCACTTTTAGGAAATATTGCAAGAAGAAGATATTGATTTTGACTGCGTAGCGGTTATCGAGTTCCAGAATTGCAAACAGACAAAGAGAAGAGCCTCAACGGTCCATGTGTTTGTTATGAACATGCAAATACCTCAACTCAAAGAAATTGTTAAATTCACTACTTATATGTTTGCAAATTAGTCAAATAGAACACTAGAGTATTGCTTACAACAACATGGGCTTCGAATACAACGATTTAGAATCCAATGCACGAGAGAGTTTATACATAACCCAACTCTCTCTCTCTCTCTCTCTCTGTCTCTCTCTCTCTCTATATATATATATATATATATATATATATATATATATATATATATATATCCCTTTATCATATTGAGCACGTAAAATGTCCTGATCCGCCAATGGGTGTGATAAACAGATGAAATTTCAAATTGAATATCAGCCCTTCGATCATATATTTTGTCTTCTTTTGATTTTGTGCATCTTTTTTTTGTGTTTTTTTTTACATGTAGAAGTCTAAATTTATTTATATACATACTAGCTACACATATTCTTCACAAGTTTATTTAGTCTGCCTTTTTTTTTGTCCTGATTTTTTTCCATTTTAAAAATGTAATTTAAGAAATTTTTGGATTGGTAATTAATTGGTCATATTTTCATTTCTTTTTATTTTTCTTTATGTCATATAAGGAATGCTATTTGTAAATCTCATTTAACTAAACATGATTCTATTCTCCATTTTAGGTATACAAATTCATATAAATACTAGGGAGATGAGGATAACCCTCACAATAATAACAAGAGCCATATTATGGCAACAATAAATAATACAACTTTTTTCATAATATATTTTTCTCTTGTATCTCCGTTAAGCAACATAAGAAAAATGTTATGAACAAATATAAAGCTCATAGGTATGTCATTAAAGAATGGGTTTTACAATTGTTTGAGATATGTTGGTCTATTTTTTTATTACTTGTTGAATAATTATTATTTCATTGGTTTATTTTTTTATGAAATATGTAATTTTGTATGAGATTTTTTTTGTTCTGTTATAATATGTTCTCGTTGCAATGCACATGCACGGGAGAGAGAGAAAGAGTAGAGAGGAGAGAGAGAGAGAGATTGGCTAAGGTTATAGTAGTATGACCAAGGCCTTGGTACTACGAATTCGGTTTTACGATTTTCAAATCAATTATCGTTCTATTCTGAAGTGCTCAACATTTTCTATATATTAAAATGTGCTTAGGGACCAAATTTTAAATTATTTGGAATTTTTTAAATATTTTTATGAATTTTTGAAAATCACTATTTTTTTACATTTTTTTTTCTTTAATACTAATAATTCTAAAGTGATTTTCTAAAGTGCTCAAGTGATTTTCAAGTGCTCAAGTGATTTAATATTTCTACGTTCTCTAGTTTTTTTATTTTTTTATTTAGATACGTTCTGAAGTGCTCAAGCCATTTTCTACCTATCCAAAAAAATAGTAAAATTTTTTTAAAAAATGTAAAACTTAGTTTGCAAGTACATATTCATATGGAGATCATGTTGAATTAGGGACCAAATTTTAAATTATTTGGAATTTTTTAATATTTTTATGAATTTTTGAAAATATTAATAATTCTAAAGTGATTTTTTCAAGTGCTCAAGTGATTTTCTACGTTCTGAAGTGCTCAAGTGCTCAAGTGCTCAAGTGATTTAATATTTCTACGTTCTCTATTTTTTTTATTTAGATACGTTCTGAAGTGCTCAAGTGATTTTCTACCTATCAAAAAAATAGTAAAAATATTCTAAAAAATGTAAAATTTGATTGGCAAGTACATATATTCATATGGAGATCATGTTGAACGTCGGATCGACCGTTAGGATTTTGAAAACTCAAATATTAAGCCGTAGCACGGAGGTCCTCCATGCTACGCGTAGCACCGTAGCCAACTCCTATATATATATATATATATATATATATATATATATATATATGACTAAGGTAAAAGTGGTCTGACGTACCAAGGTCGTGTTACTACTAATTCGTTTTTGCAGTTTTTAAAGTTCAAATAATTGATGTGAAGTGCTTAATGTGTTTGGGTTCCAAATATTATATTTTTTGAATTTTGTTTACTATTTATTATGAATATATATATATATATATATATATAGAGTATGGCTAACGTGCTTCCTCTAGCATTTCGGCCTCGTGCTTCCGGGGGCATATCTTAGTGTTTGATGTTCAAACAACAAATTCAAACCGTTAGATGTTCGATGTATATTAAAATGTACTTGGAGACCAAATTTTACCTTTTTTGGAATTTTTTTACTATTTATTAAGCCACTTTGAAAATTCCAGATCCGGGTGAACAGTAAAAACAATCTGGACCATATGATCTGGAATTTTCAAAGTGGATTAATAAATAGTAAAAAAATTCCAAAAAATGTAAAATTTGGTCTCCAAGTACATTTTAATATAGATTAAATATCTTACGGTTTGAATTTGTTGTTTGAATATCAAACACTAAGATATGCTCCCGGAAGCACCTCACCGAAATGCTAGAGGAAGCACATTAGCCATACTATATATATATATATATATAGAGAGAGAGATGGGCTATTGTACTTCGCGAAGTAAAACCCCCGTTTACTTCACTCTCATATTTTCATTTTGAAAATCCAAACAACCGATCCGAACCGTTCAACATGTTCTAAATATTGAAATGTGCTTGGAGACTAAATTTTACATTTTTTGGAATTTTTTTACTATTTATTAAGCCACTTTGAAAATCGCTGATCCACTATGAACAGTAAAAAACAGTAAAATTTTCTGGACCACCGGATCAGCGATTTTCAAAGTGGCTTAATAAATAGTAAATAAATTCCAAAAAATGTAAAATTTAGTCTCCATGCACATTTCAATATTTAGAACATGTTGAACGGTTCGGATCGGTTGTTTGAATTTTCAAAATGAAAATATGAGCGTGAAGTAAACGGGGGTTTTACTTCGCGAAGTACAATAGTCCATCTATATATATATATACGAGTAGGATTAAAATGCCCTATTAGTTTTGTGTCGCAATTATGTCTCATGTCTCACATCATCTCTGTTTTCAAAATTAAAACAGTCGATCAAAGAAGCTCAGTATATAGATTCTTCATATTAAAATGTGTTATAAGACCAAATTTCATATTTTTGTACTATTTTTTTAGATAGATAAAAAATATTATTTTTCCCAAGATTTTCGACTATCCATAAAAGAAAAGAGATAATATAATTGGAGGTCTCAAACTTTGATGACTATACACATTTGAATTCTCCATAGATGACTGTTTGAGAAATCTCGATTGGAATTATTAACAAAGTTTCCCAAAATTTGTTACTTAAAAAGAAAAGAGCTAGATAATTTCATTGGAGGTCTCAAACTTTTAATTCACACAATTTGTTATTAAAAATTAAAAGATATAATTTAATTGGATGCCTCAAACTCTTAATTCACAAAAAATGTTTATAAAATTGAAAGAGATAATATAATTGGAGGCCTCAAACTTTTTATTCGTAATAAATCTATATTTAATGTTTTAATTTTGACAATTACCATTCTCTCTCTTCTTCTTCAAAAAGAAAAATAATAATTACCATTTTTTTATGCATTCTGTCTCCAAAAGCATATCTCCATTAAACCAATGTCCAACTAATCTTATCCTCACAAAAGTTAATAGGAGGGAAGTAATAACCGAATATAATTTTGATAAAAGTAATAGTCTTTACTTAGCATAGGCATTCTTCTTTTTTAACGAGGAAATGTCTGAGAAATTAATGAAGAACGACTTGAGCTCATCCACTATAAAGGGTTTAGGGTAAAATTGGAAGGGACAAACACGACAATTAAAACACACGACCCCATGTTAGCCGCCAATTAATCTTAAGAAAGATAACTTTGTGGGATTCTCATGTGGTCCCGTGCGCGTTGATTCTCATGTAGTGGCTTCCTGCTAGTTGCATGTTATGCGTAGCATTAATTGACGGCTGCATTAATTAATATACTAATACAGAAATAATCATCATAGATTCAGGGTATAAAAAGTATATATATGTTCCTAGGAACAGATGCATAAATGTGTTGTTCAGAAAGTAAAAGAATTTATTTTAAATAAAGGTTGAAGCTAGGTCAAACAATCCAATTATTATTAATCCACAAATGATTGTTTTTTTTTTATTTCGAACATGCAACTTACTACACGAAAAGCGTTGTCTTTGCCACTAAATTAAAGACTGATTTTTAAAAGTAAAAGAAATTATCAAAGGAGCAAACATTTATTATACACAAAATATATATCAGATAGTAATATAAATAATGCATGAGTCAAAGCTTTGATATATTATTGTTCATTTTCCACTAAATTAAAATGCATAGTGTTCAGAAAGGGATATCTCCAGTACTGATTGTAATGGAGAGGAGCAATCTTGGCGAACAAAGGAACATTCAGTTTGACCAAATATATGTCGACCAAGTGGACTTTTTTGAGTTAAGCTAATTAACTCCTTTTGGCGCTGGGCAATTAATTACATGGAGAGGAAGTGACAATGTTTGTTAATTTATATATATAGAGAGAGAGATGGGGCTAATATTAAAACGTTTGTTTCTAACTTTTTGGTGCTACCAAGTCGTTTTTTGATTTCTAAAGTTCAAATAGTCGATCTAAATAGTTAGATGTTCAATCTATATTAAAATGTGCTTGGAGACCAAATTTTATAATTTTTGAAATTTTTTTTCTATTTATTAAAATAGTTTGAAAATCACTGTTTTGTGCTGAAAAAAACTTCAAAACAGTGATATGACATTTCCAACTTTGCATTGGCGAACTGTGGATATGACATTTCCACGTGTGGGCTAAAAAACTTAAAACATTTAGAGTTTTTAATTCTGTCAAAATCCTCAGTTTCAAATTTTTTATGGCAAATGTTTGTTTTTGGACACTACGTTATTACAGCTTGTTCAATATAATCTTGAATACTTCGCAGTTTGTAAGCCTCAATTGTACCTTAATTTTCTTTGTTTACTATAATATTTTTTTTTTTGGATCGGGTAGCACAAACAGGAAAGCAATGTTTATTATAATATTTAAATTGTCGAATGCAATTGCCTATTATTTAAAAACTTACATACAACAACATCAACGGGATTCTAAATTTTCCCTGGTCCACATATTTAAAAATTCTAAAAACAAAGTTGGGTCCATTTTGGGCCCAACGGAATCGTATTGGAGCCCAACAAAGGCTCAGAAACATTCCAGTAACGGTCAAATTTCGGCCCACTATTTATCTTATTTTCGTCCCATACCTACAAAGGAATACATGGAGTTTTAGGGCCAGATGCAATGATTGGTATTCAGGCTATGCAACTCAAACTGCAGATCACGCCGCTCCTCAACGAACAACGAATGTCTAATCAGGATGCCGAGCAGGAAAAGGGTATATGGTACCAAAGAAGGTTACATGACGCTAGCCATTAGTCAGCTTCCCGAGATGAGCTATGCGCCTCAGATGAGATCTGACTCTGCTGCTCTTTCGAGAGAAGAGCAGGACCCTGCTCTTCCGAGAGAAGAGCAGGATCATGCTCTTCCGATCTCAACCATTCAAAATTTTTTCTTCACGTATCTCGATAAAAGAATTTTTTATGCACAGATCTCAACGATTTTGAATGGTTGAGATCAGAAGAGCAGAACCCTGCAGCAGAGTCCGTTCCACTCATATGAGCTATTGTGATTTTTGAAAAAGAAAATAATTCTGGTAAACAATAAGTACATAAAGATTCTTTGTACTTTTACCGTACAGATCAAGTCTAGCTGGACAAGTTATAAATGAAACCGTGTACATTGATAATTTAATATAGCGAGCAATGATTATTATCTTAATTTGATATTTTATTGTTTATTAGAGACTTTTACTAATTCAAATATTACTCTATATATGTTTCCCAATAAATAGTTGAATATTAAATATTTTATAATTTTGTTTCTCGAATAGTTGTGCCTATATATTACCTATTAAGTTAGGTTTGAATTGAAGAACAATAATTCCTTAACTCAAAAATACAAAGAAAAGAGCTAATTCCGCTACATGCGTTCGAATCTAAGCTTTATTCCGCTACATTCCTGTTTGAGTGTGACAAATGTCATTGAACAGTCAAAGACGACAAAACACACGATCTTTTGTATCACAATTGACACCGCTAGTGGGATTGTCTGGGACCTCGGCATTAATTGTCATGCATGTGGTCTCGTGCGCGTTGATTTCATTAATTATTTGCACCTGAACAACGTAGTTGCTTCCTGCTAGTTGCATGTTAATTATAGGTCGCACAAAACACACGATCCGTATCACAATTGAGACCCCATGTGGGATTAATTGTGTGGGACATCGGCATTAACTTGTCATGGATTGATTTCATTAATTATTTGCACCTGCACGACGTAGTTGCTTGCTTCCTGCTAGTTGCATGTTAATTATACGTAGCATCAATTGACTGTTGCATTAATTAATATACAAATAAAGAAATAATCATCAGAGATTCCGAGTATAAAGTATAAATTCATCCTAGGAACAGATGATGAATGTGATGATCAGAAAGTAAAAGAAATTACCCAAGGCCGGAGCAAACATTTATTAAAAAATGTATATTATTTTATTAGGTGTTTATTTGAAGAATTAACAAAATAACGATACAAATAGATCATTTCACCGTAAAATTAACAAATTGTCAATTTATTACTGATTAATATTTTTCATTAATGTTTTTTACTGAATTTAATTAATATCATAAAATAGGTTCATAATATATTGAAATTGAAAATTAAAACCATGCATATTAAAACAAACTGTCAATTAACTTCTTAACCAATTCAAACAACATATGAAGAGATATTGAGCAAGAAAATAACACAGCTTGTGTTGTAAATTCACGTTAACAAATTGTCAATTTATTACTGATTAATATTTTTCATTATTGTTTTTTACTGAATTTAATTAATATAATAAAATAGGTTCATAATATATTGAAATTGAAAATTAAAACCGTATTAAAAGAAATTGTCAATTAACTTTGCTATATTTTTAGAAAAGTTTATAAAAATTTTGTTCCACTATTTTATTTTTTATCAGCTCGGAAGAAAAATAATTGTTGTGTGAACTGTGAAGTGTGAACAATGACCACGGTGTAGGCAACACATGCAGAGACATTTTAGAAAAGAAATCAGGAATACAAGCACATGGATGACGTTTGAAGTGACCAATGGATGTGGATGACTTGGGCCCTTGTTTATTTCTTAATTACTTTATTTCTGTTTTATTGGTTTCTTTAACAAGTTTGACAATTGACTGTGGTCTTCGTGACACTTGCCCGGCAGGGACATCAAAAAGGTTCCATATCCGCTGCAATTCACGCGTGATATACACGGTACTGTCAGTTCTGTTCGTGCAGTCCGATCTAAAATGGACGGACTCAATCGATCGATCGTTTCTGGTTTGGAAATAGTGAATATGGACTATTCACATCATTGGACATTTTGAATACGGAAACCCACAAATTTATTATGGAAACCCACTCGTAGATATGCTCGAGAATGATCATGGAAATGTGATAAGTTAAATGTTCAGTTACGGAAAATTTTAATTTGAAAAAAATATTCATAAGAAATTATATAATTTTCCTTTTAAAGACACGTTGTAAATAATAAATTTCTATCAATAATCATTGATAAGTTTATTTCAATTATAATAATCTAAGCGTGAAGCTATGGTACTATGCATATCTCATATTGGTTTGTACAATGGATCAATATCTCTATTTACAAAGTTCAAAGAATTGATGGACCGTTCAACATAATTTTCATATGAAAATATAATTGTAGATTAAATTTTAAATTTTTCCAAATTTGTTTATTATTTTTTTAGATAGGTAGAAAAGCACTTGATCTAGAGATTCTAGACCATTCAAAAATAGTGATTTTCTACCCATCTAAAAAATAATTAAAAGATTCTAAAAATGTAAAATTTTAGCTCGCAAGTACATTTTCATATGAAATTCATGTTGAACGTTCAAATCGACTATTTGACTTTGAAAACAAAAATATTAACCCGTAGTGCGAAACAATTTGCTCTATATATAGTGTCGTACCCTCATTCATAAAGTAAAGTCTAATATTTAGTAATATTTAGCAAGAAAAATTATAAAGAGTAGAAATTGTCATGACAAAAATAAAGAAATTAATGGTGTAAAAGATGGAAAAAGATAAAAGTGATGATGAAAGAATAATTTATAATTAAATAAAATAAATAAATCAAACAAAATTGATGAGATGTAAATAGCCAAATAGGGGTGAAAATGGAGCGAATACTGAGCGGATAGTGGTAAAACTATATCCATATTTCTTTTTAAGTTTCTGGATACGAATACAGATCGGATATCAACCGGATACATATATGGATACGGATCGGATCGGATCGGATATTTCTTAAAATAATATTAAAAAATACCAAAGTTCATAATATATATTTATCTAATTTTAATGGTGAATAACAATATTTTTCCATAATATATATTAAAATATGTTATATATATATCTACTATCCAGATACAGATAATTGAAACGTAAAATCATATCAGTATGTGATATTCGGATATTTGATATCCACATATAATTTTTCAACTCATGTAGCGTTGTCACTGTTTCATTATTTTAAGTGCTCTTTTTTTTTAAATTGAGCGCACAGAATTTTTTTATAGTTATTCGCTTTTGCGCTTAATTAATACTTTCCATATTGTTTTGTTAAACTTAATTATCTTTGTACAAAGGAAAGTGTTTAATGAAAATAATATAATAGATAGTAAGCTGCTTAAATGGTGTAGCTGTGTCTTTATATGGAAACTACTATTGGCAAATATAACTTTATGGACCATTCATTCACATCGATTTTAAATATAATATTTAATGTAAAGTAATACAGGTCTATCAAATAAAGTACATAAGAGAATTTAAGAGGGTTCAGTTTTCAAGTTTGTTATTCATATGATATCATATGTGTTCTTAACCGTCTGATTGTGTTTCTCTCATCATTCAACTTATATTTTTTATTATTAATTAATATATGAGGAGGAATCAAGTTACAACAAATTTGAGTTACAACCAAGGTTATAAATAGCGATTATAGCGGCATAGCGGGGAGACAAAAAAAAAAGCTATTGCGAATAGCGTAGCTATAGCGGAAGCTATCATACATAGCGTTTTTTTCCTTTCAAAATTTATATTCTATATTTCTACTAATTATCAACATGATTAATATTAGAGAATTGGAGTAACAATCAAGTGATAACTAATCTAAGTCTATAGACAAAGAGCAATTAATTTTATAAGTGAAATGAAGTAAGTATATTTATTTGAACATTTTATATATTATAATAATTAAAATTAGCTTTCAATTGAAACAAATGGCAATAATTTTACAAGTGAATATTAGACAAAGAGCAAGAAAAAAAAGAATTAATATTTAAATATTTTCTGATATAGAATGAGAGACTAAATCACAAATAGAAACATAAGCATATAGTTTGGTTTAGAATACTTATCATAGCAGACCATGTAGCATCATAAATAAGAACAAAAGCCTATGTAAATCGCAAAAAAAAAGCTCATGTAGCATAGCGGTAGCAATAGCGTGTAGCGCATAGCGGTAATAGCTGTCAGCTATTACAGCTATAGCGGTCATAGCTGAATTAGCGCACTTTTATCTCATAGCTTAGCTTTTATGGTCCAAAAAAGCTATAGCGTAGCTATAGCGCTGCTGTAGCTAGCTATTTAGAACACTGGTTACAACAATCATTTTTTTCATAAACTCCTCTATCTCTCTCGGTTTTGATTTGCTATCTCTTTTCCTTCGCTCATGTGTTGAGAAAGAAATTTCTCTCCCTCTCTCTTTTTCTGTTTGTCTTTTTTTTTTTGAATGTCATGGCAGATTGTGACAGATTTTATTATTCTCCAAATAACAGTGTCCGCAAACCCCTGAGTACAGATAACAACTCACACTACAACACAATAACAGTAATAAGAAATAATGAAGTAAAAAGAAAAAATAATGAACACACTGTCAAATCCTGGACTCCAATTCTTAGCAGTACACTGTCAAATCCTTCTACCAAATCTTTTTTTTTGTTTGTGTTGTTGCTTGCCATAACCCTAAACCCTGGTTTTCGGTTCTGTTGTGCTTGTGCCTTGTGATATCTGTTTTGGCGCGTTGATTTCATTAATATATTATTTGCACCTGGACAACGTAGGTAGTTGCTTCCTGCTAGTTGCATGTTAATTATAGGTCGCACAAAACACCGCTACACCGTCCAACAATTGACACGTACCCCTCTGTCTGGGATTGTCTTTGTCTGGGACATAGGCATTAATTGTCATGTGGTCCCGGCCGTACGTGCGCGTTGCTTGCTTCGTGCTAGTTGCATGTTAATTATACGTAGCGTTGATGGTTGCATTAATTAATATACAAATACAGAAATAATCATCAGAGATTCAGAGTATAAAGTATAAATTCCTAGGAACAGAAAGTAAAAGAAATTACCAAAGGAGCAAACATCAACAGTTGTTTATTTGAAGAATTAACAAAATAACGATACAAATAGATCATTTCACCGTAAAATTAACAAATTGTCGATTATTACTGATTAATATTTTCATTAATGTTTTTTACTGAATTTAATTAATATCATAAAATAGGTTCATAATATATTGAAATTGAAAATTAAAACCATGCATATTAAAACAAATTGTCAATTAACTTTTTAACCAATTCAAATAACATATGAAGAGATGTTGAGCAACAAAATAACACAGCTTGTGTTGTAAATTCACATGCTTCATTGTGTTGAAATTCAATTTTATACTATGTACTATGTGTACATTGTTGCCACAATGTATGCTAAAATCATAATTATACAAACAATATGATTTATCCACTTAAGTTGATATCATATATCCTAGATAGTAATCTAAATAATGCATGAATCAAAGCATTGATATAATATTATTGTTCATTTCCCACTAAATAAAAATGAACAGTGCTGAGAAAGGGATGTCTCCAGTACTGAATGTAATGGAGAGAAGGAGCAATCAAAGGGAGCGAAGGATTCTGGGACTTCGGCATTAATTGTCATGCATTGATTTATTAAAAAATGTATATTATTTTATTAGGTGTTTATTTGAAGAATTAACAAAATAACGATACAAACAGATCATTTCACCGTAAAATTAACAAATTGTCAATTTATTACTGATTAATATTTTTCATTAATGTTTTTTACTGAATTTAATTAATATCATAAAATAGGTTCATAATATTTTGAAATTGAAAATTAAAACCATATCTAATTTTAATGGTGAATAACAATATTTTTTTCATAATATTAAAATATATTATATATATCTACTATTCGGATATGGATAATTGAAACGTAAAACCATATCAGTATGTGATATTCGGATATCGGATATCACATCTAATTTTTCGAACTCATGTAGCTTTGTCACTGGTTCATTATTTTAAGTGCCATTTTTTTTAAATTGAGCACACAAATTTTTTTTATAGTTATTCGCTTTTGCGCTTAATTAATACTTTCCATATTGTTTTGTTAAACTTAATTATCTTTGTATAAAGGAAAGTGTTTAATGAAAATAATATAATAGATAGTAAGCTGCTTAAATGGTGTAGCTGTGTCTTTATAGAGTCCGGCTAGTATGACATTGATGTCATATGACACTAACTTCAAAATTGATTGAATAGAGTTTAAACGACTAATTAATCTAAACCGTTCAAACCGATTTACTTCATGAGTGATGCGTTTACATGCAAATTTTTTATATTTTCGAGTTATTTTAGTATCAAATCAAGCGGTAAAAAATGTTGAAAAATGAATGTATTAAAATTAACTTAAAAAATCACACATTTGACCGCTTGACTTGATACTAAATAAATTCGAAAAATTATAAATTTTGCATGTAAACGCATAACTAATAAAGTAGATCGGTTTGAACGGTTTGGATTCACCGTTTGAAGTCGATTTGATAGATTTTGGAGTTGGTATTATATAGGCTGAAATGACACTTATATTATACTAGCCAGACTCGTCTATATATGGAAACTACTATTGGCAAATATAATTTTATGGACCATTCATTCACATCGATTTTAAATATAATATTTAATGTAAAGTAATATAGGTCTATCAAATAAAGTACATAAGAGAATTTAAGAGGGTTGAGTTTTCAAGTTTGTTATTCATATATATGATATCATATGTGTTCTTAACCGTCTGATTGTGTTTCTCTCATCATTCAACTTATATTTTTTATTATTAATTAATATATATAATATTCATAAAAACAGAATCTGTCTAACTCAATCTTTTGGTTTATTAATTAAAGTAACACCAGCATTAAATTTCCTTGCACTTTGGTCGCCGAGCATGTTCAACCAAGCACCAAGAGGAAGCAAATTGAGGATGTGAAAGTGCCGACATAACAGAATCCGTCTAACACAATCTTTTGGTTTGTTAAAGTGCCGATCGACACGTTCACCCAAGCACCAAGAAGTGGCCATTCTGATAATTATCGGTTGATTTTGTCAGTTGATACTTACCAGTCATATAATCACTTTTAATGAATGTACAACATGCAGGATATGAAAATAAGAGATTTGTGTGTGTGTGTATTATAGATTCTAGAGTACAGCTGGGGTGTTCTGAAGCTCACCAAACTCTTTGTTGAACTTGGCTCCAAAAGCTATCAAATTAACTTTAAATGATAAATTCAAACTGTTAAAACCAATCTACTACACGAGTGATGCGTTTACATATCATATTTATAAAATTTTGAATTAAATTTCTGTCCTGAAAATAGCAGCTCCTTTCTTAAATGATGTGATGCATATTGATTGATTATTTTTCTTAAATGTTGTGATATGTTTTGATTCAAATTAATTCACATCTTAAAATTGCACCTGGATATGCGTTTACATATCCATATTAATATGTACTTGCAAACCAAATTTTTCATTTTTTAGAATTTTTTTACTATTTATTAAGCCACTTTGAAAATCGCTGATCCAATGGTCCAGCAGATTTTACTGTTGTGTACAAATTAGTGTTTTTTCAAAGTGGCTTAATAAATAGTAAAAAAATTCTAAAAAATGTAAAATTTGGTTTGCAAGTACATATTAATATGGAGATCATGTTGAACGGTTCGGATCGACCGTTAGGATTTTGAAAAATCAAAAAGTGAGCCGTAGCACGGAGTGCTCTATGCTACGCGTAGCACGCTAGCCATGTCCTATATATATATATATATATATATATATATATATATATATATGAGTGAGGCTATGGTGCTATGCATAGCACGGATGACTAGTGTACTACGGCTCAATATGGTACTTTTTAAAATCCTAACGGTCGATCCGAACCGTTCAATGTGATATCCATATGAATATGTACTTGCAAACTAAATTTTATAGTTTTTTGAATTTTTTTACTATTTTTTTAGATAGGTAGAAAAATCAGTGTTTTCTGAAAATTCTGGACCATCAAAATTCTACCTATCTAAAAAAATAGTAAAAAAATTTGAAAAAATATAAAATTTAGTTTGCAAGTACATATTCATATGGTTATCACATTGAACGGTTCGGATCGACCGTTAGAATTTTAAAAAGTACCATATTGAGTCGTAGTACACTAGCCATCCGTGCTATGCATAGCACCATAGCCTCACTCTATATATATATATATATATATATATATATTAGTGATGCTACGGGGTTTTGGGAAGTAAAGATGGTGTTTTACTTCTAGCTCATATCTCTATTTTCAAAGTTCAAAAAATGGTCGATCCGAACTTCTCAACATAATCTTCCTATTGATATGTGCTTGGAAACCAAATTTTATATTTTTTGAAATTTTTTTTTTATTTGTTTAAATTTTTTGAAAATCACAGCTTTTCATTAAATAAAAAATAATAAAAAAAAACTGATTTTCAAAAATTCTAAAAAAGTAGTAAATTTTTTTCAAAAAATGTAAAATTTGATCTCCAAGCACATATTAATATGAAGATCATGTTTAAAAAATTCGGGTTGACAAACAACGATTAGATTGACAAGTACAATTATTCGGCACCATCAGAAAAGTTAAGTGATTGTTTTTCTTAAATGTTGTGATGCATATATATTAAGTGATCATCTTTCTCGAATGCTGTGATATGCATTTATTTAAATTAATCCATACCTTAATTTAACCAACATAAATCTTATTGAAGAGTTTCAAAACAACACGTTTGTTTAGCCGCCAATCTTGGCTTTCAAAGATCCACCGATGCGATGCGGTCGCTTCTAGAATCATCCTAGCTTTGGGTTGGAATGTACCACATGGCAGATACCCATTTCTGGACTAAAGACACCGCCCACGCATTTGAATTGTTTTAAAATATTATTTTTATTAAGAAAGAGACCGTTTCAATGCGGAGTTGGGAACTGCGATTTGTGGCTAACCTATTCTGCTAATGTAAGGTCGGGATTGCTTATAATTTTCTCGCACTGGCAAATAAATAATTAGCATTTTTGGTCTGATATTTGGAAGCCATTTACAACTGTTAAGCACGAAAAAATTAAAAATATTAACAACGTTATTTTGACTTTACACAACATACGAATTATATATTTTTTGAACTTTATTGTTTATACGTTACTACAAACATTTGTGAGTATCTGTAAAGGTAAAAAATAATTATTGTCGAGAATAAGTCGACAGAAATTCATATTTCAGAGAATATCATTATTACCGATGGAAGTATCCGTGATCAGGATACCGACTGTTAACCACTTTTATCCTCGTGAATACTCACAAATTCGTGTTGTATATGTACGAAAATTGTATGAAGTAAAAATAATGTTGTCAATATTTTAGCTCCTCTATTGCCTTGCTTAAATTTTCAGCCTGTCAATGAGCTGTTTACAGAGATTAAGTATCTTCATCAATTAATGCAAAAAATTTAAGAAAAAATATATAATTCACAAATCAAGATTTAATGAATACAGTACAGAAAGCTTCTTTCAAACTCGTATATAATGAATTCAGCAGAACCAAATTTAAAAAATATAAACCAAACAAAAAAGAACTAATGCATATATATATAAACCACATTATAACAGAAAAAAAAATACTAAAGCAAGAGAAAAAATTGAACCACATAAATACAAACATCTATTACAAATAATGTAATATCATATTTAATATACAAAACGAACAAAGTAACTTACACTTAATAAATAAGAAAAAAAAATGCTCAAATAAAGGAAGTATTACATAATTAAAATATATTCTAAAACATTTGTTTATATTCACCATTCTTAAGCATATATATCTTCCCCAATTTAGAATTTGATAATCAATTAAAAGTCGCTATTGTTATATACGCTATTCACTACAACAAAACGATGCTTCAGCGGCCGGCATCAGCGACCATGGAAAACGCCGGTCGCTGAAATCACAAAAAACCTCAAAAAAAAATAAAACCGAAATTTTTCGGCGACGAAACTTTCAGCGACCGGCGCCAACAGCCTTCAGCGACTACTTTGGCCCGGTCGCTGAAAGTTGCTGTAAAAATGTCCCGCGAAGTCTCTTCTCCATTCGCGCGTTTTCGTTTTAGGTTAGCTTAAAAAAAAAGAAAAAACAGCGACTCCGCCGCATCTGTGACCCCCGAGCCCGACCCCGCCCCCGCCCCCCCCGACCCTGACCCCGACCGATCCCCGCCTCACCGAGTCCGACGTCGCTGAGACCGACTCCGACGTCGCTTTGCTCAATCCGACCGACACCGACCGTCTGTCTGTGGCCTACTCCGACCCCGAAATCAGACGGCGAAAGCAAAAATGTATCTATTTGATTAATCCGACTTTCGTTTTTGCTCAATCCCAAAACAGTGACTTTCGTTTTGCTCAATCCGACTTTCGTTTACTACTAATCAATTTGGCTTTTAGTTATTTTGCTAGATAATTTCACTGTTTGGATTGCTGCACTTTAAAGATCACTAAGCTAGAAGCACTGGTAAATTGGTGATATGCGCTGCACCTTTATCAGCACTGGTAAACTTTCAGCTTTGCTAGAAGCACTGGTAAATCACTGAATTTAGACATAAATATCATGGTTGCATAATGTTCTAAAGAAGCCCGAAAAGGCCGATAATAACTCACTGCACCTTTAACTGTCTGAAATTCTGAATTGAAATCCTGGGGCATAGTGGAGAATATTTGGTCAACAATTTTAACTTAGCTTGTTTCAGTGATTTTAATGGCCGAAGTATCCACCTTGGTTCTATTAACCAAGTACCTTTTGGTCATGTCATCTCATCTTTCATTATGTACATTCTGCTACAAATTTGTTACACATTTATTTTAGGAGAGGCCTGAAGTTGTGATTGAGAAGATAGTTCGCAACAAGCGCAAATGTGTTACTGTTGTTAAAGGCCTCGAACTTTTTGGTGAGTTACTTTATATCTTGCAAATTTTTATAAAATGTTTTGTGTTATTGCAAGGCCTCAAAATATCATGTACAAGATTTTTAGAAAACCATATGCAAAATAAAATAAAAGTTCTAGCCGTTATCCAGCCACCTCCCTATTTGCAGAGTTGTATATTCCCAAATTACAAGGTCTTCTATTGGAAACTTTGCTATGTCATTGATCTTATTGGATCGGGTTTGATTCTTTGCTATCTTTAATACATACAATAAGAAACTTGCTGGAATAAAGTTCCCTTTGCTATCTTTCCTAATTATTTTAATATCTCATTACAATTGGTCTATGTTATCTAAATAGGAGCAAAGAGCAAACAAACGAAGCTGAAGCTAGAACAAAAATAGGAGCAAAGAGGAGTCAGATGATCAAGTAGACCTTCCCTTTAGTGTTGAAACTGAGGTACCTTTTAATTATTTTATGAGCTATTTATTATCATATCTGTTTATTACTATTCATCCAAATTTTCTCCAGTTTGATCAAGTCAGACTCCAGTTTTTTCTCCATTTGATTAAATTCATCCAAATTTAGCTTCGAAAGTCTGAACCATCGATCAACCTAAAGAATTCCAAAGTACTTTGACACAGCTATTCTCTAAGCCTAAGGTTTATCAAATAGATAAATTTTAAAGAACATACTTTTAGGTTACCATGATGTATAATCATCTATTTTTTCATGGTCAGCTGAAAGTATAAATTACCATGATGTATAATCATCTATTTTTTCATTGTAATTTATATATTTAGTCTAAATCTATACATGGTAATTTATACTTTTAGGTTCTTTATTTTACCATGATGTATACTGTTGTGATCCATGGTCAGCTGTACATCATGATTATCTAGTCTAATCTTTTAAATCTTTTAGTAGTCTTATTTTTTAATATCTTTTAATATCTTTTAATAGTCTTATATGGTTAATTGGTTTCAGGAGTCGTAGATTAGTTTAATCTTGGAAGAAAGAAGGAGATGAGAAAACTCGATCTCCAAGGGAGTAATTGCTTGTAATCAGGCAAGTTTTTTCTCTTTCTTAATTCTATGCTTGTTAAGTATATATTAATTGTGTACTACAATATTATTAGAAGTTAATGCTATGTTGGCTAATTACATTATTAAACCGGAACATTTAGTATGCCTTTTAGGTTTATACCCGTTCAGAATTAATCTGATAGGGATTAATTTTGAATAGTCTCCGATTTGGGACTGCTCTTTGAATGCTTTGTCTCATCTAGGATGTGAAGAAATGTATGTGGATATAGTATTTAAGAAAAATTTGGTAGTATTTTTTCTTGTTGTTCCTACGAGTACGTATTGAATTACATGTCTAACATGATGTGTTTCTAACGCGTACTCGGGGAACTAAGGGAAATGCTGCCGAATTTTTCTTAAATACTAGATCCACATACATTTCTTCACTACTGAGACATAGCATTCAAAGAGTGGGATAGGATTGTACACCGGCCCTGTGTAAGCCCCAAAGGAGTAACGAGTTTGGACTTATGAATATTTAATGACATTATTTCATTGAAGTGTCAAAATAGTAAGCAGGGCATTACTTTAAGTTTATTTTTGACCTCGTGTGTATTTGGTTTTATTTAGGACTAATCAAGGCAAGGCAAGGCAAGGCAAGGCAAGGCAAGGCAAGGCAAGGCAAGGCAAGGCAAGAGAAGCATCATCTCTGGTACGTATGTTTAAATTCATCGTTTATGTAGTGTAGATGCCGCTTGTATGGCTGTATACAAGTCCTGTTGCATGGATGATGCAACAATTAATTGTGAATTTCTTCCATGACTTGCTTTAGAGGGTCCGTTATCAATTGATGATATCTGGAGGGTCTAAAGTATAGATCTGGACTTTATGTTTGTTTGAATGCTAAAGTAATAGTTAGGATTTGAGTCCTGTCACCTAAGTAATCAAGAATGTCATCTATTAATTGTTGCATTTAGGTCATGTTTATACAATGTCTTAATTATAAATGTGTATGTCATGATTAGGAGAAATGGAGGGTGATCATAGTTGGATGTACGGTCCTCGTTACGTGAACAAGCGAATGAATTCCACATTTGTTAAGGGTGTTGAGAGTTTTTTTTAATATGCATTCAGTATTCAAGAAAATATAATTAGTGGTGATCGCATTAAGTGTCCATGTGCCAAGTGTGGGTGTACTAGATGGTTGGATAAGGAACTATCAGAAAACACCTGATGAAATCGGGGTTCCGACTTTTTTACGAGAAGTGGTTCATGCATGGTGAGGAATATAGCCAAGTGGAACAGAGCCAACCCGAACAGAGCCAACCCGAACAGAGCCAAACCGAGGTGGAGTCTCCAAATGCTATGGTGGACATGCTTCTTGATGCTGCATTTCCCTTTAGTTTGGTATGTGGATGCGTAAGTTGGCGCTCAGTGGTAAAATTGCAGATTCAAGGATTGCTGAAATTGCGCGTGGGCCGGTCACACGACGAGTTCAACGTTTCAACATGTACGATGTGAACGGTTTTCGGTTTCACACTGAGTCATACGGGGTAAACAGGAAAACAACAAATTACGGTGTTTGTGTTGAAGGGGAGAATTGGGAAGGCACATCAAGGGACTATTTCGGCATACTTGAAGAAATTATTCGATTGGAATATAGTGGCGTGAACAATAAAGTGTCCTTGTTCAAGTGTCGTTGGTTCGACACACATAGGGGGTTGCGGGTAGATAAGGAGCATGGATTAGTGGAGATAAATCATACAAGGCTTCTTAAAAAAGACGAGCATTTTGTGTTTCCGTGCCAAACAGTGTAAGTGTATTACCTGCCTTATGCGTCAACGAAGCGAGAGAGACAAGAATGGTGGGTTACTATCAAGACAAAAGGGAAAAGAAAACCATTTATTTTGTTCGATGAAGCTACGTCTGTGGAAAACACTCCACATTTGACCGAGTTCTTTCAGGAAGATGGTCCGCCAGCCGAGTTTGTAGTGCGTGCTGCAGATGAACTGAATGACCCAAGTCTCTTCGTTGATGGGGCTGTTACTGAGATTGTAACAGAACAAGAATTACAAGGAAGTAATCAAGAAAATAATAGCAAAAAAAGGAAAAAGAAAAAAAAACACCAATTGGGACATTAGGTTAATATCTTTCGTATTGCTTGTTTTTTATCATCTTTCAATTGACGCTTAGGTTAATGTCTTTATCATCTCAACTCTAGATATGGCACCGAAAAGAAAGGACAAAGGAAAGGCACTGGCGGTCGACGAGGCGGAGGCGAGTCAGAGGAATGTTCGCGGTGCAAATGCATATGTTTCGCCGCCTGCAGATCCGAGTTTGCGACCCGTGCTTCAGTTAGGGGGTTACAGGTAATATTCATTTTTTGTGTATGTTGTAATTATGCATTAATTGTAGTGATTGTAATAATTATTTCTATTTGCAGGACTTTTGATGCAGGGCACCCAGAGCTGACGAAGCAGGTCGCAAAAATTATATCGCAGCTAGTACGCACAGCATATCCTGGAGCGTACACCAGATACACGGATTTCCCTGATGCCAACAAGGAAGTTATCAAGAAAGACTTTTTGGTAAGTAAAATTTTCTGAAACAAAACCTCTAATAATTACTTGTTTTCTTTTTTTAAGCTAACAAACCGAGTTATGCATTGCAGAAGCACTACCAGTTTCCACCGGGGGTAGCTGAGAGTATTGCATGGGATGTATTCCGCAGAATAGCTGACAAACGGCTACAGGATATGCTTAACAAGGCTAGGGAGGCAGCAACCAAGTCCTATGGAGATTCAATGCTCGAGTGGAAGGAGCGTGGGGCTGCTCCTCGACCCCATGACTCCTGGATCAAGCCGGAGTTCTGGCCCAGACTCGTCGATCATTGGTGTAGTGATGTTTTTGCCCGTCGGAGCCAGCGTAATGCTTTAAATAGGGCCAATGCTGAAGGGTCAGGGGCCACAACGGGTTCTGTGAACATGCTTGTTCACAAACAACGCTTCGTAAGTTCTTTTTCATTAAATTAATCTATTTTCATTCCAATTGAATCTAATCGAACTAACCTTGATAATTTTTTTTAAATGAAATTGTCTTTCAAATTCTTAACAGGAGCAAGAAAAAGGGCGCGAACCCAGATGGTCCGATGAGCTGTTCCAGCCTACCCATACGAAGAAGAAGACGGGAGAATATATTACCGGCAAGGCGAAAGAAGCACAGGTAATAATACTTTCGAATCGTTTTATCTAATATCATGGTTCTTGTTGTATAACATTTTTGTTATATTTTACAAAATTTGCAGGAAAAATATGAGAGTGCTATGGTGCAGAAGTATGGAGAGGATAGAAACACATGGCCCGCATACGACGGCGACGTCTGGTACTCTTCAGGAATATCTGATCAGAATGCCCACGGCGATAACTATGGTCTCGGTGCTCTAGGTAAAATAAAAAATCACTTTAATTTTAAATTTATTTTTAGTTGTGTAAGATAATACTAATTGTCTTATTTTTAATGTTTCAGGCAAGACGAGACGCATGTTTCGCTCCAGTGGGTCGAGCAGTAGTCAGTCGCATTCTTCACAGTCATATTCTTCTATGCCGCCGGCTCCGCAGCTCACAGAAGAGCATATCGATATGATATCTGCTCGGGTACTTGATAGGATGGAGGATCGGTTTATGTCCAAGATCACCGAGCTTTTCAGAGCTTCTCAGGTACGAAATTCGATATTTCAGTCCAACTTCAATTGTGATTCCTGAATCTTAAATTCTAATTATCTAAACTATTTTTTTAACAATCTCACAGGGAGGTTCGGGCTCGCAGCATGCCTCGAGGCCCGCTCCTCAAGATGACGAGGATGATGATGAGGATGATGATGAGGATGATGGTGGTGATGATACTACTTAGGTTTAGATGTTTATGGTGACGGATTATGAAGTTAATTCATTGCCAATAGGTCTCAACCCTTTGTCTAGATATCTACCAACGTGGGCTTCAATGCCACAATTTGCCATAACTTTTATATTGCACTAATATTTCAGTTTGCAAATTTTAAAATTCAAACAACAAATTTGAAATGTTAATCAGGGTGCACGTGTGTGTATATAGATCAAGTACGGCTAACGCGCTTCCTCTAGTATATTAACAATATGCTTCCGGCCTCCAAAATATATTGAATGGGCTTCAAATGACAAATCCAAACCGTTCAAACCAATATCCTTACCGAGAGCTTCGTTTTCATATAAAAAATTTAATTTTTGAATTTGTTTACCATCAAGTCAAGCGGTCAATATATATTTTATGTTCATTCTAAAAAAAATCATGAACCAAAAAAGAGTGCACTAGAATTGTTTTCTTACAGTTAACTTGGAGGTATATTCATTCTATATATCTTGATCTTGTGCAGAGCAAAAACAAAGAAATCACTAAAAATAAATAATATTTTTGTTTAGTAAATTAAATTTCTTACAATGATAATTTCTATAATATAATCTTAGTATCTTACAAATTTTGACTTAAATAAACATTTATTTTGTAAACTTTAAAACCTATATAATAAAATAATACTATTAATCCTATGATATTTCCTACAATTATACAAATAATGTGGCATAGGTGATTTTTTTTTTTTTATAAGTTGTCCTCTTTCTGTAGTATAGATATGGCACATCGCTTATAAAAAATAACATCATCAATAGTTTAGATTCATCATTCAATCCATAATTTATAAATATCAAACATAAAAGTAAGGATGCGACCACCTCGGTGCCATGTGGCAAAAATACCCCCTCATATTAATGATGAATCTATTGCTTCATAAGTTCATAACAATAATATACAACATGCATGATGTAAGCTTATACTTACTTTTTTGTAATAATTTTTAAAAAAATGATTAATATAAAAAATAAATCCAATCTCAGAAAGTACTGAATTTTTAAATTTCTTAGTAATGTCACATCAGATGTATTCGTATCCATTTGATCTTTATTTTTATTTTTCATTTATCTTGATCAAATTACTCGTATCATTTCATGTTTCTCTCTACATTTAAAAGAGATGCTTTCTATGTGCCGAAGGTATAAAAAACTCTAAAAAGAATACAACTAATTTATAAAAATTGAAATATATATTCTATTAAAAAATCTAAAAAGAGTACAACTAAACTTTTTATAGAAATTTTCTTATTTTATCTTATTTTTTTCATTTTTCTTCAATAAATCATCATCAAGTAAATCGTAAAAGTAATGATAAATTGTTCTTATTTTTTTCATTTTTCTTCAAACTTTTAAAAAAATCTAATTTTATTATTATTTTAAATTAGATGAAATAATGTCACAAAGGGATCCTTGCCAATTCACCACATCTTGTTGCTGCAAATCTACCTCTCAGTGAGAGCCGAGAAGTCATAATTAGTTTGAAATCCAGAAGAAAGAAATTATTTGTTGTAATTATATACAAAAGTATAAAATTTGAAGAATAAACTTCCATCATTCTTTCAAAAAGTAAAATAATTGTATCCTTTTAGGCCTTAACCTGCAATTGCTAACTGTAGAAAAATAAGTAGAATTAGGGACAAATAAGCCTCAGAGCCCTTAATGGGTTTAATTACTCTTAACGGGTTTTGTTCATCATAGGCTAAATAAGAAATAAAGGGAGCAACTAAATTTGGTTATAAAGTTACTCAACCTTTATTCCTTAATATAGAAAGTTACAGTTTTATTTTCCAACAGCTATTTTTCTTTTATTTTCGCTATATATAGCTCACTGTACAACATCTCAGTTTAATATACAAAATTTTCATCAATTTCGGTCTCTGTCTCTTATCACAAAAGTTAACATGGTATCAGAGCGGGATTAAAATCCTGACTCAAGAAAAAATTCAGCAGCAGTACCAGCAACTGCACGGCATACAACAACCAAGCGATACCAAAATTCAGCATACCAATAGTGCTGTCTTTTAACAGAAAAAAAAACAGAAACCAGCAGCATCAGCAAACCAGAAAACCAGCATACCAGCAGTGCTGGTTCTTAACAGAAAAAACCAGAAAATCGCAACACCAACAAACCAGCATACCAGCAGTGAGGGTTTGTACCAGCAAAAGCCAAAAAATTTCCGATGGCACATAATCATGAAAAACTCACGGGAGTAATGCTCAATGGTAAAAATTACCATTTATGGGCAAGGCAAGTCACATTTGCCTTAAGCGGCCGAGAAAAAACCAACCATATAAAAAAAGATCACACAATTCCAAAATTATCAGAGCCTCCTACTGAACCCGAAAAAAAAGAGTTAGCCAAATGGAAAACAAGCGACCATACAGTCATCACTTGGCTATTGGCTACAATGGAACCAAAGGTAGCTGATTTGCTCTCTTATAAAGATAGTGCATTAGAAATTTGGGAAACGGCCGAACAACTATACGGCCATAGAAAAAATTACTCTCACATTTACCAAATTCAAAGAGATTATCAACAATCAAAACAGCAACAAGGTCAATCAGCCATGGAGTTATATGGTTACCTTCAAAAGAAAAAGGATGAACTTAGGGTTTATCGGCCCCCCACCTCTGACCTCGCTGAAATCCAAAAACGAGAAGAACAAGATGCAATTTTTCAGTTCTTAGCAAGCCTCGATTCCTCTTATGAGGCCGTGAGGTCACAGATCCTATTACTTGCCGAGTTGCCTTCCTCAGATGAGGTGGCGGTCATGATTGACAGGGAAGAAACAAGGAGAGCAGTAATGGGACAGCAACCTTCCGAGAATACCGAAACAAAAGCATTCGCGGCCACGGCTAAGCCTAACCCTAATTTTCGGCCGGAGGTGAGAAGAGACAACACTGGGGTAAAATGTGACCATTGTCGGAGAGAGGGTCATCGCAAGGACCAGTGTTGGTTCCTCCATCCTCACCTCCGACCCAAATGGCACAAGAAGGGCGGAGCCGATGATCGAAAGGGGGAGAGAGGCGGCTGGGAGCGGGAGCGAGACAGAGGCGAAAAAGGTGAACAAAGGGGATCGGGTCTGATAGCTGAAAGGAGAGACGAATCTGAACCGTCCAATTCTAATACCGCTGGAGCCACTTCTGCTTCTAATAACCCGGATCCTATGAGGCAGCTCCTCCAACAGTTGACCATGTTGCTGAACCAGAAACAAGAAAATCCAAAGACATCTGGTATGATTTATGTTGCAAATTTATCATATTTTTCAAAAAATTCTAGATGGATTTTGGATTCAGGTGCAACTGACTATATGATTGGAAATAAAAATTTATTAACCTCCTTTAGAAAATATGAAACCAAAAAATTTGTTACGGTTGCAAATGGTGAAAAAATGAAAATCCTTGAAGAGGGCTCAATAACTATTTTTTCAAAAATAATTCAAAATGTTTTGTATTTAAAAGATTGCTCTTTAAATCTATTATCTATTAGTAAAATCACAAACGAGTTAAATTGTGAGCTCATTTTTTTGACAAAAAATGTGATTTTTCAGGATCGAATAACCAAGGTTATGATTGGTAAAGGATTTGAAAATCAATATTGAGCATCTGCATTGTATTTTTCATCTGCATTTGATAATCTGCATTGTATTTTTTATGTTTCATTGTATGATATGTACAATTTTTGTTTTCTATACTATTTTTATAATCAGCGCCGAAGCAAAGCGAGGCACTTTGCTAGTTTGTACTATATTCTTTGATGATTATTTGTGTATTTGTATATATTAATGCAACCGTTAATTTGATGCCACGTGTGCTGGAAGTAACTGCGTTATCCAAGAGACCCGACAAAGTTTATTTTGTTTGACTTTCAAAGCTTCTTAGACATGCCTTTCCACCTAATAAGAACAAATCAAAGTAATATAAGCGGACCCACATGTCAGCGTTTATGCAAACAGTAGGCTGTGAATGACTGAATGCAAATGAAAGCGGACCCACATGTCAGTGGACCACATGCATGTCAGCGTACCGAGTCACGACAGACAGAAAAATACATAAATAGAAAAATATCCAATTCCAGATAGGGTGTCAACGGAACAAGTATCCTCTCCATTACTGTAAAAGATTCTCTTCACTTTAGGGTTTGAGATTAATTCTCAGTCGCTTTGAGATTCGGGCTAGCACAGGAGGCAGTATTATTGGACTTTGAGATTCGTGCCAAGTTAAAAAGAACGGTCCAAATCCAATAATTGTAAAAGATTTCCTATTACGGTACCGAGGAGGATGTAAATTCGTGTTAACGGGTACGGTAAGGGTCGGGTGGAAGCATTTTCATACCGTACCCGTTACAAATTATTCTTACCTGTACTCTACATTTATCGGCTACAAATTATTCTTACATGTACTTTAATAAGTCCTCGCGTTCCGAATGGTTGTTTTTTTATTACCTAGTTATGAAATTCCTGATTTGTTGGCATTTATTTCACATTTTAGATTGGGTTGATGTGGGGTGGTTTCAGCCGTAAGTTTTTAGATAATAGTTTAGATTAATGGGTTTTATAACGATGATCCAATTTGTTAAACAAACAATTGATTTGTTATTTGTATGGATGGAAATTTGACATCAATTTAATAAATGATTTTGACAATTTGATGAATGGTTTGTTATTCTTGAAATTGGACATTTAGAGGTGATTAAAAGGATATGTATATCATGAATATAAAATATGATAAATTTTGACGATTTTTATTTACAACGGTTCATATTTCATTATTTCTTACGAAATATCAAATGGCATTTAAATTTGTATTGAATTTGATACACAAATAATCTACAATGAACCACAGCATATTTGTTCTTTTGTTATTGTAAAATATAACTTGATTTGAAAAATATTGTCAATATTTTGAAGTTAATTCATTGCCAATAGGTCTCAACCCTTTGTCTAGATATCTACCAACGTTGGCTTCAATGCCACAATTTGCCATAACTTTTATATTGCACTAATATTTCAGTTTGCAAATTTTAAAATTCAAACAACAAATTTGAAATGTTAATCAGGGTGCACGTGTGTATATAGATCAAGTACGGCTAATGCGCTTCCTCTAGTATATTAACAATATGCTTCCGGCCTCCAAAATATATCGAATGAGCTTCAAATGACAAATCCAAACCGTTCGAACCAATATCCTTACCGAGAGCTTCGTTCAAACTAATATGTCAGTACCGGTTGAAGCCCCCTTGCTAATAAATTTATTGGTTGTTGACCCCATTCCTATTAATTTTTTCTGGTTCGGTACATGGTCAAGTCCTATTCAAATTCAAATAAACTTTTTTTTAACAGAGAACTGGAGTTCTTGCCTCCAAATTTTATTAATTTAGACACTAGATGTGTCAAAGTTTGAAATATTTACAAAAATAGGAAACAAAGAAAGATTAAATTTACATCAAATTCAAATAAACTGAATCATAAAGTATATATGTAAACTGAATGATAATAACAATGATAAATGAATTATAAAATGCGTATCTTTGGTTCAGTCCCACCCAACATATTCAAGACCCATTTGCTACTAAAATTTTCAAGTATAGGTTCGAGATGAAGCCACCCAATTATGTAAATATTAAATAATTGGGTTGCTACAACCCAATTTTCAAGTATAATTGGGTTGCTACTAAACTTAAGAGTACTGGAGGGGTAAAAAGGAAAAGGAAATCCATCGAGTACTGGAGAGTAATAAAAAGGTGAAAGTAGCTTGTGTATTAAGCAACACATTACATTATCCGTCTTGTCAAAACACTTACGCAAGACGGGGCAGCAAGTTAAAGTAATATAAGGAGAGAATCAAGGCAGATGGGAGTTGGGACCAACAACAACAACAAAAACAAAAAATTGGAGCTAGAGAGAACTTAAAGACACCAAAATTAATGGCGGACGCTAATGAAAACAGTGTGATGAGCGCCTTCAACCGCACACTACGTGCCTACAACCGTGCGGGCAGTGCCATCACACCAGAGCAGGAGAACAGGGAGCTTCGCTTCGTGGGTGGTAACTTAATGGTAGTGGGGGTATACAACACTGCAGTCTCCTATCACGCCTTCATCAATCCGGCGGCAAGGAACCTAGCATCTGCAATTCCAAACTACATGCAAGTGATCCCCTTAGTCATTCAAGGTTTCACCTTGGTCACTGGGATCACCGCAGTTGCAATCAGCTGGCTGTTGATTGTCAGTGACAACCCACGCCAATACAACCGTCTTCTGAAGGTTATCCTGTTACTTGTGCTGATTGCATCTTCTTTCACCATGGGAGAGCTACTCTAGGACTCCTCTTCTTTCTGGTTGATTTGCATCCGTCCTCGTTTGGTCTGCATTTTTGTATTGTGTATCTGGGTGAGCTTTTCTTTGGGTTCCACTGCATGTCTAGCTGTGGATATCTGTCGGTTTAATTTGTAATGTTTGTTTTGTCGTCTCGAGTCTTTTTTGGATAAGTGCACAAGGTGCCTATTCTTATCCAAAATTTTGAAGCCAATAAAATTTATTGGCATAATTGCATGCATTTCAATTTATCAAACGCCTTTTTTTTTTTTGGTAGTCCAACTTTTAATTGCTGAAACCTTGCTCGTGATACAATTAATCACGGCAAAACTCGCTTTTTTACGACAAAAGAACTCTATTATGATAATTAGTGAAAGATGTCTTTCTTCTATTTTATGTACAATTAGTCCATGACCCAGATTAAGAAGTTCCTTAATTCATAGCGTGTTGACTAGTGAAAGATGTATTGCTAGAATTATTTTTAGGCGTTGCTATGATCAACATGTATTAGATCTATTTTCCGGGCTTACACGGAAAAATAATTGATTTCTGAAGGAGGCTGTAAAATAAAATAGTTTCAATGGGAAATAACTTACATTAAAAAATAATTGGGCACTAATATTTTTTAAAATAAAAGTACATAGAGAGAGAGAGAGAATGGCTAATATACAAACGTTTGTTCCTAGACTCAGGAACAAACGATTCAGTTCTCTTATTTTCAAAGTCCAAACAGTCGATCCAAACCGTTAGATATTCAATCTATATTAAAATGTGCTTGGAGACCAAATTTTACATTTTTTGGAATTTTTTTACTATTTATTAAGAAGGTTTGAAAACTACTGTTTTTATTAAATTTCTGCAGCATTGAAAAACAGCGGTTTCCAAATCAGCTTAATAAATAGTAAAAAAATTCCAAAAAATGTAAAATTTGGTCTCCAAGCACATTTTAATATAGATTGAATATCTAACGGTTTGGATCGACTGTTTGGACTTTGAAAGTCAAAGAACCGAATTGTTTGTTACTGAATCCAGGAACAAACGTTTGTATATTATATATATATATATATATATATATATATATATAGATACACACACACACATATATATATGTATACATATGTGTCTGTATATATAGGTATATGTACATATATATATATATATATATATAGAGAGAGAGATTGGCTAATGTGCTAACGTTATAACTTCGGCCGAAGTTATAACGAGTCGTTTTTGCAATTTCAAAATCCAAACAACCGATCCGAACCGTTCAACATGTTCTCTATATTGAAATGTGCTTGGAGACCAAATTTTACATTTTTTGGAATTTTTTTACTATTTATTAAGCCACTTTGAAAATACTGATCCGGTGGTCCAGAAAATTTTGCTGTTTTTTACTATTCACAGCAGATCTGCGATTTTCAAAGTGGCTTAATAAATAGTAAAAAAATTCCAAAAAATGTAAAATTTGGTCTCCAAGCACATTTCAATATTTAGAAAAAGTTGAACGGTTCGGATCGGTTGTTTGGATTTTAAAAACTAATAAACGACTCGTTATAACTTCGGCCGAAGTTATAACGTTAGCACATTAGCCAATCTCTATATATATATATATATATATATATATATGTATGTATATGTACATCTATATATATGTAGAGATGGGCTATTGTGCTTTGCAAAGTAAACCCCCCGTTTACTTCGGCGCCATATTTTGCATTTTGAAAATTCAAACAACCCATCCGAACCGTTCAAAATGTTCTAAATATTGAAATGTGTTTGGACACTAAATTTTACATTTTTTGGAATTTTTTTACTATTTATTAAGCCACTTTGAAAGTTTCTGATCCAACGGTGAACAGTAAAAAACAGTAAAATTTTCTGGACCACCAGATCAGAAACTTTCAATGTGGCTTAATAAATAGTAAAAAAATTCCAAAAAATGTAAAATTTAGTGTCCAAGCATATTTCAATATTTAGAACATGTTGAACGGTTCGGATGGGTTGTTTGAATTTTCAAAATCCAAAATATGACACCGAAGTAAACGGGGGGTTTACTTTGCAAAGCACAATAGCCCATCTCTATATATGTATATGTACATCTATATATATGTATATGTATATATATAGATATTGTTAAAAGATTCAAAAAAATATCAAATTTGATCTTGAAGAATAATTTAATATAGAAATCACATCTAACGATTGAGATTAATTTTTTTAATTTTAAAAATTACAAAATCAATTAATAGCAACATAGCTCAGGAAATATCATTTTAATTTTAACCACACAAACGGTGGAGAACACTAAAAATAAGATCGGTGCGTGGAAGTCAAAAAGGTATCCAACCTACTTTTGTTTTTCCTAAAAGCACAAATTTAAGGCCACCAACCGGACATGAAAGGATTGCGAAGGTGCAAAATATTGAAATTACCTTAACATAATTAAATATACATTACTGGTTACGTACAGGTACAGCCTAGCGATGATCCCAGCTTAGAAAAGGAGAAACTCTATTGCCAAGAGGATCACAAGTTAAGAAATGAACTATTTTTTTCGAATAGAATAAAATGAGTATTTTATAAATTTAAAATAAGTTTAAAAAAAAAGTTAATAAATTGATATATGTATAAGGTCTCGAAATTTAGAAGGGAAAAAAATGATATTATGAAATTTAGAGAGGCAAATACACAATATCAAAAAAAATTCACGAAAAAGAGATAAAATTAAAGAGAGAGAAAAAGAAAAGAAAAATAGAAAGAAGTAAAGAAATCTTCTCATGACAATTATTTTGATAATTAATATCAATGTTCGATTCAAATTCCGACTACGTCGCCGTTATTCTAATATGTCGTTGCAATCTGATTTGAAATTTCAAACATCTAGTATCAGGTAACCAGACTTCTCTATAATCTGTGTTTTCATTTTGTATGGTTGATTTGAATATTGGTATTAATTGCATATTGTATTATGATGACATATTTAACGAAATAGCGGGTCTGAGGTTGAAATTTGATTTGTGATTGTAGCCTTTAACTGTTGGTTGGACTTCCCGGTAGGTTGACGGCCTTCCAATGTTGGATGGATTTCCCATTGGATTGGCGGTTTAAGGAATTGTGTTTTGAGAATGTGGGAATCGCCTGTGGCAGGGATTACACATGTGTGAATATGATGTGACTTGTTTTACGAATAGCCTAGACCGACGTGCTATTGTCGATTAAATATGCATACATAATTTGATGAGCATTTGTGTGGATTAATCTGGCCTTTTGAATGGTTGTTAAATTAAGTCAATTATAGATAAGCGTATCGTTAAATAACCGGTTACTGAGCTTTGTAGCTGACTCCGTTTTGTTATTTGTTTTCCTTTCTGTTGGCGACATAGATTGACGGGTCAAAGAAAAATGCAATGATGATGTTATAATCACGCTCCGGATGATCAAAATCTGAGGTGTGACAGATTCCCTAAACTATTTAGGTGTAATATCAACAATAGCCAACATTGGAAGCTGTGTGTTTTGTAGTATCAACGAAAATTGATAATATTATATGTTTCCTTTAATATTTTTGTTTTTTAATTTAACAAAGAGTATAATGATTAGTTTATTAATTTAAAATAAATTCTAATAAAAATTTGAATAAATTGATATATTGGTAAGGATTTGAAATTTAGAATACAAAAAGAATAGGTTCCAATACCTCATGCTTTTCATACCTCATCATACCTCATATTTTATATTTTTGTTTTGAAAGTCTAAATTATCGATCCGAATCGCTCAACATGATATTCACTCTAAAATATGTTTGCAGATGATATTTGTTTATCTCTATATCATGTTGAGCGGTTCGGATCGACAGTTTAAAAAAAAATGAACATATGAAGGCATGATGAGGTATGAAAACATGAGGTATTGAAACCCTCCTCATAAAAAAAATATGATATTATGAATTTTAGAGAGGAGAATACTTAATTTTGAATTTTTTTAGAAGTTTAGATTAGATCCCCTTAAATTTTTTAAGTGTAATATCAGCAATAGCCAACATTAGTTAGAATCTCCATTCTTATGTTAAGCACGTAGATGTCCTGATCTGTCAACGACGTTGATTAAAAAATGAAATTTTGGATTGAATATCAACCCTTTGATTAAATATTCTAATTATATGCATTTTTTATAGTTGTTTATGTGGTAGAAGTCTAAATTTATTTAGACACATACTCGCCACACGTACTATCCACATTCATATTATATCATCTTTCTAATTAGTCATGATTTTTTTAATACTTTTTTAATGTTATTTAGGAAATTTTTTAATTGAATGATAATTGATAGGTCATTTCTTAATTTTTTTCTATTTTCTTTATATCATTTAAACAATGATATTTTTTATTTAATATATATGTCATTCTGTTTGAAACTTTTTTATGTCATTTAATATGTTGTTTAAAAATGTTATTTATAGGTTTCTTATTAAAATATTTATTTAATTTTTATTAGATATTTTTTATTTTCTTATTGTTTATGTTATGCAACGCAGTACAGTATGATATTATGAGTTTTAGAGGCGAATATTTTAACTTCGAAAATTTATCGGAGTATAGATAAGATCCTTCTAATCAACTTAATTGCTGTCGTAGAAACCGAAGGAGGATGGCGGCTCTAGGAAACCCTAAAGGCGACTCTAGAGGCGACTACAATGGCGACTGCAATGGTGACTACAACGACGATCGGACAGGACGGGCAATCAAGAACACGGCGTTCACAACAACGAGGGCATCAACAGATGTACAATCCCAGCAAGGAGCAACACACGGAGCTACTGAATTCTTACTGATTGGAGATCTTCCAGTACTTCGATTTATTAAAAACGATAGTAATGGCGTGGTCAAAGTGACACCTCAACTATCCTCTCAACATAATGATCCAGAAGGGAAAAACGTTTCCGATCCTTCAGAGAATAATGAGAATCCAACTGTTCTCAGAGACGTACACATCTCAGATCTTGAAAGAACAAACAATAATGACGATTCTTCTGGATGGACACTGGTTCAAAGAAAGAAAAGGCGGAACACCAATAGGCGTCTATGGAATAACCAACAGTCAAGAATTCAAGTACATGCAAAGAAACTCAGACAACAGCAGCGATGCTTCAGATGCCTACTCAAGGGTCACATTCAAGCGGTGTGCGCCAATCCAAGAAAATGCTTAAATTGTAATAAATCTGGGCACGTCATTCGATCATGTCCTCTGATTTCTAAGGGAAGATCAAACGTTTCTTTGCAAAATCCATCGATCTATAAAAAGGAACCCCCAACACTCGTCAATCCCACAGTTGCTCAACCTATAGCCAAAGAAAACCCACCAATCAGAGAACCACCACGAAGACCAAACAAACCTTCAATGGAGTACCCAAGAAACATGGAAGCACCAAGGAACTGGCAGACTGTGCAAATGCGCGAACCTGTAGAACTCTGGCAAAGAAGGCCTCACTCTTTGAACGTATACCTAGCACCCAGGGAAGGATTAGCCCCTTCCAATCGTTTTTTGGAGTGCGCCTCCTTTGTCTTTGTCGGGCCGGGGGCATCGGCTCCGGCAACGATACGTCGCATCACTAATTGCATGGCAAGAGAATTTCGCCGAGATTCAAGAGATTTTCAGATCCACAAGATTGATGAAGATTTTGGGGACTTGCTACTTATTTTTCCGGATGCAGATATGGCAGAGGCAGCTAACACACGTGCCAGTTTCTACATTGGTAACAATATTACCATATCTCTTCATCCCTATTCACCAGAACTACAGATGGCTTTTGATCCATTGTACGGTCGAGCAAGAATTAGAATATATGGGGTTCCTCTACAACATTGGAATAGAGCAGACATGCTCACACTTGCTACCGGCTTCGGGTACCCCCTAAGAGTGGCACCCTACTTCACAAATGGTAACTATGAATACCTTACAATGCTGGTAGCCACCTCTGACCCAAAGGAGATTCCTTTCTATCTTCAACTCAAGGTCAATCCGTATGAAAAAGAGGTAAGAGTGGAAATGGACGGGTGGATGATGAATGAAAGACCACCTCCACCAAACCAAAGAAGAGGCAGAACTGGTGATGATAGAAGAAGCCAACCGAGAGGAAACCCAAGGGAAGGGCCATCAAACCCTGAGTGTGGGAGACGCAGGGGCACTGACCGCAACAGGGAACAGCAAGATGATATGGCAATTTCTAGCTCCGGTTCAAACAGGACAAGATCAGCGTACGCCTGGATGCAGAACTGGTTATCTAATTTGAAGAAGGCCCTTATTGCAGCAGGGATCTTAACTGAACTGCCATTCACTACACCACCACAAAAAGTTGAGCTGGCACACATGCAAATCACGGAGTATGTTCCTCCTTTGTCTCCACCTATAGTGTTAACTCCAAGCAAAGCTGAGCTGTCTCTGGAAGGGGTAAAGATTTTAGACAAATCGGGTATGAATCTATTCAATTTTACTCTCCTCGGCCCTGTTACTCAAATGACTAATCAGACTATCTTCAAGGGTTTGAAATTAGTTTCTGGAGTGATAATGGCACAGACCAGTGATGCAGTATCAACCCCACTACTCCAAGGTATAAAAGAGAGGGAAATTCAAACTCACGACACATCTGGGCTGATAATAGAACCTATGGTGGAAACGGAGGCCCATTCAGCTGAAGATGCTCACAGCCCGCCCCTGGTTTTGAATTACCCATTTACAAAGATGACCATGATGATGGAAACTCTGAAGGGCCACCACCGGGCTTTGAACTTCCAATTTATCGCTCAGGCCCAATGCTGACTGCTACGAAGGCTGGCAAAAAAATTAGTCAGGCAAATACAAATCTGAAAGTGAGAAGAAGTCCAAGACTGGAAGGGAAATACAGGGCAGGAGGGAAGAAAACAAGCTCTGGTAAGAAAGTAAAGGGGAGGAAACCGGCTAAGGCCAAAATTGTTCAGATGGCTTATCAACAGTCCCTTGATCCTCTAGACATGTCTCAGGCGCAAATGATTATCAAGATGGCAGGCGTTGAAGTCAATGGGCAAATTGAGGAAGAGGTGGCTAAGGTGATAATGGGCTGACGTTCAATGAAAGTTAAGAAGTTGGGGTTTCTTAGTGTCTTTAGATTGATGTTGGTTGTTTTAATGATTTTAAATTCAGTTTATGTTTTGAGGGGTGTTGTTACCAGAATAACTGGAACAACTTGTAAGGATCTTAGTAATAGTTGGAGGAAGATTTTGTGGAAGGGAACAAGTTCGAGGTCAGAACCAGTATCTAAAAGGTTCTTGTATCGGTCTGTCTTTTATGATGAAGAATTAAGTTTTTAATGGATCAAGTATCAAAGTTTAAACTGTTGTCCTGGAATGTCAGGGGGTTAAATGAGAAGATGAAAAGGTTGGCTGTCAGACAAACTATTTTGCTGGAAAAGCCAGATATTATTAGTTTTCAAGAGACAAAAATAGAACAGATGACTGAGTTGCTAGTAAGACAAAGCTGTGGGAAGCGAATGCAGGATTTTGATTTTCTGGGGGCAGAGGGAACTAAAGGGGGAATCCTGGTGGCTTGGAATAATAGAAGACTGAAAAAATTGATGTTTATAAGGGTGTCTACACAATATCAGTGATTCTGAAAAACAACAGTGATCTTTTGCAATTGACTTCGGTTTATGGCCCAACAACAATAACAAGAAGAAGGGAATTCTTCCAAGAGTTAAAATCGGTTCAGCCAATAGATGATACTCCTTGGATCCTATGTGGAGACTTTAATGTAACACTACTGAGAGAGGATCGCTCAAATATTAACAATTCCAATTGGAGAGAGTCCATGAAGTTTCAAGACTTAATTCGGGACTTAGACCTCATAAATCTGCCTCTCAAAGGCAAAAATTACACTTGGTCTAGTACAAGGCAACATCCAACTATGGCACGGTTGGATAGAATCCTAATATCCAATTCATGGAATCAATCATATCCAAATTCAGTCCAGGAGGCAGTTGCAAACACGTCCTCTGATCATAACCCAATAGTATACACAGCAAATACAAGTTTCAAAAAAACTGTGTTTTTTAGTTTTGAAAACTCTTGGTTACGTTCAGAGAAGTTTAAGGACTTTGTTAGAGAGCGGTGGAATTCAATGGAACTGGCTACGGATCCGGAAGAGTTACATAATAAATTTAAAAATCTACAGAGAGAAATCAAAGGCTGGACAAAGCAACAGCTTGGTAATTTGAAATTGCAAATCGTGACATGTAGGGAATATATGGATTGGATAGGGAAAGTGGAAGAGATAAGACTGGCTACACAGTTAGAGAAATGGATATATATACAAGTTAAGAAAAGATACACAGATTTATCAGTCATGGAGGAAGATAATTGGAAGCAGAGGGCTAAACATAGGTGGGAAATACAAGGAGACAGGAACACAAGGTACTTTCACACTTTGGCTACATCAAAGAAGAGACACAATGGAATTCAAATGGTTGAATATGAAGGACAGACTCATAGATCTCAGGCTGGCAAGGCAGGAGTTTTCTGGGAATTCTTTAGGCGATTAATGGGTTCCACATCAGATCCTATGCCAGACATAGCATGGGCGAACTTGTATGATTCTAACCACGATATACAGGAGCTAGCAAACCCAATAACAGTTGAGGAAGTTCAAAGAGTTCTAAGTGAGTGGCCATCCAATAAAAGCCCGGGTCCAGATGGTTTTACAGGAGAATTTTATAGAGAATTTAGAGATGTAATGATACAAGATCTGCATGGTGTAATTTCAAAGGTTTTAGAGGAGAATTCAGACCTTGGGCAACTGAATACATCATACATTGTACTTATTCCAAAAAAAGAGGAAGCTAATGCGCCAAAGGATTTCAGGCCAATTAGCTTGTTACATGGGATACAAAGGATAGTTTCTAAGATCCTTGCTAACAGATTACAACCACACATGCATTCTTTGATCAAGGATAATCAAACAGGTTTTGTTAAAGGCAGACAAATCACTGAAGGATTTCTTTATGCACAACAAATCTTACATTTAGCGAAAAACAACAATGTCTCATTGGCTCTGTTTAAGGCTGACATCCATAAAGCCTTTGATACAATGAATTGGGAATTCTTATGTCAAGTTGCAACTAACATGGGAATGCCTCTCAAATGGATATCTTGGATTAGGAACTGTGTATTAAAAGGAACATCTCAGATAATTATAAATGGTTTACTGGGAAAAAAGATCAATCTAAAAAGAGGGGTACGGCAAGGGGATCCATTATCCCCACTTCTATTTATTCTGGCAATGGATTTTATTCCAAGGTGGTTAGAGCAACTGGTTAATGCTGGAACATGGAGATTACCTTTTCCTGGGATGAGACCTTGCTTGCTATACGCCGATGACTCTCTCTTTTTCCTAAAACCAGAACTCAGACAGGTCCAGGCACTTAAAATCCTGCTACTGGTTTTCCAAGGAATATCTGGACTGGCAGTTAACATGGAAAAATCGGAGTTATTGTTGACAAAAGAGGATGCACAGTACACTCAACAGCTGATAAATGTATTAGGATGCAAAAAGGGAAGCTTTCCTTTCACATATTTGGGGTTGCCTCTATCAGATAAGCGACTACCTAAATCAGCTTACATTCCTCTGATTCAAAAATTCACTAACAGACTGCAAGGATGGGCAGCTAGTATGCTATCAATTGCGGGCAGAATTGTTTTAATCAACTCAGTCTTATCTTCAATTCCTACATATTTTATGTCTGTCTTCAAACTACCGGTATGGGTGATAGAGGCAATAGACAAAATAAGAAGGGGATTTCTTTGGAAGAAAAATAATGGGGAAGGTACAGGCCTACCACTGGCAAACTGGGCATTGGTGTGCCGCCCTAAAAAGTTTGGAGGTTTAGAGATAACAGACATTCAATTATTCAATGAGGCCCTACTAATGAAATGGTACTGGTATTGGTGTCAATCTGAACTCAGATTGTGGAAGAATGTAGTTCTCTTATCTCATAACTCTGATAGAAGAAGTGACACACCAAATTGCCAGTTCTTCAAAAGTACTTTGCACAAGGCAATGATCTTTGGTAACAGTAATATGATTTGGGAAGTGGGGGAAGGTATACACATCAGATTCTGGCACCATGACTGGGGTCATGGGATACTTAAATACAAATTTCCAAGCCTATTTGAGGAGGCTAAGGACCCTGACATGTCATTGCAAGAGGCATTTCGGGTGCAAAGTGTCACAGAAGTGTTTAATTACATGGATCTCATATTATTTGGAAAGCAATTGGATACTATACAATTAATTATAGATAATATTCGGTTGACCAATTCTATACAAGACAAGGCAATTTGGAAATTAGAAGCTTCAGGACACTTTTCAGTTAAAACAGCTTACCAAGGATTGAAAAATGAACCTAGCACCACGGTACAAGTACATACAGTGTGGAAAATGAAGGTGCCTCCAAGAATGAGGGTGTTTGCATGGCTTACATACTATGACAAAATCTTGACTGCAGAAAACTTAGCTAAAAAGGGCTGGCACATGCCTAGCAGATGTACGATGTGCTTAAGGGAAGAGGAGACAATACCACACCTTTTCTCCAAATGCCCTTTTACTCTAGCGTTGTACAGAAATTTAGAAGATGCTAGTCAGATAAGGGTATATGACTGGGAAGAAGCTTTCAAGCAGAATCAGGCACAACAATGGATAGTAGATACGGCATATGACTTAAAAACAAGAGAGATAGTCTTGATAGCGATGTTTATATGTTGGAGGGAGAGGTGCTCGAGGATATTCAGAGGGGAAATAAAAACTCTGCAACAACTGACACGAGAGGTTAAGGAACAATGGATGTACCTTCACTGAGATACAGAGGTGAAGGAGTAAACTGGCAAGAGTCAGGGCAGGCGGGAAGGCAGAATTCTTTTACTGGTACAAACATCCGGTACCAGTAGTACAGACGGGGTAGAATAGAAGCTTGATTTCACCAATTTTTAATTCATAAGTTAGATTCTATGTTTTCTTTAAGCCAAGTTTTCCTTTTGTGTTATTTTGTTTTTTTATTTTTATTTTTTACAACTCAGCACTCATGAGTTCAAATTGTAATTTTCCTGGTTACAAATCTTTTGTAACAATTCAATGAAATCAAATAAGGGCTTTGACCCTTATTTTTCATCAAAAAAAACTTAATTGCTGTCGTAGGCTTACCCTGTAACTAGTGGTTTGACAGTGCCCGCCGCGGGCTGCCCGAACCCGGTCCGCCCGTGCCCGGTGCCCGGGGTACCCGTACCCGTGCCCGGGTATACCCGGGTAAACGGGTACACGGGTACGGGTCTCAAACGGGCAAGGTGGCTGTTTTTGGAAACAAACCCGGGTGTACCCGTACCCGCCGTACCCGTGCCCGCTACCCGTCTACCCGCACCCGCCCCGGGTGTACCCGCACCCGGTAACCCGTGCCAGCTACCCGTACCCGTGCCCGTGCCAGTGCCCGCTACCCGCCGAACCTTTATTTCAAATTTTTTCCCCCCACTGGCGACTGTTAACAGAGCAGTTTTGGCTACAGGCAGCGCACGGAGTACAGAAATGTGTTAGATTTATTGTTTCAAATCTGTTTTGGCTACCCGCCGTTCTACAATTTTGGTTCAAATCAGTCAAACCGGGTGGGTCCCACCTGTCATTTTTGTCCCGTACGGGTGGGTCCCACCCGTCAATTCTGTTTTTTTTTCGGATTTATTAAATTTCAAATATTATTCTCCCTCCAATCAAAACTCTATATATTCACCCCTCTTCCTCTCAATATTTCACACCCTCTCATTCTCTCAATCTCTCATAATCTCATTCTCTCAATCTCTCAATATTACTATTTTCAGTTTTTAAATTTATTATTTGAAAAAAATATAGTTGTAAATTTAATTCATTCTACAAATACGCAAACAGAATTACGAAGGTATCGGAATTACGAAGTTCGTCACCTCCCGCAAGATTTTTCCTCGAGATTTAAAGGTTACATTTATTTCATGTTAGATTAATTTATTTTTGTAGAGTAAATTTAGTTTATGCTAGATTTATTTTTGTAGATTAAATTTAGTTTAATTTATTTTTGTAGAGTAAATTTATTTTTAATAGGTTAAAAAAATATGTTAGATTTGTTATTTTGAATATGTGAAGTAATTAGATTTATTTTGAATAGGTTTGATTTTATTTTTGAAATTCGGATTTATTTTAAATAGGTTAAAAAAATATGTGAGTTTTGTTATTTTGAATATGTGAAGTAATTAGATTTGTTTTGAATAGGTTTGATTTTATTTTTGAAATTCGGATTTATTTTTAATAGGTTAAAAAAATATGTTAGATTTGTTATTTTGAATATGTGAAGTAATTAGATTTGTTTTGAATAGGTTTGATTTTATTTTTGAAATTCGGATTTATTTTTAATAGGTTAAAAAAATATGTTAGATTTGTTATTTTGAATATGTGAAGTAATTAGATTTGTTTTGAATAGGTTTGATTTTATTTTTGAAATTCGGATTTATTTTTAATAGGTTGGATTTGTTTATAAATAGGTTGGATTTTTTTAGTAGGTTAGATTTTTCAAATATTTTATATTTGATTTTTTAAATTCGGATCTAAATTTAATAGGTTAGATTTTATTTTTTGAATAGGTTAGATTTTATTTTTTGAAGATGTTATATTTTATTTTTAAATAGGTTAGATTTTATTTTTTGAATATGTTATATTTTATTTTTTAAATTTTGAATATGTTATTTGATCATTTGAATATGTCAGATTTATTTTAAAATAGGCTAGATTTTATTTTTTAATTTCGGATTAATTTTTAAATATGTTAGATTTATATTTTTTTTGAATATGTTACATTTATATGTGAATATGTTAGATTTATATTTTACTAGATAAATAAGTTATATTTGTTAGATAAATAAGCTAGATTTATATTTTATTTTTGAATATGTTGGATTTGGTAGAGTTATTTTTTTGAATAAGTTAAATTTGTTATAGTTATTTTTTTAAAATAGATTTTTAAAATAAGTTAGAACAAGTTGTATTTATTTTGAATTAGACTTAGAATTTTAAAATTTGAATTAGATTATTATGAATTAGACTTAGAGTTATTTTTTTAATTTAGATTTACATTTATATTCAATTTAGATTTAATTTAATTTAGATTTAGATTTATATTTTGAATAAGTTAGAACAAGTTGTATTTATTTTGAATTAGACTTAGAATTTTAAAATTTGAATTAGATTATTATGAACTAGACTTAGATTTATTTTTTTATATTGTTTTTTTTCTTTTGAAATTCGGCTGAGGCATATTTTTTTTTTTTTGGTTCGGATCCCTCTGTCACAGAGATAGAGGCTTGCTGCCTCAGTTTTTTTTATTTTTTTATTTACTTTAATTTAGATTTAGGTTTAATTTAGATTTAATAGGTTTTTAAATATTTTCGGTTTTGAATTCTAAATAGGTTTCTAATAGGTTTTGAATAAATAGGTTTTGAACAAGTTGTATTTATTTTGAATTAGACTTAGAATTTTAAAATTTGAATTAGATTATTATGAATTAGACTTAGAGTTATTTTTTTAATTTAGATTTACATTTATATTCAATTTAGATTTAATTTAATTAAGATTTAGATTTATATTTTGAATAAGTTAGAACAAGTTGTATTTATTTTGAATTAGACTTAGAATTTTAAACTTTGAATTAGATTATTACGAATTAGACTTAGATTTATTTTTTTATATTGTTTTTTTTCTTTTGAAATTCGACTGAGGCATATTTTTTTTTTTTTGGTTCGGATCCCTCTGTCACAGAGACAGAGGCTTGCTGCCTCAGTTTTTTTTTTATTTACTTTAATTTAGATTTAGGTTTAATTTAGATTTAATAGGTTTTTAAATATTTTCGGTTTTGAATTCTAAATAGGTAGAGGCACCTTTTTATTCACTGAAATTCGGTAGAGGCACCTTTTTTTTCTTTTTCTTTTTTTTAATAATTCGGTAGAGGGTAGAGGCTGAAACTTGGTTTATCTTAGATTTTTGAAATTCGGCTGAGGGCAGAGGGCAGAGCTTGCCTTGGTTTATCTTTTTTTTCTTTTTCTTTTTCTTTTTCTTTTCTTTAATTTAATTTAGATTTATCTTAGATTTGGATTCAATTTAGATTCAATTTAGATTTAATTTGATTTGCATCTAAATTTAGATTTGAATTTAGATTTAGATTTTTTTTTTAATTCGGCAGAGGGCACAGGCTGAAACTTGGTTTATCTTAGATTTTTGAAATTCGGCTGAGGGCAGAGGGCAGAGCTTGCCTTGGTTTATCTTTTTTTCTTTTTCTTTTTCTTTTTCTTTTCTTTAATTTAATTTAGATTTATCTTAGATTTGGATTCAATTTAGATTTAATTTAGATTTAATTTAATTTGCATCTAAATTTAGATTTGACTTTAGATTTAGATTTTTTTTTTTTTGAATTCGGCAGAGGCACTTATTTTTTTTTCTTTAATTTAATTTAGATTTATGTTAGATTTGAATTCAATTTAGATTTAATTTAGATTTACATTTATATTCAATTTAGATTTAATTTAGATTTAGATTTAGATTTATATTTTGAATATGTGAAGTAATTTACATTTATTTTTTTGAATAGGTTTAAAAGATGACATCTCCTACTCGCGATGAGAATATGAGTTTTGAAGCGAGAATGTCACAAGAAATTTTTGGCCCACCTATGCCACCACCTAATAATCCACAAAATTATCCACAAAATTATCAAAGAATGGATCAAACGCTAGATTTAAATTATCAACGACCCCCCCAAATGTATGGGTCGTATTATACTTCAAACGATCCAACATGTATATTCCACAAGAAACACATCAACCGACACCACCATATGCATATGGAGGCACTTCTTCTGTAGCATCGAGTCAAGTCACCCTCCCTATGGAAGGTACTCCGTCGAGAAGTGTCACTGAAATTGAAAAAGAACCAATCATTCCTCCGACAAGTGTCCCCCTCGAACAGCCGGTGGTAAAGAAGACTAGAAGAATTCCTGAATACAATCAGCCGTGGGCCAAATGGTACAAGATTTCCACAGATGAGAACGGCAACATGCAAACCCTTGAATGTAAGATACAAAATTGCAAGAAACTGTTTTTTGTGTATAAACAAAGTAGTGGTATGACCAGCTTTAAAAGACAAGTTGAAATGCACCAAAGGAAGGGTGAGGTTATATGTGAAAATGTTGGACCGAGACAAATCCAAACCCTTATGAACGCGGATGGTACTAGAACCAACCCAAAATACGATGAATAAAAAATGCTTAGTGAATTGGCCCGGTACATTACCCACAAAGAACAACCAATAAGCATGGGTGGTTGTATGAGTTTTGCCCGGTTAGTCATTCGGAGGTGTGCTCAACCAATGTACAAGAGGATCCATCATAGAAAGATGGTTGGTGAAATTAAAAACCAGTTTACCAAAATAAAAAATGATCTCCGAGCTATATTTGCATACCAACAAAATAAGGTCTCAATTACCTCTGATATATGGACTGCCGGTAAACATGGCTTTGGGTACTCGTGTGTTACCGGCCATTGGATCGATGATCAGTGGGTATTACAAAAAAGGATATTAAGTTTTCGTGTGTCAGATTCCCCGCACTCAGCACATGTAATTTTCAAATCCATTATTGAGGTGTTAGAAGAGTATAACCTTAAGAGAGATAGGGATAACAAGATTTTTTCTATTTCATTCGATAATGCTAGTAACAATGTAGCTTCCATTGAGATTTTTAAACGGTCACTAAACCCGATTATGAATGGTGCAATGTTTCACCAAAAGTGTGCTTGCCACATACTTAACCTCGTCGTTAAGGCGGGCCTTAAAACAGAAGCCGTAAGAGATTTGATCAATAAATTAAAGGATTCTCTGTCCCATATTGTTCCAAACCAAGAAAGAAAACAACGGTTTGGTTTGATGTGCGTCAACTATGGCTTGAGCAAGTTGAAAGTTCCTTGGGATATAGATACCCGTTGGAACTCTACCTATAGGTTTCTGAACCGATGCCTTCCTTACAAAGCCGTCATAGGAGAGTTTTTGAGAGGCTCCACCCCCGAGGGAATGGCATTGGAGCCCAGCCCCGACGAATGGGACCAACTACAAACCCTGAGTAATTTCTTAGGAACCTTTTTTAATGCAACCGTCAAATTATCTTGCTCGTACTCACCGACGGCATTTGAGTTGATCAAACATCTCTATAGCATCTCCAAGGTGTACCGTGAATTGGAACAAGCTGAAAGCAAGTACTCCACTCTCACACCGATCGTAAATGCCATGAAAGAAAAATTTCTAAAATATTGGGACAATGTACCCCTCATGGCCATTATCGCAAGCTGCCTCAACCCGGCATACAAGAAGTATTTCACGGTCAAAATAGTTGCAGCGTACAAAGAGAATCTACATTTAGACAAAACCGGGGTGGAGGCATTCGTGACTTCGAAGTTCGATGAGATGTTTAACATATACCACTCAAGAATGGGTGACAACCAAAACCCGGCTTCGTCCTATGCCGGTCCTAGGTAACAATTTAAATATCTACATTATTTTAATCTTTATTATTTATAATATCTACACTATTTGTCTATTAATTTTTTTAATTTTTTAATAGTTCCACTTCCAGGAGCACTAGCAGCGGTGGATTGTTAGTAGATTTTCAATCGGAGATCCAACCGCACACATCCACAAATGAGTTACTGAGCTATTTTGCGGGGGTAAACGAAAAAGAAGATGGACTTGACATCATGACGTGGTGGAAGAGGAATGAAAAAAACTATCCAACACTGGCGATGATGGCCCGCGACGTATTTGCCGTACCCGTGTCAACCGTCCCTTCTGAAAGTTGTTTTAGTTCGGCGAACAGGATCCTCTCCGACAAACGCAGTAAGTTGGGTGCACATGTTTTTGAGAGACTTGTGTGCTTGAAAGATTGGATTGATGCTGATGAGCGCAACCAACATCGAGATCATCAAGAATCATCATCCGGAGTCGACACTGAAGAAAGCGGTACCGATACGCGGCCCGCGGCTAATTCGGATTCAGACGGTGCGGAAGAGAGCGAACAATGGTATATGAATCCAAACTACTAGATAGGTAGTGTCGGTATACATTTCTAACCTCTTTTAATCTCTATGGTTATTTTTTAAATTATAATTTCTAAACGTTTCAATTAGTTCTTAAATTATTCATTTTAAAGAAGAATTACTAACAAAAAAAAAGTTAGAACTCCGCCTATGTTATTTTACATAGCCGGTCCCAAGCCCGGAATAAAGGAGGAGGGTAACTTTTATTTTTGAATTTAGATTTAATTTAGATTTGAATTTAGATTTAATTTAGATTTAGATTTAATTTAGATTTGAATTTAGATTTAGATTTAATTTAGATTTGAATTTAGATTTAGATTTGTTTTTTTTTCTTTTGAAATTCGGCAGAGGCTTTTTTTTTCTTTTTCTTTTTTAATTCGGCAGAATCCAGAGGGCTGAAATGCCTTGATTTTTTTTTCCTTTTATTTAATTTAATTTAGATTTAAATTAGATTTGGATTCAATTTAAATTTTAATTTAGATTTACATTTATATTCAATTTAGATTTAATTTAATTTGCATCTAAATTTAGATTTGAATTTTTATTTAATTTAGATTTAGATTTATATTATCAATTTAAATTGAACGTTTACAAAATATTTATCAATTTAAAATGTTTATTGTTTTAAATTAATTGATTTAAGATATTTTTGATTTATATTTTATTTAACCTATTAATTTATATTTGAATTTATATTTAGATTGTTTTTTTTCTTTTGAAATTCGGCAGAGGCTTTTTTTTTTTTTTTTAAATTCGGCAGAATCCAGACTTCAGAGGGCTGAAATGCCTTGTTTTTTTTTCCCTTTTATTTAATTTAATTTAGATTTAAATTAGATTTGGATTCAATTTAAATTTAATTTAGATTTACATTTATATTCAATTTACATTTAATTTAATTTGCATCTAAATTTAGATTTGAATTTTTATTTATATTTAATTTTTATTTAATTTAGATTTAGATTTATATTATCAATATAAATTGAACGTTTACAAAATATATTATCAATTTAAAATTTAAACTACAAATTTCGAGATATAAATAAATTATGAAACTATATAATTAGAATGAGAGTTTGAAAATAAAATAAAATTACTCGTGTAAAGAAATAATATTTCATACGACACGTAATAATATTTGTACGACACGGTAAACACGTAATAAACACGTAATAATATTCGTACGACACGGTAAAAAAAATAAGAAAACAAATCCGAACACAAAACAGAAAACAACAAAAAAAAAAAGTCTACCAGTGCCCGTCCTGCCCGTGCCCGCTGTACTCGTGCCCGTTGTACCCGTCTACCCGCAACGGGCACGGGTTTGAGACGGGCAGGGCGGAGTTTTTAAAAAAAAAACCCGCCTACCCGTGCCCGTTGTACCCGGGTACCCGCTGTACCCATCCTGCCCGCTGCCCGGGACGGGATCTGCCCTGCCCTGCCCGAGGTACCCGGGAGCAAACCACTACCTGTAACCCTCCACATCTATATTTTTAGAGGCACATAGATAAGACGGTTTTGGTTGTCCTTTATCGATCGCGTTGTGGACGTTCCTTCCAGGCAATTACCTTTGGAAAAAATATATTTAAAATAATACTTTGGCAGAGACTTTGAATGATTTTCCAACTATAAAGAAATAATTAATAATCTTCCCTCTGTGGCTCTGTCTCTCTCAGTCTCTGTCTCAACGGATAAATGGACAAGTAGTAAGCTCCTCGACCGTTCGATATTCTGAATTTTATATCAATTCGGACTGTTTCTACTCCGAAGTAGCCGCGTGTTTCTGCTTTTCTTTTGTTTGACTTTGCATCAAAACTGAAAATTTCTCTTTCTTTCATGTTTTTTATGGAACAATTTGGGAAAGTCTACGTCTGTCAACACGCACGTGATAAATTAAAACATATGTCGCAACTCGCAACAAATAGTACAGATAATGGCAAAATACGGGACAGTTTGATTAGGCGTGTTTTGTCGTGTCATGTAGGTATTCACTACTAGAATCTGAGTTTATTGCATGGTAAGGAAAATGGCTTGTTGCAAGGAAATACGCTTGCAATAAGCCCGAAAATACTTGTTGCATTGAAATACCCTTGCAACTCTGCCCTTGCAACAAGCTTCCTTGCAACTACGAAGTATTTGCATGAGCAACCATGCAACAAGTTTTTTCTGACTTGTTGCAAGGAATTACGCTTGCAACAACTAACCATGCAACTGCTTTTACATCTGACCCCGTTCGGAGTATTTGCAAGGGGAGACAGCATGGGCCCCATCTGGTTATTTGCAAGGGAAGCGAACGTGGGTCCCACCTGACTATTTGCAAGGCTAGAGAACATGGGTCCTACCTGACTATATGCAAGGCTAACACACGTGGGTCCCACCTTGACTATTTGCAAGGATAGGGAACGTGGGTCCCAGCTGACTATTTGCAAGGCTAACACACGTGGGTCCTACCTGACTATATGCAAGGCTAACACACGTGGGTCCCACCCTGACTATTTGCAAGGCTAACAATGGTACTTTTTGCATGCTCCATAGTCCTTAATATTTGCATGTATATACCAACACAAATAATGACCATAATATTTGCAATATATCAGCATGCCATAATTCTACAATTCTCCCTCCCTGTACCAATCTGGTACCAACCCGGTACCAACCCAATAATCTATTACATTTCCCATTGAACCAGACTTATATAAACACATTGAAATATAGAGATAACACATGTAATAAGCATTAATCAAAATAATATAATCATCATACATTGTATCAAAATACCAAAAAACATTACAACAGAAGTGCTAAAAAAAGATTTTATATATACCCAAAATATGTCCTATTTCAAGATGACTAACAGTAATATTAAGAATTGACAAAATCCGCAAAAATATTTTACGAGAATGATACAGTCACTATTTCTCCTCTTGCTATGATGTCCTCACTGCAGTAAAAATGAGAAAGTGAGTTAGTTTGATTTGGAGAGTGGAGTATTGTTGATTATTGGATATTTTAATTTTTCAAGCATTGTTTCGATAATGTACAAAAATAAATACATACATATAAGCATTTGACACAAATTTTGAATTTTATGAATTATAAGCAAAAAAAAAGCTAGGCTGACTAATATATATAAGCACTTGACACAAATTTTGAATTGAGCTTTAGTAAGTACATATATACAAATAAGAATCTGCATATTATTAATGGATAAGATGAAAACAACATATATGAATAAATAAGGCTTACTTTTGTTTGGAAAAGGATGGCAGTCAACATCATCCTTCACTGCTACGAAAATTTCATGCATTATGGATATTGGTTTCCCTATGAATAAGATGGTCTAAATCAGTAACAAATTTCATTGTTGAAGTTCAACTTACTAAAACAACAAGTCAAACGTAAAAAGAAAAGGTATAGGGGGTGTTCGGCAGCCCTCCTTACAGGGGTGAGGATTAAAAGTTTAATCCTTGCTAAGGAGCTCTTGTTCGGTAAAGTGGTAAGATTAAGAATGAAGACTTAATAAGAGTAAAATATATGTTGTACTATGTAAAGACCTAAATACCCTCTCACATATTTTTTTCATCTAAAGTTACAAATAATTTTTATCTTCAAAGTTAATGACTAATACAAATACTCAGCAAATCCAAACTTCATGAGTAACTTGCCATACTTGATTGAGATAAGCAAAAACAAATTGTTGCCGAAGGCAAATTCCTCTTTAATTAATCATTCATTTTCTATTTTTTTATTTAAATTGTTGCTATCAAAATTGTATTAGTATATCTCAACAAAAAACCATAACCATTATTGCTGGTACAGTGAAATCAGGAACTGGTACATACCTGTGGTACGTGCTTGATTTATTTAGCCAATGCATCTAACTTTATGAATAAAAAACGGGTACAATAGATGTCAAAAAGAAAATTAGACAAATTTCTTAAGAAAAAAGAAAAAAAAAGTGGAATATGTGCCGTATCCTGAAAGAAAAAAAATGTGATACTGTTATAATGAAATATTATCGGACAAAATTCAAAAATTGAACAATTAACATCAAAGTGGATATTTGTTTTTGAGATTCTTCATAGCAGCTACTAAGCGGTACAGATAAAAGGAAAAAAAGGAAAGGAAAAAGGGGACTCTCATCCCCCGGTACCATGTACCGGTCTCCTCCAATAACCCTTTAACATCAAAGTGGATATCAATCGCTTCCTCTCTACCTAAGATTAAGAATCAGGAACTAAGAAGGAATGTAAATCCAGCCTAAGGAGAGCGTGTTCGGCTGGATTAACAAAGATTAAGAGGTAAAGGAGGCTTAAGGAGATGTGCCGAACAGGTACATAGAGATTTAAACCTTGAGCAGTAGTTTTCACCTGGAGATATTGATCTATGGTTAATTTATAACTAAGATATTTTTATTTTATCAAAATTTAGCATATATAAACATATCTACTTGTATATAATGGCCACTGCTATAGCCACCATATACTCTATAATCCCTATCTAAACACTGTTATTGACTAGCTACTAACATGGTCAAGCTGACATTACTAATGTCACATTCGTCAAACTAATTACATGATTAAAAAAAAAAACTTACTCAATTCAGCTAGGTAATATGCCAAGAATTCCAATGCCAAATGATTGCCCAATTATTTTCTAATATTTGCTGACATGGTTTTCTTTTAGACTGATATGGGTGACACGTTGTTATAGTATGGTTGGTACCAGTATTGGTAAAAGGTCATGAAAAAAGCAGTTTTTGCAAGTGTATTTAAAATTGCTACCTTAATTTTGAGAACTGTTGTTCATTGTCTGTGAATATTTTCTCAAACGAACTTAGTAACACAGTACCGATACCGTGCAGTACTGAACAATCTTTGTACTATGTGCCACTTCATAGAGAAGGCCCTTCTGTTAGATATATGTAGTGTTCATGATGTACCATGCACTTATGCGGCAAGTTGTAGATTTTAACATTGATGATCAAAAGTCAAAATAAAATAAATAAAAAATATTGAAGACTGAAGATAGATTGTTCAAATTATATAATTGAACTTCTATATTTAGGAGATTTCCATTGACCAATGTTTTTGGTGCCTACGATGCTAAATTTGAAAAATAACAATTTCTTGAAAGTTTCATATAACAAACTAAATTTTAAATCTCTTATATATTGAATAAACTACTAACAGCTTGATAAACACATAGGTTGTTGACATGATAAATACATATAACGGCTTGGATTTGCTATATCAAGCATGGGTCAAACAGTTGGCACACATCATTGTCAATCTCTCTTATATATTATTTGCTGACCATTTTAGATCCTACAACTAACATAAGGGTTCAAATTTAATTGAACCTTATACAAAATAGGATGCATTGAGTTAAAAAAAGTGCCCTTTTCCAGAAGAACCCAACAGTTCCCTATTTTGTTTCCTTTCTAATATGAAAATGGTATTGCTAGTTCAAAATTTGAATAAAAATTTAGTTTAAGGATAGAGTAGTCCTTACCTAAATGCAAGTTCTGAGGTTATTTGCAATTTTGGCACATATAAAGTTGCCCATTGCAAATGGTTGGAAACAGTGTGAGTGTTTTGTCAAAAACAAATCCAAAGGAATTCCGGAACCATATTTAACAAAGCTGAAAAATTCAGGGAATATAATTTCACCTTGGGGCAATATGTAATTTAACTAACAAAACTATAAATTTGCAGATCTCTTACATGGAGTGTCTCGAGGGGTTGGTCGGCAACAAAACAGCTTCAAGCTATCGGGAGTGGCCTCAAGCCACCTCGTGGGGTCGGGGCCTCTGACATGTCAGCCTCTGTGTATACCATGGGTGCTGTGTTATATATCTCCATGTTATCCCTTGCCGCCTCCCTCCCATGCCAATGCGACCGCACCGGAAGCTTAGGTGGGGCTCACTTCAAAATTAAAAAATAGATATTAGTGTTAACTTTTAAGGCATGTCAAGATTTGTTTATGAGAAACCAAATTGGACAAGACAAAACTACCTTGCCGTCATCCTAACCTGCCCTTAATCATAAACACTTGGAATCCAATTGTCAGCATATTACCCCTAAAAATGCTAAAGGCTGGTACATTGGCATAAAACCTTAACAACATCAATTAATCCAGGTTTTTTACCTTAATCAGAAAACATTTTGTAACTTGAAGATTAATTCATAAGAAGCTGCAAAGATTTCAAGTTGTCAGAAAATTGAGTGTGTAAAAATCACATCTAAGTCCTTGACTTTATTTATCATCATAAAATAAGATTTGGTTAAGATCTAATAAATCTAATTCCTGAGAGTGCAAAGATTTCAACTCCTATTTCAATAAAGAGTTCTAGAGAAAGTTAGTTCCTTCAAATTACCAGTATCACTGAATTTATGCCTTTCCTTTTTGTTTTCTGGCTTTTACTCAAACATTTGACAAAAGTTATAAAAAAGAAAAAAAAGCTAGTTTTTGACTCACCAAGAGAGCTCTGGAGCAGATATGTAAGTTATGAACTCCTGCAAATTAGAAACCCAGGAAATCCATTAGGAAAAATCAAAGTAAGGCGCACAAAGATGCAACAAAAAGACAGATAATAGAGTCTAAGGTAAGGTATATTGAGAAAACATACCTAAATGTCAATTAGTCAGTCCAGCTCGTCTAATATAATCGATCTGTAACAAAGAAGTTTAAAGAAGTGTATTAAAAATGAAGTCATTAGACCAAGCCGATTTGGTAACTTTGTTGGTCCAGCTCGACCGTGATTGTTATAGATCAAAGGTTGATCTGCTTAAAAATGCAGTGAAATCAAAGGTTCTGTCATTGGCAGAGAGATCAAACACATTACATCAAACAGAAAATAAAATTCTCACACAGGCATTTCATCAAACACATTACGAGCAACATAAAATCTGTTTTGGTACCTCAGCAGAGAGATCAAGTTCTGTCATTGGCGGAACCCTAGCTCTGACCACATTACTGGAACCCTATCTCTGAACCCTAGCACGACGGAACCCTAGCTCGACGGACGGCTTCCAATCGACGGAGAAACCTGTCTAGCGCTGGATTTCGATCAGAACCCTTGAAATAGGAAAGGGGATTGGTCATGTAAGAGAAGAAAGACGAGAAAGGGGTTCGATCGGGAGAAATGAAAATTGAAATAAAAAAGGCGGCTGGGCGAAAGGCATGACTTATGAATTGATAGAGGAAGGCGGGGACTCGGGAAAAATTAGAGGGAAAAGCGAATTTGCTGAAAAAAAATAGGAGGGAACACGAAAAATTGGAGGGACGTGAAAAAAATTGGAGGGACATGAAAATTATCTTACAGAAGGTGAAAATAATAAGTTGGCGCTTAAATCCTCTCTGGATGCAATGGGGAACAGAAAATTTGGAAGTACAGATTTTAACAGAGCAGTTTTAGCTTCAAGCAGTGTGTCAAATATATTGAATGCTGGTTAAATTACATAGGTCGTGTGCTGCATTAAATCAAAACTGCTCTGCTAACGAAAATGCCTCAAATGAAGACATCAGGACCATCCATTACCTATCTGATGGCTTTGAGCTTGATATCTAATAATTAGGTAATGCATGTACATCAAATAATATGAAAACAATTAAAAAAAAATTCAAAAGTTAATTACATCTTCTATGGCCAAATCATACTAATAATTGTCAATTTTATAGACCTTTAACATTATTTGCCCTTTCAAATTTAGCAAATATTTGCGAACCGTTCATTTTCACGTGAGCAATCAACGGTCGATCTGCAACGAAATGATTTCAAATTTGTTTTCAAATGATCATGTGAAAACATTGAACACAACCAACATAAAATTTTTGAAGCTTTGTTGCGTCTGAGCTTCGATCCGACGTGAAGTGTTTATATCCCTTAGATGTTTTGATATTTCCTCGACTTGATGGATAGGTAAATATAAATAAATTTTCATCAAACTTTGCTGCAAGTGACTAAATCCAGTGCTCTATAATTTCAATGGTTCCGATCAAGCAGCGGCCGATATTTTTCCGTGCGCCTTCATTAACTCACAAAACTAGAGTTTATGTTTCAAGTTCATAAACTCTAACTTTGTGAGTTAATGAAGGCATGCGGAAATATGTCGTCTATTGGTCGATCGAAACCGTTCAAATAAAAGAGAATTACATTCATTTAATTATAGCAAAGTTTGATTAAATTTTATTTTTATTTACCTATCCATCGAGTTGTTGGAATATTGAAACATCGAAGGGTTATAAACATTTCACGTTGGATCGAAGCTTAGACATAATGAAAATTCAAAACTTTTATGTTGGTCATGTTTAATGTTTCCCTTGATCATTAAAAACTAAGTTTGGAATTATTTCATTACAGATCGACCGTCGATGGATAACGTGAAAATAAACGGTCCGTAATTATTGACTCAATTTTAATAGACAAATAACGATGAAATTCTATAAAATTGACATTTATAAGTACGGTTTAGTCATAGAAGAAATAAAAAAAATAGAAACTTTTTTTGCTGTAAAAATTATAAGTATGATTTACTTTCTTTTTGAATTTTTTTCATATTATTTGCTGTAAAATTATCACCTAATTTATATATTTGCAAATCAAAACCGTCGGATGGGTGATGAAGAGTCATGATTTCAAAGGAGGTCTCCATTTTAGAGGCTGTGGGTGGAAGTCAATATTCTCTGTGGTAACATAATATTTCTAGTTAGATCTGCTCTAGTTAAATTCAATGGATTCTTCAATATTCGTGCGAAATCAGATCTGACGGCCCCGATCTGAAATGGAGAAATTATGTTACCTCAGGTGATATGAATTTGTGGGTAGGAATGTGAATGCCATACAAAGAGAGTTGATACAGAGAGAGTTCTTCCTACCTGAGGACTTATCGTTTTTGTTTCAAAACCAAATCGAAACCCTCTCTCTCAACTCTCTAAGCAAATACAACCGGAGCCCATCTCCAACACCAACCCCCATCGCTTTTTCTCTAGCGCTCTCTATCCCGATCCCACCCCACCCTGTCAAGTCCCGTCGAAAACTTGCAAGGTGAGATTCGAAGCTTGCAAGATCGTCAGATTCACGAAAGGAAGAGATGTTTGCCTCCTTTCAAGTAACTCTCACACGTATCATTATTCTTCTCTTCTTTTAGGTGGATTCATAGTTTATGTTCTAAAATTTGTTTGAATAATGAGCGAAGGTTCTTTTGTATCAATTGGTCTGACAAAATTAGTTCCAATTCTCAAGATCTACTATGATTATCCGGTCCAATTCTCAAAATTAGTTCCTTGTTGTACATTTTTTAGTTTTCTAAGTTGTATACCGGTGTTTGATTATGTGCACTCAAGGTGTTCGATGAAATGACATAAGTGCACAAGATTTTAGTAAATTGATAATTTTCTTTGTTTGGTAGTTATAGTGTTTAGATCTTCTAATCTTAAAGTTAGGAGGAGTTATAAAATGGGAAAATTTTTAGTAAACATAAGTGCACAAGTTCCATGAAAATCCATTGCCTTCTCAATTTCACCTTTATTTCGCAGCCCCCATATAAGAAGCAACTCAAGCAATCAAGCTTAATTCTATTAATATATCAAACTACACTTGTATTTGAGAGTGTTAAATCTAAAAGGCCCTACTTTTATCAAACTACAGATGGGTCCCACTCGTCATTCCGGTATCTCTCTGAAAATCCAACCCCGATCGCTTTTTCTCCAGCGCTCTCTGTCCCGATCCCACCCCACCCTGTCAAGTCCCGCCGGAAAGTGCATGCGTGCTGTTCTTCTTTGCTCAGAATTGCAAAATTAAAAGTTAAGTTTGTCTTATCTTATGATATATTTTTTGGTTCGCTTTTTGCTTTTCAATCAAGCTGGATTTGTCATCTCTCTACCTCTCTATTTGCTTACAACTAATGCAGTGATTTTGGACCCTGATTTTGAGAGTAAAAGGTCGATCGGTAAATGTTGTGAAAAAATTGGCCTAAATTAAATTTCCACTATGGTACTTTCCTTCTTACATTAGCCTGAATTTTAATGCAAATATACTAGCAGCACATGTTTGGTAAGAACGACCTTGCCAGGCTCATTGTTTTTGAATGAGTTGCACACTGTTTTTTCGTCATAAGTCAACTTACGCTCCTTTTGGATTAAAATTGAGTAAGAACCTTCATCAGAAGGTACAAATTCTTCCTTGTAGTGCACTTCCCAACCAAGAACAGTCAAGTCCCATACAAGTGTAGTTCCAACCTAAATATATTTTGATTAGAATATCATACTGAACAGTTTCTATTGTTGTCAGCTTCATGAAAATGCGTTATTGGAACAGTACAAAATTGAAACCTGGAGGAGCATTTTGCACAGGTGAAAGGGGCTTTAATTGAACTTTTCCAAAGGTGCAAAAGTGATATGAATGTGAACTTTCAGGTATATTTTTGGTTCTGACATAGTGTGCAGGCAACAGTTTCGGTTTTGTACCATTTTGGTCAATTGCTAAACAAATAATGCTCTATTGAGTCTCTTTAAGTGTTCTTTTCCCGAGAGAATATATTTATAACTTGAGCTTCAAAATGAAAGCATACCTGTGGCAAAGGAATTTCTATACTTTCGACTGAATTGGCTTTCAGTACTTGCTCCAGGACCCCACTGCCATCCCCATAAATTTCACTATCATTTTCTCTTTTTAATCCTCCATATGAAACAGGAATGTTTTCAACTGGAATGTATCTGCATTTTTGGGGGAAGAAAACAACACATGATATTACTGCAGAATTAAGTATCATCTAAACATGTACAAATCGAACTATAGCCCATATTTGTTCAGAACAACAGATATCTTGCATTACCACAAGACAGATAAGAATGTAAGGTTAGGAAATTTTTATCTTTATTGTCGAGCATCATTGGTAGGGGTACTTTATCAGGCTTTTTAATTTCTTGTTTTTTGAACTTCCACTCTATGCACAGTGTTTTTTAACCCCTTTTTAGTGTTCCAATGAAAAAGGCTTCTTTTCAAGAGTATTACTGTTTTCCCAAAAAATCCTTTTATAATAGGTTCGAAAAAAATAATAGGAGGAGAAAACTTACTTGAGAAGTGTTTCAGTAACTCTGGAAGGGCGTGCAAATACAAACTTGCTTCTTGTTCTTTGGGTCAAAAATGGTGAGATGAGAGCGCCAAATGCATAGTACCAAAATGGTGCATTTATAAAAATCTGAATTACTTAAAACAAAAACAACTTAAGTAAATTATTGTCAGATTAGATAAAGTTGAAGATCCCAAAAAGCACTACTTAATGCTAAAATCTTGGTATATCAGGAATGTTGTGCATACTACCAACATGCAAATATTGCTATACCACTTCTAGGTTTGGTTGAACTATCTAAGTACCCAAAATCACTCACATTTCTTACTTGTATAATTAGAACATGATATACTAAAAGAAACAGAAGGTTTTGGCATCTTTCAAAAAACAAATGAACCAAGGGGAAAGGATGGTATTTATTTTTTCAGAGGGCTATACATGATAAGTTCTATATTTGCCAGGTGCACATGTAGTTTCTTGCATACCATGTAACATATCTTAGTTTTCATATTGATGCACAAAACTTTCTTTTGATAAAATCCACTCACATTTTTCGCAACAAATTCGGGATAATTATCTTGAAGCAACTCCACAACCTCTTTCATGGCAACTCTGATTTCTTTCTTGGACAGACCTGGTGCATCTTTCAAATCAATTACTTGCACAAACGAAGAGGGTTTACCGGGCCCAAACTCTAACTTCTCAATCCCCATTTGCTTATTGTTTCTTGATATAGACCAACACATGGACATGTATGCCCCCAATAAAAGGAGAACCAGCAAAGAGATATCTGCTTAGATAGCCTGAAATAATCTTTAATTATTGTTTCTTGATATAGCCTGAAATTAAAGGAGAACCAGCAAAGAGATATCTCCTCTCTTCCCACTTTTAACTCTTCTCTGGATGCAAAGCGAAGCCAAAACCAAAACTAACAAAAAAACTCCCTCCACTCGGCGCTCGGCCTCTCTCACTTCGGTAATATCTGATCTCTCTGGATCGGAGATCTGCAGTACCGGATGGACGAGAACTACTTGTTGGCTGCTTCGCCACTGCTGGAGAGGTATTTTTTTTTTACCCCCAGCTTGAACTGAATTAATAAAAATTGCAATAGGTAGGAGTTCTAAGAATTGCAAATTAATTAAATAAAAAGCATAAGATGAATCAGCAGTTATAATTGTTACTCGTCAGGTATGTTTTTTTCTTCAAAAGACTAGGCCTGGTGCAAGATTTGGTCAGAATTTATAATTTATAACTGACATGGCATCGTTAAATTCTCAACCATGCCAATCTGATTTTGCTGCTGTTTTGTCTCGTTTGGGGAAATTTTTAGTTACAAGAGGTACACCCTGTTATATAATTCTTACAAGAGGTCCTGTTCAATTAGGAGCATATTGCTTATTGCTTTCAATTTTTAGTATGTGTTCTTCGTATCAAACTGTTTGTCACAAGGTTTGTACATAATGTTTTACTTTTCCACCTCAGAAGGTTTGCACAAATATTGACAGATGTTTGAAAGGCTTGAAGTTTTGAGTTGATTTTATTAAATAAATTAATGCAATGCAGGTGTTTGATGAAATGCTCAAACCAAAACAATAAACTTTTTTTAATTATTATATGAATAGCATGTCGAGTAGTGCCTAGGATTGCCCATAATACTTTTGTCAAAACCAGTTTGGTTTGCATATAGGTATAAATGTGTTTTTCAACTAATCCTCTCACTCTTCTTTTTATTATGAGCCCATGTGTAGCTCATGCACAATACTAAATGCTTTGTTACTGTTACTAATTCAGATCCGAGAACCCCAGCTCGTCTCTCTCCCCGCCTTTGTTGACTCAGTTGAGTCTCAGGTACTTTTTTCATTTAGGTTTAAATTTTTGATAAACTTAGGATGTTAGGGTTTATGCTTATCCATTTATACTTGCTGAATTTATGGTAAATTTCTTTAAATTTCAGCTAGATGTTTTGTGGTGAGGTGATTAGCGAGGCAAAATGGAAATTTCTCATCATATCAGTACATTAATGTACCACAAAATTTGTGCTACCAGTAAACAATGCCCTTTGGTACGGAGGCCATATCTATACACTTGAGTAAAGACATTATTGTATTTTTATTTATAAAATTTGGGATAGTTCAAATCTTTTATGGAACTCCTTTGATATTGGTTATCTTATAAGTTTTTTTTTTGTAATTGTGTCTGATAGTATACTAAAAATATATTTCATATATATTTAAATTCATGTCTTTTTTTTTAACTTTAACAATATGGCATGAATATTTATCTTTTGTAGTGTGGATCCACTAAATTGTCTCATATATTTTGTCTAATAAATTCATGTCTTTTTTTAACTCTAATATAGCATGAATATTTATTTTTTGTAGTGTGGATCCACTAAATTGTCTCATATATTTTTTTGTAAACGATGTTCCGATTGATCTGTTAACAAATACTTTCTTGGCAATTTGAAATTTAGTACATCTTCTATCACTTGCATTTTTGAATTGTCCAGACCAAATAAGCTGGTCATTAGTGGAGAGTGCGATTTTGATGTGTGTTTTTTTTTCCTATTTTAAACAATTGAACTTTGTCATTTGATATTTGATTGTGTTTTTCTGAATTGCCAAACTCTAAAAGTTGACTTGTATGACAACCCCTTAGAGCAAGAGTATCGCAAGGTGAGAAAAAAAAAGTTGATTTGTATGGGCTTGATGGTTTCAATGAAAAATATTAATTGGTACAGCAATACATATAATGTGTTGTGTCACGATGTTTGTATAGTTATTTTTGTATTTCAATTAAAATATTAATTGGCTTATTCTAAATATCAAAATTTAAGTTATCAATGTATTTAATTATTATATACTGCTATTATTCATGTTGTTGTGATTTATAATAAAATTCTTCATTTACAAGGAGATATTAAATAAACGGAAATGCATCTGTCTCCAGGAACTAAACAATTGCAAGGGCAATCCCATTCAATTAACGAGAACATGCCCATGCAATTGGACTACTCACATGGACCTTCAATAAAATATAATATAAACAGGGGGCCGGTTAAGTAGTTGCATGGGCATGGGGTTAAATAGTTGCATGGACCTTTAATAATATATAATATCTACCATTTGGTTTAGTAGTTGCATGCACAAGGGGTTGAGTTGTTGCATGGACCTCCAATTAATTATAATATCTAACATTCATAAAGTATTTGCAAGGGGAGATAGATGAGTTGTTGCATGGACCGCCAATTAATTAATAATATCTAACATTCATAAAGTATTTGCAAGGGGAGATAGCTGAGTTGTTGCATGGAACTCCAATTAATTATAATATCTGACTTTCATAAAGTATTTGCAAGGGGAGATAGAAAACAGTTGCATGGTTGCACATCACACAGTTGCATGGCAGACATGTTGCATGGGCTTAGCCTTGCAACAACTCCGACGAATTCAGAAAAGTCATTTCTTTTGCATGGGCCGTCATTACCTTGCAACAAACTAGTTCTAACCATGCAATAAACTCAGATTCTAGTAGTGATTGGTGTGCCTAGTCGGTTTTTTCTGTTTTTAAAATTTTGATAATTTGTTGGTTTAAAACGATATACTAATTAATACATTAAAATATGGAAAAATATCCGTATAATCAGAAATAAAATAATTATATTATTTTTATCTGGTGTGGGTTTTTTTTTTTTTAATTTTCTTTTGTGTTTGTTTAATCTAAGAAAATATTAATTTGTTAGAAAATAAATTGAAAAAATTCTGGAAAAATATTAAAAAATAGAGAATAAATACAAGTTATTTATTTGATACATATAAATTATTTTGAAAATTATTTTATTAGTGCTTGTGTTAGAACAAGTTACGACAAATCTCGTCTCTATCCATTTGTCCGACTTATTGCTTGTGTTGCGCTGTCTCTAAAATTTGTACAGATATATATAAGGTATAGGATATTAGGATGTTTGTGATGTGAATTTTTTGTTGTAGTTTTGCCATCGGCTACGGGGCAGGTTAATCAAATTTGCTATATCAAATCCACTGGGCAAGATTTTGCACAATTAAAATAAAAGGTTCTCATGGTCTTATTGATTTTACTGAGAGTTCATTCAGACTTTACTGGCTTCTCTCTCAATGTCTCTAAAATTTGTACAGAAGGTATAAGATTTTGTGATGTGAATTTTTAGTTGAAGTTTTGCCATGTACTCAGCAATACAATAATAGGCTACGGGCGCCTATGGGTATTTTTTTTTTTTTAAGTTAGTGTCTTTAATGTCTGTTGTCTGTCCAAGTTTGAGGTGTATTGGGCTACCTTGTTTAACAATTTTTGGGCTCCAATTCAAGGCATATAGCATATTTTTTTTTGTCAAAGTGTCCGCAGGCTTTAATAGGTAACCATAAAGCCCAATACAATCATATTAGAAGTTCTTAAATAGAGGGAAAGAGTGCTCTAAATAATCAAAAAAAATTAACCTGCCCTAAATAATCAAACATAAAGCCCAGCATATCTATTTTGGGATACCAAGACGTTGATAGATATAGAGGAAACTAAACTTTTCAAATATATGATAATATTATTACACATTTAGTTTTCTCCAATGTCTTATCTAATTGAATTCAATTAAATATCTTTTTATTTTTCTTTCTTGCTTTTTTTCCTTATAGCAATGGTTTTTGAATTTTGAAGATGAGAATTAGAGATAACCAAACCACTGTTTTTAAGGAAATGATGGCTTGATTTTTTTTTTCTAATATCTAATTTTCAACTGAAAATTGTTTGTGCTTTTATTATTATTGAAATTCGACACGCAATGATTAGGTAGAGAAGTACAATTATTCGGTACCAGCAGAAAAGTTAAGTGATTGTTTTTCTTAAAGGGCGCTGCTATTTTAAGTGCTCATTTTTTAATATTGAGCGCACAGAATTTTTTTATAGTTATTCGGTTTTGGGCTTAATTAATACTTTCCATATTGTTTTGTTAAACTTGATTATCTTTGTATAAAGGAAAGTGTTTAATGAAAATAATATAATAGATAGTAAGCTGCTTAAATGGTGTAGCTGTGTCTTTATATGGAAACTACTATTGGCAAATATAATTTTATGGACCATTCATTCACATCGATTTTAAATATAATATTTAATGTAAAGTAATATAGTTCTATCAAATAAAGTGCATAAGAGAATTTAAGAGGGTTGAGTTTTCAAGTTTGTTATTCATATGATATCATATGTGTTCTTAACCGTCTGATTGTGTTTCTCTCATCATTCAACTTATATTTTTTATTATTAATTAATATATAGACATATTCATAAAAACAGAATCTGTCTAACTCAATCTTTTGGTTTATTAATTAAAGTAACACCAGCATTAAATTTCCTTGCACTTTGGTCGCCGAGCATGTTCACCCAAGCACCAAGAGGTGGCGGCGTGGCGCTATTCTGATTTGGGTGTTCTTAACTTTAAATATCGAATTCAAACTATATTAAAACCAATCTACACGAGGTACTCGATTACATGTTAAAATTATAAATTTATAAATTAATTTAATATAAAGTTATACAGTTAAAAAATAATAAAAAATAAACGTATTAAAATTAATTTACAATTTTTTTGGTATGATATGTATTGACTTAAATTAATCCATAACTTAAACCAACATAAATATCATTAAATTAAGAGTGAAACACGACAAAACACACGGTCCGTATCACAATTGACACCACTAGTGAGATTGTGTGGGACTTCGGCATTAATTGTCATGCATGTGGTCCCGTGCGCGTTGATTTCATTAATTATTTGCACCTGGAGAACGTAGTTGCTTCCTGCTAGTTGCATGTTAATTATACGTAGCATTAATTGGCGGTCGCATTAATTAATATACAAATACAGAAATAATCATAGAGATTCAGAGTATAAAGTATAAATTCCTAGGAACAGATGCATGAATGTGATGATCAGAAAGTCAATTATCATTTTCAGATTTCCTCTCAAACTAGAAACCAAATAAAAGTCAAACTACAAAATATCTACTCCCTGATTTCATTATTATTATTATTAGTCGGACATTGAGATTGTTGGAATAAACAGAGATTTCATGCTTTATAAGTTGCACAAGGAAGATCTTCACTATGGAGACTTGTTATTTTTTTTAACGTGAAGATCATTTTAGATTGCATCTCAAACTAGAAATTAAAGAGGAAATCTCACGGTAGCTAGTTCGTTCTGAAAATTATTTTTGTGGGTTGATCTTCAATAAGAATTGCCTCTGTTGACCGGATCGATCCTAATAGTTTATAATTATGACGGGATCCGAAATTGATTTTTATGAGCTTTTCTATTTCCTCAAAGTACTACAAAATAATTTTGAGTAAAAATGTAGTCCCCCACTTCAGTCCCCTAAACGTCCCCCCATTATAACTAACTTTTTCAATCATTGAACCACCTTGAAAACCGTGTAAAACGTGTAAAAGTTGAGTCCAGTTTTTTTCTTTAAATACTTATCATAAGTATGAATACTTCATATCTTAGGTATTCATACTTTCCATTATAACTGAATACTTTCCATATTTGAGTCCAGTTTTTTGGATTTAAATCCTTGATATCTTAAGTATGAATACTTGATGAATTATATATAAATATTTGATATGTTAGGTATGAATACTTTCCATTTTGTATGAATACTTTCCATATTTGAATATTTGATACCTTGAAAAACGTGTAAAAGTATGTCATCATGGATCTCATTTGAAAGAGAAAAAAAAATAGAAAACATTCGTGTTTTTAGATTTGCAAAATTCCTCATAGATCGTCCCAAAAATTGGTTAGAATGAATGGAGAAAAAAAAACTGCCTTGAAAAACGTGTAAAAGATGAGTTGTATTGTGTCCAGTTTTTAGAGTATGAACTTGATATCTTAGGTATGAATACTTGATGAATTAGATATGCATACTTCATATCTTAGGTATTCATACTTTCTATTTTGGGACTGAATTGAATGGGGGACTGGTGGTGTGATCCACGTGACTTTTTGGTTGTGGTCTCCGAGGCAGTCTGACAATTTCCATCCCCGAAAAGTAATGGTCCCCAGTCCGTATGTGAATTAATATTTGATATGTTAGGTATGAATACTTGATGAATTAGATATGCATACTTCATATCTTAGGTATTCATACTTTCTATTTTGGGACTGAATTGAATGAGGGACTGACAGTTGTACTTTGACAGTTAGGGGGACGTTTAGGGGACTGAATGGGGGGGACTGTTAGTCGATCCCAATAATTTTTATGATTTATATGAGTTTCTACTTCCTCAAACTGATGCATTATAAGTTGCACTAGGAAGATCCTTCTTCCACATGCAGCTAATTAAGTAGTACCTCATTTTAGCTAATTAAGCATTTTCCTGATACTTAACAGAATCCGTCTAACACAATCTTTTGGTTTATTAAAGTGCCGACATAACAGAATCCGTCTAACACAATCTTTTGGTTTATATAAGTGCCGACATAACAGAATCCGTCTAACACAATCTTTTGGTTTGTTAAAGTGCCGATCGACACGTTCACCCAAGCACCAAGAAGTGGCCATTCTGATAATTATCGGTTGATTTTGTCAGTTGATACTTACCAGTCATATAATCACTTTTAATGAATGTACAACATGCAGGATATGAAAATAAGAGATTTGTGTGTGTGTGTATTATAGATTCTAGAGTACAGCTGGGGTGTTCTGAAGCTCACCAAACTCTTTGTTGAACTTGGCTCCAAAAGCTATCAAATTAACTTTAAATGACAAATTCAAACTGTTAAAACCAATCTACTACACGAGTGATGCGTTTACATATCATATTTATAAAATTTTGAATTAAATTTCTGTCCTGAAAATAGCAGCTCCTTTCTTAAATGATGTGATGCATATTGATTGATTATTTTTCTTAAATGTTGTGATATGTTTTGATTCAAATTAATTCACATCTTAAAATTGCACCTGGACAACGTAGTGGCTTCCTGCTAGTTGCTATGTTATACGTAGCATTAATTGACGGCTGCATTAAGTAATATACGGGCTGGTGATAGGTGCTTTTGGAGTACAATAGACCCATTACTCCCACATTATAAACCCATCATGTGTAACATGTCATTAGTTATTCCTCTCCCGTTGAAGTACAATAGTACATATATATTAATTAATTCTTTTCTTTTTTTAGCATTAACACTGAGTTGAACTTAACTATCTCCTGTGTACAGACAAAACACAATTATTTGTGTTACAAAGAACGTGGAAGATCTTTCCAATTAAAAATTGATCAAATATTTAAAAAGAAGGTACACATGCAAGTGCTACTACCAATAACTCAATATTCAATAACAAGTCTTCCATTGAACAATAAGCCAGAGAAGCACCATCTCTTCCAAATTAATCAATGGTCCCAAACCTTTAATTTCTTTATTCTCTCTCATTCTAAGTCGCTAATAAAAGCACCTATCACCAGCCCATATGTTTATTTGAAGTATATGTTCCAAGTAAAAGAATTTTTTTTAAGTAAAAGTTGAAGGTCAAACAATCCAACTATTATTAATCCACAAATGATTAATTGTTCTTTTTGGATTTTGAGCATGCGACTTACCACACGAAAAACATTGTCTTTGCTACTAAATCAAATGTTAGTTCTTAGAAAGTAAAAGAAATTAACAAAGGAGCAAACATTTATTAAAAAATGTAAATTATTTTCTTAGTTGTTTATTTGAAGAATTAACAAAATAACAATAAAAATAGATCATTTCAACGTAAAATTAACAAATTGTCGATTTACAACTGATTACTTTTTCTTCTTCTGATTATTATTTTGCATTGATGTTTTTCATTCAATTTAATTAATATCATAAAATAGGTTCATAATTTATTGAAATTGAAAATTAAAACCATATTAAAACAAAATGTCAGTTAACTTTTTCACCGATTCAAATAATTAATAAAAAAATACACATATTATCATACGAAGAGATATCGAGCCATAAAATAATAACACGATTTATACGTGTTGTTGATGTTGTTTTATTTTTTTAGAGAACGCTGAGGGTCATGCCCCACAATTTGTGTTGCTTCCGTCATTTTTTTCTCCATTACTTTTCAAACTGAACCGTCAATGCATCTGAGAAATTCAATTCCATATACTATGTACTATATGTACATTGTTGCAACATTGTATGCTAAAATCATAATTGTACACAAATATATATCAGATAGTAATATAAATAATGCATGAGTCAAAGCTTTGATATATTATTGTTCATTTTCCACTAAATTAAAATGCATAGTGTTCAGAAAGGGATATCTCCAGTACTTATGTAATGGAGAGAAGGAGTTAGTATACCAAATATATGTCGACCAAGTTGACTTTTTTGAGTTAAGCTAATTAATTCCGTTTGGCGCTGGGCATTTCATGGAGAGGAAGCGACAAAGTTTGCTAATTTATATATATATATATACACCTGTCCACCGGCTGGTGCCATCGCACCTTATTCTTTCTACCAAATAGAAACATAGTTACAGATGGTTGTCCAGGAGGTGATGATTCCGATATTGATCAGGGCCATGAGGGATGCACACCGCGCCTTGAGCTGTGCGAACCGTGCTTTGGAGCAAGACCAAAGGAACATTCAGTTTGGCAAGTTGGGCAGTAACTTGATTATAATAGGAGCAATGAATGCGGCAGCGACGATTGTAGCCCTCCTCCAGCCGCCAGAAATAATCTTTGCTTATACAACCCACATGCGTGCGATCGTTTCATTAGTTCTTTGCTTCGTTGCTGTCATTGGGCTCGCCGGGATCACATTTGGCACGTTCTTGCTTGCCATGAATAACCCCGGGCAGTTTCACCATCTTGTAATGGTCGTGCTGTGGGCATCTTGTGTGGCAGGTGCTTTCGCCATAGGAATTCTTCTCATGGCTTCCTTTTCTCTACCTTGAATGTCTCATGGCTTATATTTGCAAAATAGTTCTGTTTTTACAAAATAGTTCACGCAAAGACTTAGATTTTGTTATTATCTTTCTGTAAGTTTACTTATCATGACGTAGATACCATGTTTGGAATCATTAATTGTTCATTGTACTGTGACAGTGCCAGTTATTAGATTTTGTGTTTTGAATTATTTTGAAGTTCTTTCTACTCACCAACTTAATTGCTTTGTTTGCTCATTAATTTATTAAAAGGCATTATGAACTTATCTTGATCAATTAATGATTTATATGTACAGACGTGTACATTGCAAAGATAGCAGCGAGTCTGCATGTAGCTAACCACTATATAACATTTTTTAACCTTTGTACAAAACAAAAAAGTGGTGCCAAACAAAAAATATTATGACATGCATGTGGACTTTTCAATTAACTGATCTAGTGAGGAGTTCAACCATACAATAATTATTTCTTCTCTCAACTTGCAGCTGACCTTTTATCCTGGAAAATGATAAATTGACATGCATGTAATCCTTTTTTTTTCCTTTTCAATTTCTCTGTTTTCTTTCTCTTTTTCTTTTGCGCAAGCAACAGAGGATGATGAGAAGAAAGTCCAAGAAAGGACTGTGCCGTGGGAGAAAAAACAAAAGAGATAAGAATGGAAAAAGAAATTATGGGTCCCACGGCTCATTAAAAATTCACTTTGCAATTTAATCTTTAAATTTCCATGCTTTATAAATTACTCCAAAAGTATTTAAAAGAACACATTATATATATATTAAAAGCATCAATCCTATATTCCTAATTATTGGTTAACAACTTATTTTTATATCAATCAAACATAATTTTAAATTATTGGTTTGATAATAAATCACACCCAAGTAAATCATTCATCATTGCTAATGAGTTCAGAAAAATAATATTTATTTTTTAAATATTACTTACTAAAAATACATTCAGACAATTCGTATATTATTTTTAGTTATCAATTTTATTATATATATTTTGCATAACATTACATACTTATTAAAGTTTGCATAACATTACATAACATTACATAACATTACATAACATTACATACTTATTTTGCAATTCGTATATTTTGCATAACATTACATAACATTACATACTTATATATATTTTGCATAACATTGCATAACATTACATAACATTACATACTTATCAATTTTATTATATCTAATATCCTTATTAAAGTTTAATTTTCTTTTTTTAATTATTCTCTCTATTTATTTATTTATTTTTTAATTATTTTAAAAATTAAATAGAGAAATAATCTAATTTATTATTTAAAATTTATTTAAAAGTCATACAAGTGATTGGATCGATTTTTTATTAGCCTTGAAATATTTTAAAATTTATAAACTACCTGTTGATTAAAATTAATATTTTATTTAACAATATGTTTAATTCTGTATAAACAAATATATGGGGTTCGGTGCAAGTCATTCATCGTAAAAATAAGTAGAATAGTTAAATATATCTCTCAGTATCAAAGCTTCATGTGGAGACACCTGTCAACCACTTTGATAGTTCATTTTCCATTGCGCCTTCTCCTCTATTTTACCCCTCGGTGAATTCGCCCTTGGTGAATTCGCCCATTGATCCTTTTCTATTCTGAACTACTAAATGTTAGAGGATAATTGTCAGTAACTAAGCTACAACGACAGGACAGAGGATTAATTCGCGTTTAACGGATAATTGTAACTAAATGTTAGAGGATAATTGGCACCAAAAATTTTTTTTTGAGTTGGTTTAATTCGCGTTTCGGTGGAATCGGTCTATTTCAGTCCGAAACGGCCGAAATTTGGCTGAAATGAAGCTGGAACGGCCGAAATTTTCCCGGAATGGGGCCGGAACGACCGGAATTTAACGAAATCTCCAATAACCGCGTAAATCGGCCTGAAATCGGATCGGTGACGTCCGATCCCGCTCCGAATCGGCCGATTCCGCTCCGGAACGGCCGATTTTGCCTTCTATGATTTACACCCCGGCCTAGATGCAAATTGTCTCCTGTCTCCTCAAAGTCAGAATCAATTTGCCACTGAAAGAAACTTGTGAGAAGACTGACTTGTCAAAGTCCCACGCCAGTCTAATCAGCTATACCAGATTCTCTGTTTCAGAAACAGGCTTCGAACTGTATATCAGTATATATACATTAGGGGTGTTCATCGGTTCGGTTCGGTTTCAACCGAACCGAACTAGGCAAACCAAAGTTATAAATCGGTTTCTAAAATAGAACCGAACCGAACCGATTTAACATTGCAACCGAACCGAACCAAACCAAAGTTTTATTTCAATTTGTTCGGTTTGTTCGGTTCAAACCAAAATATATTAATTTTTTATTTAAAGCAATTGATTTATAATGAACCGAAGTATATTAAGAAATAAACCAGAATACTAAGAAATAAACCGAAGTATTTAAAGCAATTGTTTAAGAAATAAACTGGGGTATTAAGAAGTAAACCGGGGTGCTCCGGACCAAATTCATAATATATAAAAGTTCGGTCGGTTCGGTTATTTCGGTTTTGAAAATTATCAAACCGAACCGAACTGAAATTATAATTCGGTTTAAAAAGCAAACCGAACCGAACCATTAAAACGAAAAAACCAAACCGTTTAGTCCAAACTAATTCGGTTCGTTTCAAAACCGACTAAACCGGACCCAACGAACACCCCTATATATACTGACAGGTTGGGCTGAAACGATCTATAAGGAGAATAAATCAGGGACTATGACTCGTCATATTAACGTTATGTAATATGCATTTTATTCTTCTATTCATAATATTTTTAGGTCGTCGATTCAATGAGATCTGATTAATAACTTTTTAATGTGCAACTATTATCAGTTGCACAAGATGAATTGGAATTGATTGATGCGGAACGTGAATATTTCGTAATAATGATACTTTCAACACATGACAAAATTTTAGTTGACATGCATGGTTTCTTACAAGATCATAGCAAACAAGATTATTTTTGTAGGATAATTATTGTTATATCATAGAAAACTTCTAAAAATTTAATTTTTTAATTAAAATTTGAAAATTAAGTCTTCATTAAAAACACAAAACTTTTTTCATTTCTCTCTTTCTTAAATTTAAATTTTATTTTTATTCGATTGTTTAGAATAACCAAAATTTTAAACTTTGTAAGTTTAAAAAAAAAATTAATTTAAACTTTTAAACAAATATCCGAGTTTGTTATATTTTCTGAGGCATGTCAGTTCCTGTTGTATTTTATTTTGTTCAGTATTAAGCAATTCTTCTTCTTCTTTTTAAGAAAAAATTTCGCATAAAATAAAATTTTAGTTCAATTATTTCAATAATTAATTCCACGATTTGAGAGCAGTAAAGTGATTTTCTTATTGTGTTTTTTTTATCATTATCAGCTCAATATTATACAACGAAACCTATTTTAATTTTTCTTGTGAAAACTATATGTTATCACGTGAAAAATGGCATCCCGGAGAGATAGTTCATTTCGTATGAGGTAACATAATATGTGTTTAGATCTGGACCGTCCAATTAGAATTTGGATCAATTCGGTCTGAAACGGAATGCATGGAGCTCGTTTAATATTTGTACAGATTTTAATCAGACGTTCCCAATCTAAACAAAAATACTTTGTTATCTGAGGTGATATGAATTCGGAGAGAAATGGAATGACACGCATTAATACTTTGTTCCAGATCTAAACAAAAATACAGATTCAAAATTTTCGATTGATCATGAACTTTTTGTAAAATTTATTTTGTAAATTAATTTCGAGAGACATGAGCACTGGACTTGCAAGCAATATGTTATGTTATTAAATGTAAACTCATCAACAAAACAATAATTGCAATTTGAGTACGTGTTAATAAAATAGCAACTTATAGTATATAATTAAAGCAAACAATAAGTAATTAAGGCTTGCTCCTGAGTTGAGAGTTGAGACTTGAGACTTGATATTTGAAAAATGCAATAAACAATTAACTGATTAAGGGAGGGGATCACCCAATTGCCAACTTATCCTATTCCGAAGAAATTAAGGCCCAATAAGGCCTTCATAGTCTTGGTACAAGCTCTAATTCTAAATTAATGGGGATCTTAATTGCTAGATTATAATTAATTGTATTATTAATTAGCTATGAGCCTGTTCCGTAGTACAATTAAATATATTATTGTAAATGTAAATGACAGGGAATCCTCAAAAAGGGACAAATTAAATCTACATATATTTATGCTCCATGACTCACTATATATCTTTTCTTCCTTCTTTCATAATTATAATGATAATGATGGCCAACTCAACTATTTCTATTTCTATTAAATCTTCTTCCTTCTGTTCATACGTGCACAATTAATGTTGATATATATATATATATATATATATATATATATATATATAGATATATATAGTAGACTAGGGTGTTCTTAAGCTCACCAATTCTCTTTGTGAGCTCAACTCAACAAATATATCGGATTGGCTTCAAACAACACATCCAAACCGTTAAAACCGATCTACTTCACGAGTGATGCATTTACATTTCAAATTTATAATTTTTTGAACTAGCTTAGTATAAAATCAAGCGGTCAAAAAATGATGAAAAATGAAATCACTAAAATTAACTTATAAATCATATTTTTTTGACCGCTTGACTTCATACTAATTTAGTTCAAAAACTTAAAAATTTGACATGTAAACGCATCACTCATGAAGTAGATCGGTTTCAATGGTTTGGATGCATCGTTTGAAGTCAATCCGATAGGTTTTTGAGTTAAGCTCACAAATTTGCTTGGTGAGCTTAAGAACACCTTAGTTTTACTCTCTCTCTCTCTCTCTCTCTCTCTCTCTCTATATATATATATATATATATGGGCTATGGTGAGTTACGAAGTAAGGATCTTGTTTTACTTCACGCTCAGATCTCTGTTTTCAAAAATCAAACAGTCGATCCGAACCGCTCAACAAGATATCCATATTGAAATGTGCTTGGAGACCAAGTTTTACATTTTTTTGAACATTTTTTATTTTTTAAATTCCAAAATCACTGTTTTTTATGGTCCGGAACCATCCTAAAAAAACGGTTTTCTACCCATCTAAAAAAATAAAAAATTATTTCTCACCATCCAGAAAATATTCTGAACATTAGATTTATTTCCCATTTCATGGTGATTGATGAGTCAGTCAGTGGGTTGAATTAATGTAGTCAACATGTGGCGCTACATTCATTCCAAGCAGATCCAAGCACCACTTCCACTTAATTATTAATTTCTCCCATCTCCACTGCCCCAGGGCAGTAGGTGAGCCCACTCTCTGTCTCTTTCTTTTTAAAATTATATATATAATACACATTCTTTTTTTTTTATTTGTTTGTAAAAAAAGAGAGAAAAAGAATATTGAAGAGTTGTGCATCCGATTTTTGGAATACCCTCAATTAAATTAAATAGGACAAACTGGCAGTTGGATACTTTTGAATTTTTTTTGTAAAATGGATATGTAGTTATTTTTTACAATTAATTTGTGTCCTATTTTTTTTATTGTTGCGTTATAATTCGGTGTGTTATAATTTTATTACAATTAACCTGGCAGGGACAAATATCCTCTCCATTATTGTAAAAAGATTCCCTTCACTTTACGGTTTGAGGTTAACTCCCAACTACTTTGGGATTCGGGCTGACGGAGGGGGCAGTATTATTGAGCTTTGAGATTCGTGCCAAGTTATAAAAAACGGTCCAGATCAAGTAATTGTAAAAATTCCCTATTACGGTATCGGGGAAGATCTGAATTCAACCTGGCAGTTGGGTACTTTTGAATTTTTTTTGTAAAATGGATATGCAGTTAATTTTTACAATTAATTTGTGTCCTATTTTTTTTTTATTGTTGCGTTATAATTTGGTGTGTTATAATTTTATTATAATGTTTAACGATGCTTTTTTTAATATTTTGTTTGTTTGATTTTGTAATGTTTGACGATGTTACTTTATTAGTGTAGTACTTTTTATTTCATTATAATTTTTCTACAATTACGGTTTTCATTAAAATATATTGAATCTCTCAATAAAAAATATATGATTTGCTAATGTGGGTGATATACATGTGGTTATGGTACTTTGCAATGTACACCAATCTAGTGTGCTTCCATACAATTATTATTGAATGTGTTTCAGTCAACTGGATTTCTTAACCTTAATTAACATTCATTTATCTATTTATTATTTAGTTTTTTCAATATGAATTAATAATATTAATTGTACAATAAATAGACTAAATAATAAATTAATTAATATAGCACTTGATCAATATCAGAGTAGTGTTCTTCAATCTTCATGCATGCAATATTTATGGGGTTTCAGCTCAAATTACATTAATCAAGCAATATATCGCCCCCCCCCCCCCCCCCCACGAATTCACATCCTTTTTATTACTGTACAAGAGAATCTTTTACAATTAGTGGATCCGGATTGCTCCTTTTAACATGACACGAATCTCAAAATCCAATAACACTGCCTCTTGTGCTAGCCCGAATCTGAAAGCCACAGAGATTTAATTACAAACCGTAAAGTGAGAGAAATACCTAAGCTATCTGGGAGGATACGGATCCCCTGCCGACCCATATATATATATATAAACAATAGTGGCAGTAGCACTACGTACATATAAAGTTTATATGAATAATTAAGTTCATGCAAATTGAGAGAGTTGCCACTATTTTTGTACCTGGACAACTCCTCCGCCATATTCATTTATTTCCATCCACAAAAAGTTCAATTTATATTATATGCACATACGCAAACAAACAAAATATCTTTTTTACTTTCCTTTCAATTTTTTTTAGAAAAATGAGATGAGAGTTTAAAGTTTTGGAATATATATTATCTTGACTTTTCTTCGGTTGTCAATCTAATTAATTAACTTATAATAAACAGTAATAATGTTCTATTCTCAAAAAATAATAAAAATATATATATGAAATATAAACGAATTGATGGGTTGTGATGTACTAATTAAAGAACAATAATAAGAAAAAAAATATATATTTCGAAATAAACATAAAAATTTCTAATACTAGATCGCACGAAGAATAAGAATTAGTAATTATTATTTTATGGTAATCGTCAACTAAAGGAAAACATTGTGTCCTGCTATTTTCCTCATGAGTCAAATATATATATATATATAGTAGCAATTAACCGAAACCAGATTAATTATTTTACGTACAAAATTAGAGGCGGACTTTAGCTAAAAAGGAGGATGCATGAAGCATGCATTATACCTAACAAGACCAATTGTTCTAATTTTCATATAAAATGACTGTTATGCATTATCTACCGAACTAATCGTCTCATGTGTCTGTACGTATTTTACAAATTCAATAAAATAAAAACAAAGATAACAATGTTATAATAGTAACCAGTTTTTTTTTAAAAGCAAAAGAATGAAATTGTTTTGTTTGCATTCATTTTTTTTCATAACTTATGTTTGATCATGTTAGTTATATATGTTTGATCACGTATAATTACGTTTGTTTATATTTAACTATAAGCTTGTTAAAAAGAAAAAAAATGTCGTGAAAAAATTGTGAAATTATAAAATCGAGAAACATTGCTAAAAAAATTTTGTTAAAAAAAAAATTATTGTCCAAAACTTGAATTTGTTATTTGGAATAAATAATGACATAAATATTATGTTGTATTGATCACATGTAGTCATGTTTGGTCATGTGGCGTGTCATATCGTGATCATGCCAATTTGCATGTCGTGCCATGTCATTTATTGTGAAAGTCACGACAAGCGACACACGAGTCACTTTATGTTATTGGCGAGCGTACCGTGTCATGATATGTCCAATCACGTTGTGACATTTTTACATCCCTAATAAAAACTTGCATGTTATTTGACTTTTAATATTATTAATTTTTGTCTAACTTCTGATTTCATAAAATTAGTTTTTATTAACATAGTTAAATATTATAAAATGATCAAGATGTTTTTACAACAATTTATATTATTTTTTGAGGGTGATAAATAGATTATTTCATAAGTAAATCTACGTGAAGTAATACAAAATTAACGTATTATTGACAAACTTTTGAAATTTCGGTTATATATTTCTTAGAAAGTTAATTGTTGTCATAGATTGTGAAAACCAAAAAACATTAACCTATTTTATATAATTTATAATGAAAATTGGATGATATGTTTGGGCATATCAGGTTTTCTGTCTAGCACGCACTTTAAGTTATAGGTCATGCATGCGGTTGTTGATGTTAAATTGTTAAATTTCCAATGCTAATGCCCCTGCTGCCATTTTAATTATTTTATACAACCCCAATTAATATTCCCCATTCATATTATCATACATATATATACACACACATCTCTCGCACTGGCACAGCACATGTTATAGCCACCACCTCCCTTACTTCCGTTTCCATATTCCCTTCTATTAATTCCATCTTAAACCTCGATCTACGTTTGCAAAGAAAGAAACACAAGGAAATTAACATATATAGTTCAATCATCACACACACATATATATATAGAGAGAGATTAATATGATGGAGCGAACGAGCTACCTGGATTTGGTTCTGGTGCCTTTTTCCGTGTTTTTACTGTTGGCATACCACGGGTGGCTCTGGCACAAGGTGCGCACTGAGCCTCATTGCACCTTCATCGGCATCAACTCGGCAGGGCTGCACCTCTGGGTGGCGGCCATGATGAAGGACAATGACAAGAAGAATATCCTGGCGGTGCAGTCAATCCGGAATGCCATCATGGGGTCCACGCTGATGGGGACGACATCAATCTTGCTGTGCACGGGTCTGGCGGCGGTGTTGAGCAGCACGTATAGCATCAAGCGGCCGCTGAACAATGCAGTGTTCGGGGCCCATGGGGAATTTATGCTCTCCCTCAAGTATGTCTCCCTGCTGCTTCTATTCGTCTTCGCCTTCCTTTGCTACTCCCTCTCTATCCGATTCATCAACCAGGTCAACTTCCTCATCAATATCAAACTTGATCATGATGATGGTGCATCAGTCATCACCAACTGCCTTTCGCAGGATTACGTATGCGACCTGCTCGAGAAGAGCTTCCTCCTTAGCACCGTTGGCAACCGCCTCGTCTACACCGCTCTTCCTCTCCTCCTATGGATCTTTGGCCCCGTTCTCTCCTTCCTCTGTTCCCTTCTCATCATCCCCATCTTGTACAACCTCGACGTCTTGGATGCTGCCTGCTGTGGTCCAAATCGTGCTGCTGCTAAAGCTGACAAGATGGATTTGGATTGCTTGTCTGTCTGAATTATTTAATATTTAATTATCATCATCATCATCATCATTATCATCATCTTCATCTTCTCTTGATCTGACCACAAGTAATATTAATTGTGTGTTTAGTTAATCATTACTACTACATATTTGGTTGTTTGGTTGGGAGAATTTATGCCTTAAAGGAGGGTAATTTAGCAATTATGATATGATCATATCATATGCATGCCTTGTAATCCGAATGATAGAACAGAAAGCAAATATAGTGAATTTTCCCTTATTTACAGCCAAATACAGCTCTAAAAGGAAAAGGTGAAAAGAACCAGCAGCCCTTTTGCTTCTATTTTTTATTTTTTCCTCCGTCCATTAATTACTATTGTTTTTCTTTTCATGGCATTTCTGTTATATTATGTTAAATTCATGATCTACCACCATTTTCAATAGGTTCCATATAATATATAGGAATACATGTGCTTTACACACACACAGAGATAAATGGTTGTGAAATAGATAGATTGATGGAGTATATATTTCAGTTGTGCTAGTTAATCTGCTTTGGGACTTTTTCCTCTCTTAATTAGTCTACTTTGTTTTATAAATGAATATGGAAATATTGGAGCTTACATGGATGTACAAGTGTACCGCATGGGGCATCTGAACTAATTTATTTGATTGATTCCACTACTTTTCTTTTCTTTTACTTTCCTTGAGAAACTACGCAAGTACTGGTTTAATACGCCTGCTAGTTTGGAGCTGCAACCTATAAGCAAGGATTAATTATCAAATTGCGGCAAAGAAATATTACTAAATACTGTTGGAAACTTGGCTAATTGCAGCAGTCTTTTTCTGGTACGAACTGGTAAACTTGCTGGTACGAAAACAAAGTTTTGACAGAAAATTCTGGTAAACAGAAATCTGCTGCTGAACAGAAAACTAATTTATCAAAACTGCTCAATTGTCTTTTTTAACACCTTGCAATCAATTACATAACATGCTTACAAATTTATAACTAATCATTTATCTAATTTTAGAACCCACTACTTTTTACAATTGCACTACAATCTAAAATTAGCACCTATTACCATAACTACCCCTGCTTATCAGAACTGCAGTTCATGCTATTTCCTGCACATCTTGCCTCTAATTACTGACTCTACTAAAATAGTAATTGCTAATTATAGTAGCCATGCATCTGATACTAATATAAGTAACTCTTAATCAATTTTCAACATATTCTAATTACCTAATTTTCCTTCTCTGAAAAAAACTACTTACTGGTTTAATACGACAGGCGCAGCATCCACAGTCCCACACCACACATGACACAACAACAGCATAGAGGGAATATTATGATATATTAAATAAATATATACAAAAATGGAATGGGGCCACAATACCACATATTTTATAAAGACCTCCCTGCCAATATCTATGTGATATTTACAGGACGAAAAATTAGCACATACAGTACGTTATAGTTACAACAAACAAATGGTGCTGCTATGCTGTTTATTTAACATGCTAGCTAGCTACTCTTTTTCTTATCTTATCATATCCTACCATACCCAGTATGCTACTACAAACAAATGCACCTTTTTCCGGTTCCTACAGGTATTCATTCCATATCCTGATTCCAACAGAACATAACAAGCGAAAGAATTTATATATTGTGGACAAATATAGCAGCAAGAGCAAGAGCAAGAGCAAGAATGTTGATGGTCATGATTTCTTCTTAGAGGGGATGAGTGCAGAGGAGAGCAGAGAACCAACTTCCTCTCTACGCCGTTTCCTTGCAGAATTCAGCACACTGCCCACATCCACACCCACACCAGCTTCTGCTGCTTTCCCTTTCTTTTCTCTCTCCTGTCTCCTCTGTTCCCCCTCCACTTCCACCTCCACCTCCACCTCCACTAGCTGCTTTCTTCTTCTCAGACCCACTGGGCGGCACAAGTCCCCTAGGCCCTCGTGGCTTTGGTGTTGGTATTGGCATTGGCATTGGCAGCACCCTCCTCTTTTCCCTCTTTTCCCTTGTCAGTGAATGACCATCATTAGATTGATTCTGTTTAGAGGAACCAACTCACCCGACCCCCTCTTTCCCACACAATTTCTTCTCTGCCTATTTCGCACCCTCAACCAACTCACCTCCCTCTTTTCCCTCTTTCGCACGTTGGATAAGAACAGGCTCTTTTTTCTGGGACACACAATTTTCGATATACAAGCTCTTCACGTGGTCATGTCAAGGGATAAATGGTACCGATCAGATTCTGTGGCGATGGGAATCTAACGGTCACTACTCGGCTAAATCTGTCTACTCTATATTGGCCGGAGGTGGTATGATAGAGTGGCAGTATGCTGACATATGGAGATATAAAGTCCCACCAACGGTACGCATCTTTATCTATCTCCTATTGAAGGACAGATTGCTCACTCATGAGATTATGGTGAGAAGGGGGTTCAGCTGTTCACCAAACTGCGAGACATGTGATTTAAGGGAAGTGGAATCCATTTTGCACTTGTTTTTTAAGTGTCCAAAGGCAGTTCGCTTGTGGGATAGGTTGGAATCCATTTTAGGAGTGCGTCTCATGACGGCACTTGAAACAGTACATGATACTTGGAACAGTTCGATGATGAATGCGGCATGTTCGGGAATGGGGAAAAAACAGTGGTCGGTATACTTCACATCAACTTGTTGGTCGATATGGAAGCAAAGGAATACAAAGATTTTTGAAGGAAAAGAACTTCCAGTGAAGGTGGTTGAGGAATTCGTGTTGCAGGATGCAAAACTTTGGATGCAAAACTGTTAGGAAATGTTGAAAGTGTGTGAGGATTGTGGGAGTGTTTATGTAGTTTATTTTTCTGTTTTCTTTTTAATTTTTCTGGTTTACTGTAACTGACAGCCTCTGTCAGGTTTCTCAAAAAAAAAAAAAAAACCAACTCACCCGACCCCCTCTTTCCCACACCAACATTCTCACTTCTCCCCTCGCTTCCTGAAGTAATTGTCTTTGAATCTGCACTACTTCTTTCGCTACCATTTCTGCTCCCACCAAGCCCTCTGACGGCAACCTCATTCTCATTTGCTCTTTTCATCAATACTTCAGCACCAGATCTCGGCTCTCTCTCCATTCCTGGCATTGGCATCTGCATGCTTCAAATGAATCTGCATTGGCATCTCCACAACCTCATTCTCATTACCGACCGATAGTAGAAATTTGGATAACTTTCCTATCGGTAAGAAAAGTCCGGACCGATAGAAGAATATGTCAACTTCAAGGGATGTAATGGAAACATGAGACCATTTTCTGTGGGATTGTACCTATGCAAAATGTTTTTGGCAAGGGTTGCTTCTGAGTCACAATATCCGCAACTGCGTCTCTCCAACGATTGCGGAAGCATGGAAAAGATTGCAGCAGGGCCTGGATAAACAAGGAAGGATTTGATGGGATGTGGTATGGGCCGCAGAAGCATGGGCGCTATGCAGAGAGAGGAATAGATGGATTTTCTTCCCAGAAGTCCAAACCGGTGTCACTCCTTATTAATATATGGTACATCCATTGAGATACATGAGTGGCGGTGCAATACCTAAGGGCAATGTACACATGTATGTGAGCATTTACTGCACCTTGCTAGTGGCAATTTTCGATAGCTAAATTGTAAATAGGTAGGAGGGCGGGTGCAGGGCGAAAATGCCATGTTTGAGTCTATATTTTCTTTCCAACTTTGATTTGCAAATAACTTTTTTTTTATCAATATATTGTTAGCAGCACAGGCCATCTAACCTTGAAAAAAAAATATTTCAAACTTATTTACAAAGTTGCCATCAAGGCGTTGGTCTATCGGCTTCAGACCAAGATCAGTATAAATCGAAAGAAAATGGGCATTAGTAGATCCCTTTTTTGTAGTAGTGTGTATAAACAACCTTTGATTATCATCGGTTCCTAGCTGTTGTAGCAGGAAGGTTATATTGTTAAGTCTCTATGGATGAATGCTAAAGAAGAGAACATCGTATATATATGTTTTGTTCATTTAAACAAGAGATGCATGCTTACATAAGTATTAATTGCTTCATTCATTCTGAAGAAACTCTATTAACCATGTTACAAATCAAGTTTTTAAAACCATGAACTTTCATATATAGAGTACAAGACATGAATTGGTAGACATATCAACCAATGCAAGTATCTAGCTATTTCCTCTTATATCTGTACCTTGAGGCACAAAAAGCAAACACAACCAGATTAATCAAGCATAAGCCCGCAACCAACCAAAAAAAGCGATCAAGATGTCCCTCGTTTAAATTGTCGGGGATCCATCTAGTAACCCGATTAACAACTGTTAATATAAATGAAGTAACGTAGCTCCCAAGTGATATTGTAAGAAAAGCGAGCGCCATGCAAAGACTCCTCATGGAATCTGGTGCTTGGTCATACAAGAACTGGAGCATGCCAACAAAGCTAAACACTTCTCCAACACCTACTAAGATATATTGCGGTATCTGCCATAATACACTCATTGGGACCGCAACATTTTTATGCATAAGACCTTCATCTCTTGCAATCTGTAACCGCTTTGCTTCAACAATTGCTGCTGATGACATAGCAAGAATGGAAAAGAACAAACCAATCCCAACACGCTGCAATTGAGATATGCCTCCCTCTATTTTAGTAAATCTATAAGCTATTGGCACAATTATCTTGTCATATATCTGTGCAAATACAACACCTGCAAGCACATCGGAAATTGAAAGCAAGGCCGGTGAGATGTTTAAAGAGCCAACGTGTCGATCCATGACCATCCCTTGTTCTACAAAAACTGACGATTCCTGGCTTACAACCGAGGAAAAGAGAATAAATGTGGCACAAATAGGAAGCAAATTAAGTATAGATTTCAACTCTTCGACTTGCGACATAGTGCAAAGGCTCCAAGGGTTAAGTGTACCAGAGATGGAGAAGTCTGAAGTGGTGACAATGGCCGCTTTGTCAAGAAAACTGCAGTAATAGGGGACGCATGAATGTTAGCACAAAATGATGTTTATATTTTTTATATTCAATTTTAAGTAGAAGTTGGTGGATCAAAATTTAAACTTCTGATATTCTTTCCATTTAAAAGAGATACAAAACCTATTACTGGATAAGATAGGTAATAAAAATTATGAAAATTACCCAAATTCAGAAAAAAAAAAATAAAGAATCACCTGAATCCAGGGGTATGTTCCAATTCTTTATTTTCTTGCACAATTTCCAACTTTCCTTTTGCCTGATATAAAAGAGAATTGTCTTCCGGAAAATTCAAATTATATTTTCTGGAAGCCGCAACAATTACTTGACACAGTCTAGTAAAAGGGCTCCCACTGGGTTTGCGGTACCTATAAAATCCTGAACCTGACAATAAACCCAAGAAGGCTATGCCTACTAGAAAGGTAGGTATACCGAATCCTATGGTCCATCCGTAGTTATCTTGAATCCATACGACAACTGTACTCGCAATGAAATCAGCAATCTTGATTGAGAGATAATACCAACTAAAGAAGGATGCCTTTGCCCTTGTATCAGTTTTGTCGAACTGATCGGCACCAAAGGCCAAAAGACATGGTTTTATGGTGCCAGATCCTAAAGAAATCATGTAAAGGCCCAGAAAGGTGAAGAAAGGGGAGCGCTTCAAGACTGAGAGCGATGCCGATAGAGTCAAAGTCACCATCCCCTTTGGAAAAAGGAAGAAGACAACAAACATTGAATATAATTCTCAATTAGAGTAAACTTGTTTCTCATACAACAATATAAAACCATCTCTATGTTGGTTTTGACACTTTTGAATAACAGGACTCCTTGTTCTAAGCATAATTTTACAGATGGAATGTCGCTTGTTAGAGTACCTTTTTTTTTCTTCTTTTTGGCAGAATAATAATACTAAGTAAGGCAATCTGGTATGACATATATACTGATCAATACAATTAGCCTTACTGTAAGCAAATAAAACATGAGTAGATGACTTACACTCATATAAATGATAGCGAAACCCATGATAGTTAAATAATTTCCCCAATAAGAATCTGACACATAAGCTCCGATAAGTGAGGTAAGAAAACAAGTGCCCACCCATGTCGTGAAATGTGTTGCTGCCGTAACATTATCTTCAAGTAGCTCTGTTTTCAGAAAAACCACTAGGTTCTTTGTGATGCCGATGATAGCAATGCACAGACATAGCTCAGTAACTGTTATTTTTATCAGAAATTAAACAATTGTAAGCTATAAGATCTTCATTAGTTCACTTAGATCTCCTAGATGGATTTTGAATACCATGTCGGACTTTCTACCATGGTTCTGAAAATCGGAATCGGAATCAGAATTGGTCGTTGAACTGTAGAATCAGAATCGGGTGAATCGGTCGGAAACGGCCGAGTCGGATCGGAAACTCAGAATTTTTTGGGAGAAGCATGTTTGTACTAAATTTGTCAAATAATCCACTCCAACACTCATACTAATTAAATTTGCATGAATAACAATCAAATTGTAATGTATTACTTAAAAAATTAATATTTATGTAATTTAAAAGTTAAATAGACTATTCCATAAATTAATAAAATGCTGAATAGTTTCACATTGACAAATAAAATGTTTAATTTTAATTTTTACAATTTCATATTTTATTTTGTATGCTTTAATTTTTTTTTATAGAAAATATTTTTTTTTATAAACAATTAATATGTTATTTTAGTTAAGTCAAAATAAAAAATAAATAAAACAAACCAATGTTCACCATTTACTTTAGTCAAATGTTTAATAAAAAAAAATACATTAGTCAAATAAAAATAATAATAAAACTATGTTATTATTAATTACTGTCCCTATTTACTATTTAATAACTGGTTCTTGTTTAGACCGCACACCCCTTTTTAATAAAATCATGTTAATAACCGAGTTCATATTTCAGAACAACTGTTCTCTTCTATTTAATAACCGGTCTGGACATGGTCCACAATAAAATCATGTTATATTTTCAAAACAAAACTGTACACCATATGTACACCAGGACTATTCAAAATTTTATAATCATTTAACCGCCTTCTTCTTTGTGAAACACAACTACCCCCTTTTTGAATAGCGACTCAAATTCTTTCCACTGTCTTGCCAAAAATACAAAATTGGTCCTATTTGAGTTACAATAACAAAAACTTTGCTCCAGAGACAAGGCAGTGAGTGAAAATTCGGCCAATTGTTTCAATTTAACCCCGATTTTATCAATTTTCTGCATATAATTCGTCCAACCGAGATAACTCGGGAAACATTGGATCGCCTCCTGCCAATACCGTTCCGACTCGGCCGATTTTCAAAACCATTCTTTCTACATTGGAGTAAAGGACTGTGTCCTAATACACAATGTTGGTACCAGTAACCAGTTGATATATATCAGTTACTAGTAACTAGCGAGCTGTACTGGCTTAGCTTAACTAATAAAAAATAAAGCACAAGTTGAACTCGATTGGAGCTCAGGCAATCAACCCTTATCAGAGAGATAACCTAGCTAGTTTAATCTCACTCATAAGGAAACTTCCATCAGAACTCTATTCTTTTGAGATTTGTCAATTACTAATTAAAGAGGCCATTCAAGTCTTTTAAGCTGAGCCAAACTAATTTCAGGGATTTAAATATATAGGTTTAAATCTACCAGTAAAAAAAAAAAACATGCTAAATGCAACAAAAGAAGCCATAGGGAACAAGAAGAAGAAGAACTTTCTAGCTACTTACACAGAATTAGAGAGGAAGCTTTCCAGCCTCCAGTTTGTTGCTTCACTGATAAGGTGTTTGGGTCAATTTCCTACATTATGGTAGCAAATTGTTCTAAATTTCTAATAAAAAACGAATAAAAAATTGTAACAAATAAATCAATAAAAATTGGTCCATCATCCCTAGCTTTGTTCACAATCTTTTTTGGTTTTGTTTGATTGAAATCGTTTAACAACTCCCATGTTTCTCAAAATGTTTCTCAAAGGGACCAAATTAATATTGAAAGATTCAAAATACCTCATTACGGTTTTCTTCAAATACTAGCAGACTAATTCTTAACTCCTCTACTGCACTCATCTCTTCTTCTCCAAATAGGAAAGAAAGGAACCCAATGTGAATTCTATGCTCCTCATCCGACAGATATCCTTTCCCTTTATATATAAAAGATAAGCTTAATTAGTAGTTTAATATGGCTCAACATCAAAAAGGGTGAGAGATATATAAATATTATATATATTAAGTGGTCCTTGAACCAAATTAAATTAATGAATTATCATATTCTATGTGGCCGTTTTGATCTTATGTGCCAAATCAAAGAAGACCCATGAACTCGTAACATTTTACAACCAACATATTTAGAGATGGGTTGGGGTGTTCAAACGGTCAGTTTGGTTGAATCTGAAGTAAAATAGTCAAACCAAACTTTTTTCGGTTTTAAAAAGTAGAACCGAATCGAGCCGATCAAACCATCAACCGAATAAGAATCAAACCGAACAAACCGAAGTAAATTTCGGTTTGTTCGGTTCAAACCGAAGTAAGGCCCATGATTATGGGAATCATCTCAAAATTGATAAAATACAAAAGATAACACCACTATTGGTACGATTATTAATAAAAATTATTTCTTTGTTGCAATGCTTGTTGGCAGCCTTGTGGAATTTATAAATGAAAGATTCTTTACATCCATACTCTATCAGCACCTACACCATTCGAATATTAATTAATTCTTCAGAACTTTTGAACTGTAAAGTGCTTTCAATGATAATATTGTTTGTCAAAATGCATATTTTTTATCAAGAAAACCAACGCATTTTTTTCTATATATATCTTATTATCTTTAACCACACGTGATTTAATTTCCCAAAACACACCAAATATTAAAAATTTGTACATCAATGATTGCCATCTACTTCTACATGACTACATTATTTAAGAAGAACGGAGTAGGTCCGATGCCCATCGGACTTACTTTTAGGTTCAACGAGCATCATGACCGTCCGATCTAATTTAAGATTTGTGTGCACAAAAATTAAAACAGATACGCACGAAGTTTAAAGCATTCTGCACGAATTTTAAAGCAAATCGATGGTGATTAAACCCATCGAACCAGAGTCTGATGCCCATCGGACCTACTCTCAAGTGTTTTTTTTTTTTGTTTTTTTGGAAAATCAAGTTGGTCACCTGATCAATCATAAACTATCATAAACTTTGAGATATTGATTCATTTTTCTTTTTTAACAGGGTGATTAATTTACTACTTTATATCAGCTCTATAATTGGGGGTTGTTGTGGTTATTTGGTCAGTGATGCTTTGTCTATAGTGGCATCTACTTTATCACTCTATATAATATACAATTTCGCTTGTTGTGGTTATTTGGTCAGTGATGCTTTGTCTATATATATAGATATAGTGGCATCTTTTGATTGGGTTAAAGGTGCAATTATATATCACTCTATATAATATACAATTTCGCTTGTTGGTCAGTCCCACTCGCTGTCTACAGTAGCGTCCTTTCATTTAGCAACAAAAACAAGTATAATTTTGGGACCAGTTACTCGGTTTTAATTAGATATTCGGAAAAAACAAAGGAAGAAAACAACAAAATATCAACACATGCTCAAACAGCATATTCATAAATGCTTGCAAACACATATTTTAATCTATTTAATGGTGTTCTCGTAGAAGAAATTGACACAATGTCATAAATAAATGTAGGTTGTGCACTTAAAATTTCAGAATTATTGTCAGTATTGCAACCTCAAAACCTCTCTTTTGAAAAAGCATACAGGAAAAACTGGAGCAAAAAAAAAAAGACAAATAAATTTAGTAAGATTTATGTTGGTTTAAATATGAAATTGAAATTAACATACATCACAATGATTGAGATAAATAATCAATTAATATGTAAGACAACATTTAATAAATATAAAAAGAAAATCACTTAGTTTTTGTCGCTGTGTCAAATAATTATGTTTCTCTATCCAATCATTGTTTGTCAACATTCCACAATATTAAGAGCATAGAACAAATTGAGCAATTGAAAATAAGATATCAGAGAAAATTAAACCACTATTCCTTAAAACAATGGTTTTTATTTTCTCTGATTCTCAATTTCAAAATCCAAAAACATTGCCTACAAGAATTAAAAATAAAAAAATAAAATAATGGAAAATAGAAAGATATTTGAATTTCACCAATTAAGTTTAGCGAATATAAGATATTGGAGAAAACTAAACTCTTAACAACATTATTGTATTATTGAACAAGTTTAGTTTCCTACAATTCTTACATTCACTACCAGACTATATTATTAGTATATCTATCGAGGTATAAGTATTTCTATGGTTCTTATTTATAGAGGTTCTGATATTGAAATGAAAAAGTTATGATATTTTACTTTTTGAGTGAAGATGCTAGATGTACAAAGGCAAAAGAAGCATGAATTCTCTGTGAGTGAAAAAAAAAAAAAATCTGTGGCATGAAGTATCACATGACCTTCATTCAATATTCTATATTATTTCTTTTTTAATTTTGATAATATTGTTACTATATTTACAAGTATCAAAATGCGAAAGTTTTTTACCATCACAGCAGTCCTTGCCACATGTCCAAAAGTCTTTCTTTATATACCATATACTATCTACAAAATGTTGGATGTTCACCGTTTTCAGAATTAATATTTATGAGTTCTGAAATTAATAAATTGTTTACTCAATGATTTCCATTTGGTTAGTCATATATGTTGTTACATTTTCTGAGTCATATATATCAGTTATGTTGATTTTCTTTTGTTCAGTATTATGCAATTTAATTTTCTTCTTCTTTTTAAGAAAAAAATCGTATAAAATAAAATTTTAATTCATTTATTTCAATAATTAATTACATGGTTTAAGAGGAGTAAACTGATTTTCTTATTCTGTGTTATTTTTATCATTATCAGCTCAAAATTATACAATGAAATCTAAATTAATTTTCTTGTGAAAACTATATATTATCACGTGAAAAATGACATCCCGGAGATAAAGAGTTCATTTCGTATGAGGTAACATAATATTTGTGTTTGGATTTGGACCGTCCAATTAGAATTTAAATCAATTTGGTTTGAAGCAGAATGCACGGAGCTCCTTTAATATTTGTGCGCATTATAATCAGACGGTCCAAATCTAAACAAAAATACTTTGTTATCTGAGGTCATATGAATTCCGAGATAATGACATGCATCATGACTTGTCATATTGTGGATTAGTTTTTGTATTCCAGAAATTGTAATGCATTATAATTTTTGTTTATATTATGCTCTTGTAGAAAAATAAAACACGTCATCTAATATAATTAAGTTTATATTATGCTCTGTGAGTTGAAATTAATTTGTTCCCAAAATTTCATTTTTTTACTATAATTAAGTTAATTTCATTTATGCAGCTTATTAATACTAATTATATACCTAAAATGTATTTGAGAAAAGTATTTTTTACTAACAACATAATTATTTTAAATTATATAACATATCAAATAGTTTGAAGAATCAGTTTTAATACTAATATAATAAACGACAACAAAGTAAATTATTTTATATTTTGTTTTAATATATATATATATATATATATATATATATATATATATATATATATATATATACATAATAACTCTCTCATATGCTCTAGTAAACACAATATTGAAATGCAGATTTGAGAGTCTTCATGAGAGACGGTGTTATTTATAATTGGAAAAGCACTGACGAAAGCGAGAGTGTAAAAATGCAATAACAACGAAATAAGGAAAGCAATAGTAGACTCGATAATGAAAACACAGAATTAATTTGAGAGATCTTCATTTTTACTCTCACTAATTACTTGTTCTCTTTGCTCTGCAACTGGATTTAATACCCACTCTTATGGTTAATTGATTTTCTCTAATATCTAAATATTATATGATGTTTTCAAATTCACTAGCGATTTATTTTTTAAAATTAATTTGGAATATAATGTTTTTCAAACTCTCATACAATTTATTTTTCTCACTTAATATTTATAGTAGTTAAGGTAGTTATTAATTAGGCAGCGAAAGCGTGTACAAAAATAAAATGTGCATGAAGATGGAAAATAAATGAGTGATTCTTCATTGTACATGTGTGATAATTAATTTTCTTTTGCTTAATTCGCTAAAGATAACATTATCTTACATGAATTGTACATGAAAGAAATAGATATTTCTATGCATGCTATCATAAAGAGCAAGGACAAAATGAGTGCATGCCAATCAATTCTTCAATATGTAATATATCCCATCGAAATTTGAAATTCTCTCATAGTGCGCTCCGTATATGATTTAATTATGTGAATTCTAATTAAAATAAATTCAATTTAAAATTAATGGACATTTCAGAAATTAATGGACTATCGTGGGCTGTGACAATGATGAAATCCATATTTAAAATCATCTTTCTATTCACTCGTGATCTAGCCTTGTGCTACCTTAACAGAATCTAAGAACATTGCATGTATTAAAGCAACTCTGTTTTGATTGGAACAATCAAAATTGTTTTCCCTATTGTATTCATTTTTTATTTAATTTGAGCACAATAGAAATTGTATTATTTAATTGTGATAGGATTGGGGATGTAAACGGAGCGTGTAATATCCATCCAAATCTGCTCTGAATTCGCTTATGATTTGAATGAGGGTTAACAAAGCAGATAATTTTGCGGATCCAAATTCGGACTTTTATTTTGTACAAAAAAAATCCAAATACAGAAACAAATAAATTTTATGAAAAAATTGAGAGAGAGAAGAGTCGGAGTAGAGAGGCAGTGTAGAGTTGGAGCGAGAGGTGAGAGAAGCATCAGATCAATCCACCTGGGCTACATGAATTAATGTGCTTCTTAATGGACAATACTTCCAACTGCTTAACGGGCCTTTCAAAAATCGTTCAACTCTCAGCCCATTTGCATTGATATCATCTGTCTGTTTAATTAGCAAGCATAGTTTCGAATAATGGTTTTAACTTTTAAGTGATGTTAAATTTCGGATATCGTATCGGATACGATACGGATCCGGTGATACGGCAATTTTCAAAAATCTAGAATACGATACGTCTTATATATATTATTTTTTATTATTTATATATTGTATTTAGATAATCATAAAAATTCTAATTAAAAAGATGAATATGTCACAAAAGTCTTATTTACTGAATCAAGCTACAAGAATAGATTAAATACGACCGTATCCACACGTATTCCGGCGTATCCGTGAGTTTCAACAGAGTATCGGCGACCGTATCGACTAAGTAAGGATACACCACGTAAACGGATACGCCAACTGGTGTATCGGATACGTATCGGCGCCGTATTGGATGCGTATCGGTAACCGATACGTGTCCGATACGGGTACGAATGTCAATCTAAAGTATCCGAGTAACATAGGTTTTAAGTGATGTTAAATTGTGGAGTAACATGCAAATAAAGAATTTATTTTACGCTTAAACTGATAAATAAGAATATCTTTAACACGGAATAAGGATATATAGCTTATAATTGAACTCGATATATATATTGTAGTTCTTTTAAAGGCCATATCAAAAAATTTGACTTGCCCTATAAAAAAATAAAATATTTCAAATTATATCTGTATTATTTAAATTCTCCGTCATATTAATTTCAAATTGCAAATTTGGTGATATATCTTTTCACTTTTCTATTCTAGATTCGAATTATGACATGCATGGACTAAGACAAATTCACATCATTCTCGGTACCGTAATAGAGAATCTTTTACAATTACTTGATCTAGACCGTTCTTTTTAACTTGGCACGAATCTCAAAGCCCAATAATTCCGCCCCCTCCGTCAGCCCGAATCCCAAAGCAGCTGGGAGTTAATCTCAAACCGTAAAGTGAAGGGAATCTTTTACGGTACCGGAGAGGATATTTGCCCGGACTAAGACCGGATGTCTTGATGGCGAAAATTTCCAAGACATCATATCATGGAGATTTGTCGGATAGAAATGGGCCAAATAAAGGTCAGGCAAACATTTCAATCAAATCTTAAAGCCATTATATTGTAGTTGACGACAAATTAGTGGGACATGGCTTGGTGAAGATGCTTGCAATGGGTCAATAGTGAACACTGTACATAGTCCTTTAATTTCTTCATATAACCGCCGCAATTATTGAATTCAACAATAAGAATAAGTCAGTACCCACGAGCTTAAAGGTGCTTAATAGTGTCAGTATCCTCGTAGACTTCCGTCGGCAATAGCGATATTTTTAGAAATAGTCCTTTTTTTACAGATTCTTGTAAGTTCATCATGTCAAATCACATGTGATAGCTTTTCTAAGGTCATAACAATATTATATTTAAATTACATATATTTTAATGAGTAGAACTAGGGTGTTCTTAAGCTCACCAAGTCCTTTTGTGAATTTAATTCAAAAATCTATTGAATTAGTTTCAAACGATGAATCCAAACCGTTGAAACCGATCTACTTCACGAGTGATACATTTACATGTCAAATTTATATATTTTCAATCTAATTTAGTATAAAGTCAAGCGGTAAAAAAAAATGGTTTACAAGTTAATTTTAATGTGTTCATTTTTCATCATTTTTTGACCGCTTGACTTTATATTAAATTAGTTTGAAAATTTATAAATTTGATATGTAAACTCATCACTCGTGAAGTAGATGATAGGTCTAAATTATATACACATTCGATCTAGTTTTTATCACATAATAACACCAAATATCTTATATTTTAGTAGAGAATAGAATGAAATATATCCAAGAATCAAGTTACTGCCAAAGTCTATTTAAGTTACAGGAAATGGAGCAAATTGTAGATCTTCTCGCAAGCTTTCCGAAAAGTGGTAGAACACTGAAAACGGAGTTACGGATCATGAGTTATGCCCGTTTGAAGTTTAGAGCAAAACAGGAGAAACCGAGCCCAGTGCGGACGCACTGACCCAGAGTGCGGACGCACTGACACAGAAAACAGAAAATCCGAGCGCAGTGCGGACGCACTCGGGCCGCACCACCCGCACTCAGCCGACACACAGTTCGTATTTTGGCCATATCTTGGTCATACGAACTCCGATTTGAGTGATTCAAAGCTTGACGGAACCAGAACAAAGAGATCTACAACTTTCATGAAGGAAAAATATCCAAATTCGGAATATATAATTCTGTAAAGTCGCATCAATGGCCGCATCAGCCTGAAAAACTGCTAAATATGGAAAGTTAGTGGGCTTAGTGGGTGCCAAAATTAGAATAACTTGGTCTCCAAGTTCAGAATCACAGAATTAGAAATATAGAAGTTAGTAGACTTAGTGGGCGCCGAAAATAAAACGACTTGATCTCCAAGTTCAGAAAACGTTATATAAGGCTAAGGAGACCACATGAGAAATTATCCATTATTGTACATATCCATGATTATATCCATCTTTCCACAAATTTAGAGAGGGAGATCCTGCAGAAATTCTCGAAGTTCCAAGGAAGGAGAAGAAGAAGAAGATTCAAGCAAGGAGTCGGCAAGATCGAGGTTTTAGATCTAAGAAAGGGTGTAATCATTTCTTTATCTCATTTCTTATTGTTTTTGCCAATCTTTGTTATGGATCTCTCCAAGAGAGAGTAGTTCTCTTTCTAAGGGTTTAGGTCAATGCATGAACTTGTTTAATTCTAGATTATTCGGATATTTGTTTTTATTATGATTGTGTTATCGGATTTGATTGTTAATTTCTGTGATTTATTCTTTATGAATTTCATTAGTACTCGTTCCTTTGAGTTCACCTGGTTAGGGTTTATTGAATTGAAGTAGTTTTGAAATCGCGTTGATCGTGTTTTTCCGCTTTAAATTTATTAAATTCCGGCATTGGTCATGAGGAGACTACTAATTGAAACCATAAAGACACACCTTAGGGTTGGGTTAGAAGCGACCGTACTTTGATATCCAATCCGGAACTATAGAAATTAAGGTTAGGATTTTGGTGAAGGACCGAAAGGAGAAGGCAAATCCTAATTAGGACACCTTAGAACAAATATCGATATATGCTTTGAAGCATGAGATTAAATATCCCTCTAGGTTAGTGACAGCCCTAGAATTCGAGGCACATTAATCCATAAAGCGCAAAGTATTTGTATTAATATTTGTTCCAAAGGCTAACTAGGTTAGAAACCTCATCAAATCAAACATGAATTTAAACAAACCTAATAAATAGAATTAGCAAGGGATTGTAGACCGAATACCCCTAGATCCCCTTAAACTTGAAAACAAACCAATCTTTCTTTCCTTTATTTTATTTACATTTATTGTTTGAAACTCCTCTTTTTCGGGTATTGAACCCAACTTTAGGATTTTAAGAACAAACCCCCCCACTTTACTTTTATTGTTTTGTTTTAGAAGTAGTTTTCTTTATTAAAAATTGGTATTTCCCTATCTCCCTGCGGATCGACACCTAAATACTACAATCGATAGGTTGTGCGCTTGCAACTAACCTATTCATTGAGTACGAAGGTTTATAAATATTAAAGGCAAAAGAGTACAAAATTCTTATATCTAAAATACTCAACAAGCTTTTTGGCGCCGTTGCCGGGGAGAATAGGATAGATACTAGTTTTTATTTTAGGAAAGTACTTTTAATTCTTAGTTTCCTTATTTACTTTTCAGAAAATTTAAAAATCCAAAAATAGTTTATTTCCTTTTTTACAATTTCTGAAATTTACTTTCCTTATCTTAGAAAAAATCCAAAAATATTTACTTTCCTTATTTAAATTTCTGCACTTTACTTTTCTCTATTCTCTCTCTTTCACATCTCATCTCTTCTCTTTTTCTCTCTTGCAAATTTGAGCATTGGCCCCCATCACGAGGAGACAAGCATCAAAACTCAAGGCCGGCGAATCCTCTTCTCAACAAATGGCGGGCCTAAACAATAATCCACCACCTCCTCCACACAACAACAACAACAACGGAAATGGCCGTAACCATCAACAAGGCCACCGCTTCGGTTTCATTCCTCAAGGCCAAGATCCACGCGAAATCAAGCCATCTCTCATCCACTTGCTTGGTCAAAGTCAGTTCGGAGGAGCCCTAAACGAAGATCCACACGCCCACTTGGCGGTTTTCGAAGAATCCTGCGGCACCTTCGCTCGAGAAGGAGAAGAGCTAGACAACCTCAAGCTCAAATGCTTCCACTTATCCCTCCGAGATAATGCAAGATCGTGGCTAAGGACTGTGAATCGTGACCACATAAGAAGATGGGACGACATGGAGAAATTATTCTTAGGAAAATACTTTCCTCCATCCAAAACCCAACACTTCCGAACGAAGATCACGACGTTCAAACAAGCTGAGGGAGAGTCTTTGACCGAGGCATGGGATAGATGGGCGGAGCTCCAACGCTTGTGCCCTAACCATGGCCTTGACATGTGGTTGCTTTTTCAATTTTTCTTTGCAGGTTGCACAATAGCCACTAAGACTCACTTGAATTCAGCCGCAGGGGGAAACATGTCAAAGATGGATCCCGAGCAAGCCATGCTAATGATTGAAGATATGGCGATCAACCAAAGGGAGTGGACGGCCGAGAGAGGTGGACGAGCCCAAACCACACCGGGAATCTTGAAAACCGATGAAGTTACCGCCTTGAGAGCCCAAATGGAAGCCTTGCAACATCAAATGGCACAAATGCAAAACGCCAAATCCGTGACAAAGAAGGCTTCATGCGGCATTTGTGGAGAGACGACTCATATCACCGCCAATTGCCAAGTTCTCTTGGAAGGAGAGGAAGTCGAGCAAGTCAACTCCATGTTTTACAATCAAGGTGATAAGAGGAACGACCCGATCTACAATAAGGTTAGGCCAAATGATAATTTCAATTCAAATACATACAACCCTAACACAAGGTGGAACCATCCCAATTTCAAATGGAGGACTGAAAATGACAACTCCAATCAATACCAAGGTAATTTCAATCAATACCAAAACAGGTTAAACCAAAACTCGTACCAAGGACCTTCTCAAAACGATAAACTAGAAAAAATGATAGAGGGCCTTGTGATATCTCAAAACGAGTTCATGAACCAACAAAGAAACACCAATACTGATATTTTGAATTCCTTGAGGAATTTGAACAATAGGTTTGAGTTTTTAGAAACTAAAACGAAGATGTTAGAGACACAAATAGCACAGCAAGCATCCGCATCCTCTCAACAACAAGGCACACTTCCGGGCAAATCCGACATCAATCCACGAGAGTATGCAAATGCTGTGACCTTGAGGAGTGGCAAGGAATATGATGAACCAATCCAACCACAAAGACTCCCTCAATCCACACAATCTGAACCGATTTCAGCCGCACCAATTGATCCACCAATTACAACAACTCCGGAAGAGCCTCACAAAACGGATAGGATGATGGAAGGAGAACAACCGAATGAAATTCTGGAAGAAATCGATAAAGAAACAACTCAAAATGACGAAAACAACCACCCGCACGAAACTTTGCAGAGCCCAGCTTTTGCCATTTCAACATGCACAACGCCACCGAAGGTCAAACTCAAACCATTGCCAACAACCCTCAAATACAAATCTCTTGGCTCATATGAGACACATCCCGTTATAATCAATGTCACCTTGAACCAAGAAGAGAAGACAAGGAATTGGCACGACAAACACATCGGAAGAAGTTTTCAAGAAGGACCATATTGAGTATCACGAGTTTTCGACCATGGTGCCTTCGAAATCTGGAGCGAAAAAATAGGTTCATTCAAAATCAATGGACATCGGCTCAAACATTTCATTCAAGATGAACCGATCATCGAAAAGGAGGCAATTGCCCTCGATGATCCACCACCTTTAAACTGAACCTCAACAAGTCGAGCTCCCGACGTTAAACCGAGCAACATCTTGTGAGTTTCTATTTCTCTTTTTAATTTCCTCTTCTAGTATGAATTGACACATTGAGGACAATATTTTGTTTAAGCTGGGGGGAGGTTAAATGAAAAACTGAAATTCACAATTGTATCTTGCATTTAGTTTAGGCATGTTTAAATTTTTTGTTTAAAACTAGGGTTTTACCTAACCTTGAATAGGGTCCAGTCCGACTTGTTAGGATGTTTACCTAGTTTTGTGTCATGCATTTTGTTGATAAATTTGGGTGATTGACAATAATTAGGAGTATTCATGCACAATTTTTTCGAATTTTTTGTAAAATCCTTGGAATAATTTGAAATGACCACATGATTTGGCGAAAAACTTTGTGGAAATAAAGGTGTATGAAATTAGGGCATTAGAAATTTAAATTTATTAGAGAAGCTATTTAGATTTGGAAATTTTAACTTTAGAAATAGTGGGATATCCATAAGTATGAAGGAATACTTAGGGATGTGTGTATTCATAATATATGCATATATGTTGAGAAATTGGATAAAATTGAAAATTTTGAAAATAAAAAGTGACTCCAATGACCTATGTTACGGCTTCATGACGTACTTATGGTTATGAGTCCTTAGCACTCTTGCTCCACTACTCTCCCGATAAAATTGACATTCGTGTTAGTGGAAGGGTTAGACTAAGAGCATGCAAAGCACCCTTGAATTAGAACGGTTGGATACAGTTAACTACTTGTAACTAACCGGTGCTTAAATAAGGATGGGGAAAAATAGTGCTAAAATCATGAAAGAAAAATCAAAATGAGAAAATCAAAAGCAACAACAAAAATGAGAATATGCATGTATCAACACACGTAGTCCGCAACATTTCTAAACCTAAGTTTGATTCAACCTTGGGGGAATTTGAAAATTCCACGTTTAAGATGGCATTTCTTTTAATAAATTTGGGTAGACGAAGTTTGTAATTTCTAGACCTTTAAGGAAATAAGAGTTAGAGTAATCAAATTGTGGGTTGAGTCATAATTATCCGAGGGTTAAACTTGAAATTTGGGAAGTTTGCATGAATGTTTTAATTTTTGGCAAGATCATACAAATTTTTCACTTGAGAAAACAAACTTGATATAAGGTGTATCAAAGAGATCGAATTGTAGTCCCAGTTTAGATGTTGCTTGCTCGGACGCACTCGGGCCGCACCACCCGCACTCAGCCGACACACAGTTCGTATTTTGACCATATCTTGGTCATACGAACTCCGATTTGAGTGATTCAAAGCTTGACGGAACCAGGACAAAGAGATCTACAACTTTCATGAAGGAAAAATATCCAAATTCGGAATGTATAATTCTGTACATCCGTATCAATGGCCGCATCAGCCTGAAAAACTGCTAAATATGGAAAGTTAGTGGGCTTAGTGGGTGCCAAAATTAGAATAACTTGGTCTCCAAGTTCAGAATCACAGAATTAGAAATATAGAAGTTAGTAGACTTAGTGGGCGCCGAAAATAAAACGACTTGATCTCCAAGTTCAGAAAACGTTATATAAGGCTAAGGAGACCACATGAGAAATTATCCATTAATGGTACATATCCATTATTATATCCATTTTCCACAAATTGAGAGAGAGAGATCCTGCAGAAATTCTAGAAGATTTTCCAAGGAAGGAGAAGAAGAAGATTCAAGCAAGGAGTCGGCAAGATCGAGGTTTTAGATCTAAGAAAGGGTGTAATCATTTCTTTATCTTATTTCTTATTGTTTTTGCCAATCTTTGTTATGGATCTCTCCAAGAGAGAGTAGTTCTCTTTCTAGGGGTTTAGGTCAATGCATGAACTTGTTTAATTCTAGCTTATTCGGATATTTGTTTTTATTATGATTGTGTTATCGGATTTGATTGTTAATTTCTGTGATTTATTCTTTATGAATTTCATTAGTACTCGTTCCTTTGAGTTCACCTGGTTAGGGTTTATTGAATTGAAGTAGTTTTGAAATCGCGTTGATCGTGTCTTTCCGCTTTAAATTTATTAAATTCCGGCATTGGTCATGAGGAGACTACTAATTGAAACCATAAAGACACACCTTAGGGTTGGGTTAGAAGCGACCGTACTTTGATATCCAATCCGGAACTATAGAAATTAAAGTTAGGATTTTGGTGAAGGACCGAAAGGAGAAGGCAAATCCTAAATTAGGACACTTTAGAACAAATATCGATATATGCTTTGTAGCATGAGATTAAATATCCCTCTAGGTTAGTGACAGCCCTAGAATTCGAGGCACATTAATCCATAAAGCGCAAAGTATTTGTATTAATATTTGTTCCAAAGGCTAACATAGGTTAGAAACCTCATCAAATCAAACATGAATTTAAACAAACCGAATAAATAGAATTAGCAAGGGATTGTAGACCGAATACCCCTAGATCTCCTTAAACTTGAAAACAAACCAATCTTTCTTTCCTTTATTTTATTTACATTTATTGTTTGAAACTCCTCTTTTTCGGGTATTGAACCCAACTTTAGGATTTTAAGAACAACCCCCCCCCACTTTACTTTTATTGTTTTGTTTTAGAAGTAGTTTTCTTTATTAAAAATTGGTATTTCCCTCTCTCCCTGCGGATCGACACCTAAATACTACAATCGATAGGTTGTGCGCTTGCAACTAACCTATTCATTGAGTACGAAGGTTTTATAAATATTAAAGGCAAAAGAGTACAAAATCATTATATCCCCGGCAACGGCGCCAAAAAGCTTGTTGAGTATTTTAGATATAATAATTTTGTACTCTTTTGCCTTTAATATTTATAAACCTTCGTACTCAATGAATAGGTTAGTTGCAAGCGCACAACCTATCGATTGTAGTATTTAGGTGTCGATCCGCAGGGAGATAGGGAAATACCAATTTTTAATAAAGAAAACTACTTCTAAAACAAAACAATAAAAGTAAAGTGGGGGGGTTTGTTCTTAAAATCCTAAAGTTGGGTTCAATACCCGAAAAAGAGGAGTTTCAAACAATAAATGTAAATAAAATAAAGGAAAGAAAGATTGGTTTGTTTTCAAGTTTAAGGGGATCTAGGGGTATTCGGTCTACAATCCCTTGCTAATTCTATTTATTAGGTTTGTTTAAATTCATGTTTGATTTGATGAGGTTTCTAACCTAGTTAGCCTTTGGAACAAATATTAATACAAATACTTTGCGCTTTATGGATTAATGTGCCTCGAATTCTAGGGCTGTCACTAACCTAGAGGGATATTTAATCTCATGCTTCAAAGCATATATCGATATTTGTTCTAAGGTGTCCTAATTAGGATTTGCCTTCTCCTTTCGGTCCTTCACCAAAATCCTAACTTTAATTTCTATAGTTCCAGATTGGATATCAAAGTACGGTCGCTTCTAACCCAACCCTAAGGTGTGTCTTTATGGTTTCAATTAGTAGTCTCCTCATGACCAATGCCGGAATTTAATAAATTTAAAGCGGAAAGACACGATCAACGCGATTTCAAAACTACTTCAATTCAATAAACCCTAACCAGGTGAACTCAAAGGAACGAGTACTAATGAAATTCATAAAGAATAAATCACAGAAATTAACAATCAAATCCGATAACACAATCATAATAAAAACAAATATCCGAATAATCTAGAATTAAACAAGTTCATGCATTGACCTAAACCCCTAGAAAGAGAACTACTCTCTCTTGGAGAGATCCATAACAAAGATTGGCAAAAACAATAAGAAATGAGATAAAGAAATGATTATCCTTGCTTGAATCTTCTTCTTCTCCTTCCTTGAAAAGGCTTCTAGAATTTCTGCAGGATCTCTCTCTCTCTCTCTTTTGTGGAAGATGGATATAATCATGGATATGTACAATAATGGATAATTTCTCATGTGGTCTCCTTAGCCTTATATAACGTTTTCTGAACTTGGAGATCAAGTCGTTATATTTTCGGCGCCCACTAAGTCTACTAACTTCTATATTTCTAATTCTGTGATTCTGAACTTGGAGACCAAGTTATTCTAATTTTGGCACCCACTAAGCCCACTAACTTTCCATATTTAGCAGTTTTTCAGGCTGATGCGGCCATTGATGCGACTTTACAGAATTATACATTCCGAATTTGGATATTTTTCCTTCATGAAGGTTGTAGATCTCTTTGTCCTGGTTCCGTCAAGCTTTGAATCACTCAAATCGGAGTTCGTATGACCAAGATATGGCCAAAATACGAACTGTGTGTCGGCTGAGTGCGGGTGGTGCGGCCCGAGTGCGTCCGCACTGCGCTCGGATTTTCTGTTTTCTGTGTCAGTGCGTCCGCACTCTGGGTCAGTGCGTCCGCACTGGGCTCGGTTTCTCCTGTTTTGCTCTGAAATTCAAACGGGCATAACTTATGATCCGTAACTCCGTTTTCAGTGTTCTACCACTTTTCGGAAAGCTTGCGAGAAGATCTACAATTTGCTCCATTTCCTGTAATTTAAATAGACTTCGGCAGTAACTTGATTCTTGGATATATTTCATTATATTCTCTATTAAAATACAAGATATTTGGTGTTATTATGTGATAAAAACTAGATCGAATGTGTATATAATTTAGACCTATCAAATACCCCCAAGCTTGAACCTTGCTTGTCCCCAAGCAACATCTAAACTGGGACTACAATTCGATCTCTTTGATACACCTTATATCAAGTTTGTTTTCTCAAGTGAAAAATTTGTATGATCTTGCCAAAAATTAAAACATTCATGCAAACTTCCCAAATTTCAAGTTTAACCCTCGGATAATTATGACTCAACCCACAATTTGATTACTCTAACTCTTATTTCCTTAAAGGTCTAGAAATTACAAACTTCGTCTACCCAAATTTATTAAAAGAAATGCCATCTTAAACGTGGAATTTTCAAATTCCCCCAAGCTTGAATCAAACTTAGGTTTAGAAATGTTGCGGACTACGTGTGTTGATACATGCATATTCTCATTTTTGTTGTTGCTTTTGATTTTCTCATTTTGATTTTTCTTTCATGATTTTAGCACTATTTTTCCCCATCCTTATTTAAGCACCGGTTAGTTTTAAGTAGTTAACTGTACCCAACCGTTCTAATTCAAGGGTGCTTTGCATGCTCTTAGTCTAACCCTTCCACTAACACGAATGTCAATTTTATCGGGAGAGTAGTGGAGCAAGAGTGCTAAGGACTCATAACCATAAGTACGTCATGAAGCCGTAACATAGGTCATTGGAGTCACTTTTTATTTTCAAAATTTTCAATTTTATCCAATTTCTCAACATATATGCATATATCATGAATACACACATCCCTAAGTATTCCTTCATACTTATGGATATCCCACTATTTCTAAATTTAAAATTTCCAAATCTAAATAGCTTCTCTAATAAATTTAAATTTCTAATGCCCCAATTTCATACACCTTTATTTCCACAAAGTTTTTCGCCAAATTATGTGGTCATTTCAAATTATTCTAAGGATTTTACCAAAAATTCGCAAAAATTATGCATCAATACTCCTAATTTTGCCAATCACTCAAATTTATCAACAAAATGCATGACACAAAACTAGGTAAACATCCTAACAAGTCGGACTGGACCCTATTCATGGTTAGGTAAAACCCTAGTTTTTAAACAAACAAAAAATTTAAACATGCCTAAACTAAATGCAAGATACAATTGTGAATTTCAGTTTTTCATTTAACCTCCCCCCAGCTTAAACAAAACATTGTCCTTAATGTGTCAATTCATACTAGAAGAGGAAATTAAAAAGAGAAATAGAAACTCACAAGATGTTGCTCGGTTTAACGTCGGGAGCTCGACTTGTTGAGGCTCAGTTTAAAGGTGGTGGATCATCGAGGGCAATTGCCTCCTTTTCGATGACCGGTTCATCTTGAATGAAATGTTTGAGCCGCTGTCCATTGACTTTGAATGAACCCATTTTTCGCTCCAGATTTTGAAGGCACCATGGTCGAAAACTCGTGATACTCGATATGGTCCTTCTTGAAAACTTCTTCCGATGTGTTTGTCGTGCCAATGCCTTGTCTTCTCTGCTTGGTTCAAGGTGGCATTGATTATAACGGGATGTGTCTCATATGAGCCAAGAGATTTGTATTTGAGGGTTGTTGGCAATGGTTTGAGTTCGACCTTCGGTGGCATTGTGCATGTTGAAACGGCAAAAACTGGGCTCTGCAAGGTTTTGTATGGGCTGCCTAGGCTGCACGATTGGTTGTTTTCGTCGTTTTGAGTTGTTTCTTTATCGATTTCTTTCAGAATTTCATTCGGTTGTTCTCCTTCCATCATCCTATCTAAATGATCATTAATTGTAGAGTCTAAAACATCTATCCTGCAAATCGAATCATTATTATTAGATGGAAATTGGAGAGATTTAAAAACATTAAATTCAACCTTTTCATCACCTACTCGGAAAGAAATCTTTCCATCACGCACATCTATGATTGCACCTGCTGTGGTTAGGAAATCACGTCCCAATAGAAGGGGAGTTTGTGTATCCTCTTCCATCTCCACCACAACAAAATCTACCGGTAAGAAAAATTTACCAATTTTGACAATTGCATCCTCCAAAATTCCTACCGGGTATCTAACGGATCTATCCGCTAATTGGAGCGATATTTTTGTTGGTTTCAATTCTCCTAGACCTAACCTTTCATAAACCGCTTTTGGCATTAAACATACGCTAGCACCTAAATCACACAAACAACTATTGAATTCATGTTTGCTAATTCCACGTTTAAGATGGCATTTCTTTTAATAAATTTGGGTAGACGAAGTTTGTAATTTCTAGACCTTTAAGGAAATAAGAGTTAGAGTAATCAAATTGTGGGTTGAGTCATAATTATCCGAGGGTTAAACTTGAAATTTGGGAAGTTTGCATGAATGTTTTAATTTTTGGCAAGATCATACAAATTTTTCACTTGTGAAAACAAACTTGATATAAGGTGTATCAAAGAGATCGAATTGTAGTCCCAGTTTAGATGTTGCTTGGGGACAAGCAAGGTTCAAGCTTGGGGGTATTTGATAGGTCTAAATTATATACACATTCGATCTAGTTTTTATCACATAATAACACCAAATATCTTATATTTTAGTAGAGAATAGAATGAAATATATCCAAGAATCAAGTTACTGCCAAAGTCTATTTAAGTTACAGGAAATGGAGCAAATTGTAGATCTTCTCGCAAGCTTTCCGAAAAGTGGTAGAACACTGAAAACGGAGTTACGGATCATGAGTTATGCCCGTTTGAAGTTTAGAGCAAAACAGGAGAAACCGAGCCCAGTGCGGACGCACTGACCCAGAGTGCGGACGCACTGACACAGAAAACAGAAAATCCGAGCGCAGTGCGGACGCACTCGGGCCGCACCACCCGCACTCAGCCGACACACAGTTCGTATTTTGGCCATATCTTGGTCATACGAACTCCGATTTGAGTGATTCAAAGCTTGACGGAACCAGAACAAAGAGATCTACAACTTTCATGAAGGAAAAATATCCAAATTCGGAATATATAATTCTGTAAAGTCGCATCAATGGCCGCATCAGCCTGAAAAACTGCTAAATATGGAAAGTTAGTGGGCTTAGTGGGTGCCAAAATTAGAATAACTTGGTCTCCAAGTTCAGAATCACAGAATTAGAAATATAGAAGTTAGTAGACTTAGTGGGCGCCGAAAATAAAACGACTTGATCTCCAAGTTCAGAAAACGTTATATAAGGCTAAGGAGACCACATGAGAAATTATCCATTATTGTACATATCCATGATTATATCCATCTTTCCACAAATTTAGAGAGGGAGATCCTGCAGAAATTCTCGAAGTTCCAAGGAAGGAGAAGAAGAAGAAGATTCAAGCAAGGAGTCGGCAAGATCGAGGTTTTAGATCTAAGAAAGGGTGTAATCATTTCTTTATCTCATTTCTTATTGTTTTTGCCAATCTTTGTTATGGATCTCTCCAAGAGAGAGTAGTTCTCTTTCTAGGGGTTTAGGTCAATGCATGAACTTGTTTAATTCTAGATTATTCGGATATTTGTTTTTATTATGATTGTGTTATCGGATTTGATTGTTAATTTCTGTGATTTATTCTTTATGAATTTCATTAGTACTCGTTCCTTTGAGTTCACCTGGTTAGGGTTTATTGAATTGAAGTAGTTTTGAAATCGCGTTGATCGTGTCTTTCCGCTTTAAATTTATTAAATTCCGGCATTGGTCATGAGGAGACTACTAATTGAAACCATAAAGACACACCTTAGGGTTGGGTTAGAAGCGACCGTACTTTGATATCCAATCCGGAACTATAGAAATTAAAGTTAGGATTTTGGTGAAGGACCGAAAGGAGAAGGCAAATCCTAATTAGGACACCTTAGAACAAATATCGATATATGCTTTGAAGCATGAGATTAAATATCCCTCTAGGTTAGTGACAGCCCTAGAATTCGAGGCACATTAATCCATAAAGCGCAAAGTATTTGTATTAATATTTGTTCCAAAGGCTAACTAGGTTAGAAACCTCATCAAATCAAACATGAATTTAAACAAACCTAATAAATAGAATTAGCAAGGGATTGTAGACCGAATACCCCTAGATCCCCTTAAACTTGAAAACAAACCAATCTTTCTTTCCTTTATTTTATTTACATTTATTGTTTGAAACTCCTCTTTTTCGGGTATTGAACCCAACTTTAGGATTTTAAGAACAAACCCCCCCACTTTACTTTTATTGTTTTGTTTTAGAAGTAGTTTTCTTTATTAAAAATTGGTATTTCCCTATCTCCCTGCGGATCGACACCTAAATACTACAATCGATAGGTTGTGCGCTTGCAACTAACCTATTCATTGAGTACGAAGGTTTATAAATATTAAAGGCAAAAGAGTACAAAATTCTTATATCTAAAATACTCAACAGTAGATCGGTTTCAACGGTTTAGATGCGTTGCTTGAAATCAATCCGATGAGTTTTTGAGTTAAGCTTACAAAGAGGCTTGGTGAGCTTAAGAACACCCTAGTTCTACTCTATTTTAATTATTAAATTATCTAGAGGAGGGTTCATATTCCTCATGTCTTCATTATGTCTCACATTTATATTTTTTGGAGAAATTTTTAATATTTTTTTAAATAGATACAAATCACTGTTTTTGGAAATATAAACATATATCACAACTGATAACGATAGATATCACAAAGGAGTTTGTAAATTGGTATATGGGATTACATAGAGCAACAACAATTGCGAATTTGTTACTAAAATTGTTTCATTTTTTTTTGTTTCTCATAGTTGTATTTTATTTTATTTCTAAACATTTTAATTTTATGTTTCCAATTTGTTTACCAAAACTTTTGTAAGGACACGCTTGATGTCTCCGGAAGGAGAAAGGAGTAGGTCCGATGCCCATCGGACCTACTTTTAGGTTCAACGAGCATGATGACCATCCGATCTAATTCAAGATTTGTGCGCATGAAAATTGAAACAGAAACACACGGATTTTAAAGCATTCACACGATTCTTAAAACAATTCGACAGTGATTAAATCCATCGAACCAAAGTAGGTCTGATGCCCATCGGACCTACTCTCAAGTGCTCTGGAAGAATTTCATGATGTAGACTTGGCAGTCGGCAGTGGTTTATTCAAAGTCATGAAGACTGAGATGTTGACCGGGCAACAATACAAGGACAATCGAACCCACAGGCCACTATCCAAAAAAAATTACAAGGACCACTGGGAAAAAAAACACGGCAAAAGTGTACTAGTAGGGGTGTCAATGTCACCCTTTTATTCGTTTACCCGATCCATACCGTATTTAATAAAACCGATACAGGTAAGAATATTTTTTGGTAAACTTATCGGATATGGGTATGGGTAAAGATTTTTTTTTTATTATCTAAACAGGTAATGGTACGAGTAAAGTTTATTCCGTACCCGTTACCGGATCGGATAATTATAAAAAAAATTATATACTAATGAGCAATGAATAACCATTCTCCAACTACTCTTTGTTGTTGTGCCACACTTAATTAACCATTAAAACACGTAAATAAATTCCAGCAAATTCCAATAAAATTTGTTCTGCAATTGATGTATTGTTGACTCGACTTTAATATCTCTTGCTTGAATAGATAAAAGGAAGCCACAAGGAGAAAAAACCCAAACATAGGGAATTTTTTTTATAAACCATCATAAAAAAAAAATTTGAAAATCGGATTGATTGTTTATTTTTACAAAAACTGTCAATAGCAAATATCATTTTCGGTACCCACAGGCAACTATCAATACTAGGACAATCGAACCCACAGGCAATTATCCAAAAAAAATTACTAGGACCATTGGGAAAAAAAATAGACGGCAATAGTGTACTAGTAGGGGTGTCAATGGCATCCTTATTCGTTTACCCGACCCATACCGTATTTAATAAGACGGATACAGGTAAGAATTTTTTTTGATAAACTTATCGGGTATCGGTACGGGTAAAGATTTTTTTTCATTATCTAAACAGGTAATGGTACGAGTAAAGTCTATTCCGTACCCGTTACCCGATCGGGTAATTATAAAAAAAAATTATATATTAATGAGCAATGAATATCCATTCTCCAACTACTCTTTGTAGTTGTGCCGCACTAAATTAACCATTAAAACACATATATATGTATGAAATTAATATGTTTTAATTTTTGAGTTAGTAAATAATAAAATAATTATTACATTAGCACGACCCATTATTTACCTGCTACCATTTCGTTATCCGACAACCATAACGGGTAAGGGTAGGTTACGGGTAAGATAATTCGTAGCAAATAAAGTAGGGTACAGGTAAAACCAATTTGTAACGAATACTAGTACGAACAAAATTGTCTAAGCCACAACTGGAATTGATGTATGTGACTAACAATTAAAATTGGCCATGGCAACAACACATGTATATATGTATGATATTGATTATTCAAGCACGAGAATAGTCAATATTGTCTAAGCCTATTCCGTACCCTTTACATATTAATGAGCAATAAATATTCATTCTCCAACTACTCTTTGTAGTTGTGTCACACTCAATTGACTATTAATACACGTAAATAAATTCCAGCAAATTTCAATAAAATTTGGACCTTTCAAACACGTATATATGTGTGAAATTAATCTGTTTTAATGTTTTATTTAGTAATAATAAAATAATTATTATATTAGCACGACTCATTATTTATCCGCTATCATTTCGTTATCCGACAACCATAACAGATAAGGGTAGGATACAGGTAAGGTAATTCGTAGAGAATAAGGATAGGTTACAAGTAAAGACAATTTGTAATGGATACGGGTACGAAAATTCTTCCACCCGACCCTTATAGTACCTGTTGACACCCCTATGTACTAGTGAGGTAGCCTTGACCCTCAAAGACAGTTGACTTAGTCAACTTCTTCCTTCTTGCATGATTTGTTTCGATGAAAGAATTGTTCGGACACATACTCTATATTTATTTTAGCAGACAATTTTAATTGTTAGTCACATACATCAATTCCTGTTGTTGTCCTGCAATTGATGTATTGTTGACCGTCTGTGTATGGTTGAGCTCATTTCTGCGCGAGCGCCTCCTCCCTTTACACACTAGTAAGTTGGATTTTAAATGCATCTGTGTATGATATGCCATGTATGGTAAACGTTTTTGTAGTAGTGTGATTATTCAAATAAAATATAAAAATATTAATATTTGTATAAGTAAATAATAATTTCGTAAATTTTAGGAATATATGAGTTAAATATTATAATTGGTTTGTATAATTCGTCAAATTGAAGAATTATTCGCAGATGTTTGGAAAAAAAAAATTGCATAATACGGATATTGTTCAACAATATTAACAGCATCAACAATTTAAATAAAAACAGAAAGTTGTTTTATTTTGTAGCATAAAAAAATTTGTGGTATTAAAACCTCTAGACGTACATATATATATATATATACCTCAAGGCTTATGTCTCTATAGTCTAGCTGTAACATATCATCCAGATGTAGCATAGTTTTGCTCCTCAAGTTCATCATAATTGTGTTCCTTAACCAAAAACAGAGCAATGCAGAACATTAGTCCCTGCCTTTTTGCTCTCTTCCTCACTAATCTCTGCTTACATCTATCATCTGCTGCTCACTACCTCTACTATTTTTGCGGCACCACCAGCAACTACACAGTAAATAGCACATACAGTTCCAACCTCAAGACACTCTCCTCCATCCTTTCCACAGAAGCAGTAGCAGAACAGGGCTTCTATAAAAATACAATTGGTACGGTACCGAACCTGATCCATGATCTTGTCCTCTGTCGTGGCGACCTCAATTCTTCTAGTTGTGGCGACTGCCTTAAGCAATCCTTTGATGATTTAACGAATCTATGCCCATACAACAAAGAAGCCACTATATACTATGACTTCTGTGTCCTCAGGTACTCCAACCAGAATTTCCTCAACTTTACTGATAATTCGTACAAAATCATAATGTTCAACCCTGACAACGTGACAAACATGAGATTTAAGGGATGGGATCCATCAAATAATACTGTAAGAAACTACTTCAACACTGTGGTGAATACATTACTTAGCAGTACCTCAGTTCAGGCAGCTTACAACTCCAAAAAGCATTTTGGGACCGGAGTGCTAAACATAACAGGATCCTTGCCGGTGATCTATGGCATGTCTCAGTGCATGCCCGATATTTCAAACAATGCATGCCATGATTGTTTAGAAGAGCTTGTTAATCAGTTGCTACAGTGGTTTGACGGGATGCAAGGTGGAAGAATTTTAGGAGACAGATGTTACCTGAGGTATGAAGTATACACCTTCTTTTACGGAAATCCAGATCAACAAGTTTCAGTGACAGTAATACCGAGTCCTCCAGCATCTGGTAACCAGCCAACTCAGCCTCCTCCAATGAATTCTCCATCTAACACCAGTAAAGGTCAGTATTCAACACCTTACATGGCCTCTTTTATCTTCCAATTTTTAAAAAAGATAAGCTGTAATATCTTTATTCTTATATATTTGTTTATTTTACCAAACGGCCACAAAACCAGATCTCTTAAATCCTTATTTGTCAGGTAATTAGGTCGGATATGGACTCAAATTGAGTTGAAATCAACAAGAAAAGATGACATCAAGGACCAGAAACCTGAAATGACCATATTAATTTGATGCTACAGTACTTGTCCTGATCTGTTCTTTATTTGAACACTACCAGTATCTACTTCAGCATTACTAGTTAATCCAAATCATTTTAAGTGCAAACAACAAAACTTGCATAAATACAAAAAATCACCTACTTGGTCGAATTTAGAAGAGGTACCATAATGCAGAACCCATACCTGAATATTACATAACCAACCAAAAATGCTGTCTTAACAGATTAATGGTGTGTGCTAACCTAAATCTGACTGACCCCTGGTACTCTCGAATTGTAGGATCTTAACAGACTCTTAACTCAATATAATCCAAGTTCTACCGAGCTGTAACTGAAAATTACACAGAGATAAATTAAAACTGATATGCAATACAAATTAACCCAAATCCAAAGTTGGCCAGACTATATAGCTGAAAGTGAACTAACTGAATCCAACTTGATGAACAATTGCCACCTAATTACAACTCTTCGGCTGTGTTTATCCATCAGTTCCATATAAATGTTGAATCATTTTTTTCAGTCCTCATCTATGCAAAATTGCAAAAGAAACTATTAACTATATTGATATGTGTTGATCTTCAGGAGGAAAAAACAGGCGCCTCATTACCATCATCAGTGTATCTGTGGCATTGCTTATTATTGGCTGCTTCATCGTCTCTTTGTTGATCAGAAAATTAAGATATTCAGGTTTAGTTCTTAATTTATACAATTGAACAGTACTTGTCAATACGTTAATTTGGAGGAAAACTTAGCTAACACTTTATCCATTCATTAATGATTTAGAAACCGAGATTCCTCAAGAAGAAAGAATGCTCGCAACTAACAACGGAACACTTAATCAATGGAACAGAAAAAGAAATTCAGATTTTCCACTCTTTGATTTCAGTCAAATAGCTAATGCGACAGGTAATTTCTCATTGGACAATAAACTTGGTGAAGGTGGATTCGGACCCGTCTATAAGGTGCTTCCTATTTCCTTCCATCTCGATACTGCAATTTTGTTTTTACCTTTCTTATTTATTTTAATTATTATTCTTTTAGAGAAAAAAGTAATAAGATCATTTTATATTAATTATAATTAAAAGAACTGACAAATTAGAAAAATGCATTAAAATGTACTTGAGATAACTGTGATTCCAAGTTCTTCTTTTAGGGGCTGCTGCAAGATGGACTTGAGATAGCAGTGAAGAGGCTTTCTTCAAATTCAGGTCAAGGTCTAGATGAATTTAAAAATGAAATCCAACTTATCGCAAAGTTGCAACACAGAAATTTAGTCCGGCTGGTCGGGTGGTGCATCAAAGAAGAGGAGAAAATATTGATTTATGAGTATATGCCAAACAAGAGCTTAGACTGTTTCATTTTTGGTATGTGTCTGGAAACCTATTTCGGAAGGGTTTTTGTAATCATTTTATCATTTTTTTCCCAGTGTTTCCATAAATTAGAGTATACTAGTTCCATTTTAAAAACTCATTTCTTTAGAGTACTAGTACTTACTGAGCCATATGTAATAAAACACTGGGGTTGTAGTTAATAGTATTCTGAATTTGGAGGCTTCAAGTTTACAAAGTTTCTGGCTCTTCAATTCTAAGAATTTATTTACCCATAAGTTCCATTGCATAAAAAGTAAATATTTTCAAAATTTACCTCCTTTTAGTTTGAAATAAAAACTAACAATTCAAAACCAAGGAACATTTTGGGTGTTAGTTGGAATGTAATATCAAAGATAATCCAACTCCTTTTACTATAATACTATATGTTGTATTACAGATAAAACATCAAGAGGAGCACTTCTAAATTGGGAAAGGCGTTTTGAGATAATTGAAGGCATTGCTCAAGGACTCCTATATCTCCACGAACACTCGAGGCTAAGAATTGTTCATAGAGATTTGAAAGCGAGCAACATTCTCTTAGACTCCGAAATGAACCCAAAGATATCTGATTTTGGATTAGCCAGAATATTCGGTCCGAAGGAGCTCCAAGCAAATACCAATAGGGTGGTAGGAACATAGTAAGTATGATGTTACGTGTCAACTAATAATCCAATATAATTAGTGTGTACACAAAGGCCATAATTCAACAAAAAAACGCACTAATTTCAAATAAATCTGTCTTTGAATAAGATAAAGTTATTACAAGAAAATATATATGATAATCTGAGGATTTATATCATCATATTATGTTGTTTTTCTTTGTTTTATCAGCGGTTACATGGCTCCAGAATATGCATCTGAGGGTCGTTACTCAATCAAATCAGATGTATTTAGTTTTGGTGTGCTGCTTCTAGAGATTGTAAGTGGCAAAAGGAATATGGGTTTCCACCAATACGAAGACTTTCTCAACCTTCTTGGATATGTAAGGAGCTCGACATATACTAAAAGCATTCTCTGAAATTGATACATTCTCCGAAATTGATAAGCAATTACTTATTATCATCAAAACAATAGATCAATGAGGAAAATATAAAATTTTAATTGCTTTCTAATTAACACCATGTCAGTGATCTCTCCTTCTTCTTCTCTCTGACCCCTATGTACTTAATTTAATTTAATTTCTGGAACATAACAGAATTCCTGTTAAAATCTCAGTTTATTTTTCGTTTTAAAGTACAATATATTTGCATTTGAGTACCTACAAGACTAGATATATAGTTTATAGCATTTTTTCCCTAGCCTAAAATTTTTCTTTTACAGGCATGGGATAGATGGAAAGGTGGGAAATTTTCTGAACTAATTTGTCCAACATTAACCGAAGCGTCCCAAAAACAGACAGAGAGATGCATTCATGTGGCTTTATTGTGTGTACAAGAAAATCCAGTTGATCGACCCATCATGTCAGATGTGATCGTGTTTCTTACCACTGAAAGCATAATTTTACCGGAGCCAAAGAAGCCGGCGTACTTCAATGTAAGAGTAATAGAGGAAGCAGTGGAATCATCTGATATCGACGGCTCAAAATGCTCTATAAATTATGTGACCTTGACCAACCCACAAGAGAGATAATTTTATTGGAGGTTATTAATTAGTTATTGCTAATAATAGAAGTACTATGGATTGTTATCATGGGCTAATCTCAAATTAATGGAAGTACTATGGATTGTTATTATGAACTAATCTCAAATTAATTTTTATTTGTACAATACATGTACCACATAACAAATGCTATTTGAGTGTTTATACTTCAACAATTCACTGTTATCAGTGAATCAAATTAGAAAAGCGGTAGGTGTTTTCACGACAATTTAATAAATCCAGCTATACATACAAACAAATTGTACTCAAATTTCTCGATGCCGTGTGGAATCAAATTAGAAAAGCCGTACGTAATTCCCATGCACGGAAATTTATTTAATCTGGCAAATCAAATTTTTTCACCACAATTTTGTGCTAGATGTCTACCATGGTTGAAACATCAAACTACCGTAAATTGTTCCTTCAACGTGAAGAAAATTGAGGGATCCAATATCAAGAGTATCAAACGGTGTTAATTTTTTTATTCATAATTATAAATAAGTTATATTGTTAGATACGTTTCATATCATCTCAATTATATTACATGTAGGATTTTGACATCATTTTCATAGCCATCAAGAAAAAGGGTTAAATTGCGAAATTTGCTCTGTTGATTTTGTTAGCTTTTCATGCATGCCGAAATAAGGTCCAAATGATGTAACTTTTTATATGCGCATAGTGTATGATATGCAATTATGTATAATATATCCAATCAATTAATTTTACTATTCGACTGCTCCACGACCGGATCCGCTTCTTCGACCGCTGCCGCTCTCCGAAGATGACCGGATCTACTCACCGTCGCACTCCAATTGAGATAGTGATCACCCTAATACTTTAATCGCCATCTCGCTCTACTACCGGATCCACTTCTTCGACCACCGCCATGCTCCGACAATGACCGGATCTACTGATCGTCGCGTTCCAATCGAGATGAAGACTCTACACTCCAAACTCTCGACTCCGGTTCCTCCCTCTCCCTCATTCTCCTCTCGGCTCGAGAAGGTAGAACCGAGAGAGAGGAGGTTTGTTGTGCCGGTAGGAGGACTACAAGGAGTGGAAAGGGTGGAGTTGAGTGGAGGAAGAGGGTGGGCGGGGGCGGCTGCCAAAACCCATAGGTTTTGAAAATCCCCAAAATTTCGTTCTCAGCGAAGGTATTCAAAATTGTCTTGTTATTATTTTTTTTTACTTTGGAGATTTAATATTATTGGTTAGTGTAATTAATCAAATTGGAGAATTATTCGAAGATGATTGAAAAAAAAAATGGATAATATGGATATTATTCAACAATATTAACAGCTTCAACAATTTAAATAAAAACAGAAAGCTGTGATATTTTTTAGCATAAAAAAATGTGTGGTATTAAAACCTCTAGACGTACATATCGGGCAATGCTTATCATCCAGCACCAAGTTGTAGTGGACCTTAAGGCTCCTGTCACTATCGTGTAGCTGTAATATTTCATTGATCAGATGTGGCACGGTTTTGCTCCTTATGTGCATAATCATTTTGTTTCCTTCACCAAAAGCAGAACAATGCCCAACATTAGTCCCTACCTTTTTGCTCTCTTCCTCACAAATCTCTGCTTACATCAATCATCTGCATCCGACGAAATCTATAAACGTTGCAGCTCCAACGACAACTATGCCGGAAATAGCACTTTCAGTACCAACCTCGAGAAACTGTCCTCCTCCCTTTCCACAGAAGCAGTAGCTGAACAGGGTTTCTATGAAAATTCAATTGGTGCAGCACCGGACCAGATCTCTGGTCTTGTTCTCTGTCGTGGCGATGTCAATTCTTCTATTTGCGGCAACTGTATTAATCAATCCTTCACTGATTTATCAACTCTATGTCCATACTCAAATGGAGGAACTATATACTATGACTTTTGCCTCCTCAGTTATTCAACCCAGCAGTTCCTCAACTCAACTGACAATATTGACAAAATGCCAAGCGTGCCAACCACTAGATTTAGTGGATGGGATTCATCCGACGATACTGTAAGGAACAACTTATCTACTGCGGTGAATACATTACTTAGTAACGTCTCAGATCAGGCAGCTTACAAATCGAGAAAGCATTTTGGGACCGGAGTTATAAAGATAACAGCATCTATGCCAGTGATCTATGGTTTGTCACAATGCATTCCCGAATTTTCAAATAACGCATGCCGTGATTGTTTAGAAGACCTTATTAATCAGATGCTAAAGATGTTTGATGGGCAGCAAGGGGGAAGGTTTTTAGGAGTGAGATGCAACCTAAGGTATGACATATACGCCTTCTTTTACGGAAATCCAGATATACAAATAGATTTAACCTCAGGGACAGTAATACCGACTCCTCCAGCATCTCGTAAAGGTCAGTTTTCAACACCCGACATGGCTTGTTCTATCTTTCATTTTTTTAAAAGAAAAGCTGGAATATTTTTTAATCTTATATATAGTTAAGATTCAACTTGGAGAAGGATTCAGAATGATTAGCTTCAGCAGTGTTAATTCAAAATCCTAAATTTATAATGGTCTGATATATAGTATGCAAGATTTTTCATAGGAAATATGGATCTTTTTGTTAATATATTTACTTGACTCAATAGGAAGCATAGGAAATTGAGCCTGGGTAAAAAAATTTGAATCTTAGAAGACTAGAGCAGAATTTGTGATTGATGGGGAGCAAAATAATATGTATAAATTAAACATGATAATTAATATAATAGATGGAAAAGAACAAATTAAGTGCCTTTAAAAGTCCAATTTGCGCTACTTCAAAAGTATATTGGTTCTTTGAAGTCCACATCTTTTCTTTCCCTTAGTTTCCTCTTTTCTTTCGTTTGTTCAATCTTTGTTTGATTTCGTTTTTTTCCTGTTGCAAGTGAAAGCCCTTACCCATCCCTCAAGTCAGAAATGAATTCCCAGTTGTTGAAACTTTAATTTTGGAGAACTCTAAATTATATCACAATTTGTTATATCAGTAAACTAGAGGATGAAATTGAAAAAGTTTGAAATTACATATTCCCCCTCTGAACATCAAAATTACGTATTTCCCCCTCTAAACTTCAAAAACTCACATATGTATATGTACCCATTTTTATTGTTTTTATATTAAAACTCATTTTAAATTTATAAAATACCCATTTTACCCTTTAATAAAAGCATAAAAAAGTTGTAGCATGTTTAAGAAAAATATTTGTCTTTTTATTTGATCGGCTTTCTTGGGCAAATGGTTCATTTTTTTTTATTTTTGACATATATACGGTAACATTTAGGTATACTCTTGTGTGACTGATCCCTTGTACTCTGGAATTATAGGATCTTAACAGACACTTGACTCAATATAATCCAAGATCTACCGAGCAGCAACTGAAAATTACCTAAATCTGTTTATCCATCGGTTTCCTTACGAATGATGAACTTTTTTCAATTTTGATCTATGCAAAATAATAAAAAGAAACTATATTTAAATGTGTTGATGATTTCAACCTCAACAGGAGAAAAGAGCAGGCACCTCATTATCATTATCAGCGTATCTGTGTCATTGTTTATTATTGGCTGCTTCATTGTCTTTTTGTTGATCAGAAAACTGAGATATGCAGGTATAGTTCTTTATACAGTTAAACAGTAGTTCTCGATATGTTCATTTGAATGAAATTTTGCTAACACTTTATCCCTTCATTAATGATTTAGAAACCGAGGTTTCTCAAGAAGAAAAAATTCTCGCAACTAACAATGAAACACTGGATCTGTGGAGCAGAGAAAGAAGTTCAGATTTTCCACTCTTCGATTTCAATCAAATAGCTAATGCAACAGGTAACTTCTCATTGGACAATAAACTCGGCGAAGGTGGATTTGGACCCGTCTATAAGGTGCTTCCTATTTGCTTCCATCCTGATACTGCTTTCCTTCATCTCTTCCTTATTTATTTGAAAAATTACATTTTTAGAGCAAGAAAAGCCACAACTTTAACGTGGCAATTAAAATGAAGGAAATCATTAAAAGAACCAACAAATTAGAAAAATACATGCAAATACTTTATATGATGAATAAAAAATAAGAATTAGGATTTATTATGATTCAAAGTTCTTCTTCTAGGGGGTATTACAAGATGGACTTGAGATAGCTGTCAAGAGGCTTTCTACATCTTCGGGTCAAGGTCTAGTTGAATTTAAAAATGAAATCCAACTTATCGCTAAGTTGCAACACAAAAACTTAGTCCGGCTGGTCGGGTGGTGCATCCAAGGACAGGAAAAAATATTGATTTATGAGTTTATGCCAAACAAAAGCTTAGACTATTTCATTTTTGGTATGTCTCTAGAAACCTATTTTGCAAGGATTTTTGTAATCTTTTATCCGGTTTTACGAAATTTATCCATATATTAGAGTACTAATTCTATTTTATAGAGAAGTTTTTTTTTCTTAGTACTAACTAGTCATCTGTAACGAATCACTTGGGTTGTTAGTTATGATATAGCATTCTGAGGCCTGTCAGATCTCCAGATTTCTCCCTTTTAAATTCTAAGAACCAATTTACACACAAGTTCCTTTATTAAAAGTCAACAGTACAATATTTTGACTCCTTTTTTGTTAAAATTGTAATTAAAAACTAACAATATATACAAGACCAAGGATTGAATTGTTGGAATGTAAAAACAAAGATTATCCAACTCCATTTCCTATATTAATTACTATATATATGTGTGTGTTGTATAAAATCACAGATAAAACAAGAGGAGCACTTCTAAATTGGCAGAGACGTTTTGAGATAATTGAAGGCATTGCTCAAGGACTCCTATACCTTCACAAACACTCAAGGCTAAGAATTGTTCACAGAGATCTGAAAGCAAGCAACATTCTCTTAGACTCTGAAATGAACCCAAAGATATCTGATTTTGGATTAGCCAGAATATTCGGTCCGAAGGAGCTCCAAGCAAATACCAATAGGGTGGTAGGAACATAGTAAGTATGATGCTACCTGTCAAATAAAATATGTCCAATATATGTTAGTGCATAAACAAAGATCATAATTCAAAAAAAAAAAAAAAACTCACAATAATTTAACTTAAATCAGTATAATACAAGATTAGTATCTACGAATAAGAACTATATAATATTGACATATCATCATATATTGATTTCTCTTTTCAGCGGTTATATGGCTCCAGAGTATGCATCCGAGGGTCTTTTCTCAATGAAATCAGATGTATTCAGCTTCGGTGTAATGCTTCTGGAGATTGTAAGCGGCAAAAGGAATATGGGTTTCCACCATTGCGGGGACTTTCTCAACCTCCTTGGATATGTAAGGAGCTCATAGATTGACATATGATAACACTTCTATACAGTGAAATTCCTTTTACTTAATTGAAACTATGGAACAAAATAGAATCTCTGTTAAAATCTCGGTTCGTAGCATTTTTTTCCCTGGCATAAAATTTCTCTTTTTCAGGCATGGGTTAGATGGAAAGATGGAAGTGTTTCTGAACTAATTTGTCCAACATTAACCGAAGTGTCCCAAGGACAGACAGAGAGATGCATTCATGTGGCTTTATTGTGTGTACAAGAAAATCCAGTTGATCGACCCACCATGTCAGATGTGATCGTGTTTCTTACCACGGAAAGTATAATTTTACCAGAGCCTAAGCAGCCAGCGTACTTCAATGTAAGAGAAACAGAGGAAGCAGTTGGGTCATGCTCTATAAATTATGTCACATTGACAAACCCAGAAGTGAGATAATGTTACTGGAGGTGATTAATTACTTACTGCTATATAGATGACATCAATTACAATCGATGTACCATTGATTGTTATTATAAGCAAAATCTCAAATTCAATTTCTTATGTACCACATAGGTCACATGCATTCATTCCTGTAAACCAGAAATAGCACAAAGTTATTCAAATAAAACCGTTAGGTTTGATCTATATCATTTTATCTATACATATATGAAATATTAGGATATTTTAACTTTGTTTTGATCGGTATCAAGATCTTGCAAAAATATATTGAAATGGATAAATTATGGACGTTTTAACTTGTTGATTCGTATAAAAACAAAACTAAAAAGTGATAAATATTGTGTGTACATGCAGAGAAAATAATATAGATTACATCTAACAATTTTATTTTTACGTAAAAGTTTTAAAAACAAAATATTATTAGATTATAAAGTGGAGACATTATGGAGACATTTAAACCCTCCTCTTTTTCTTTTTTTTTATTGGGTCAAATTTTTTTATTTTTAAAATAATTACCTAACAATAAAATTATTAAGAATGAATATATGTGATTCATAACTATTTCCTCTACATACCCTTAAAAAATTAGAATATTTTTAATTTTATTTCGGTAATTCCGTTCTAAAAAAATTAATCTTCTATAAAATAAAGACGCATGCAGTGACAAATTAACATCATAATACAGACAATTATAATTCTCTCCTCTCATTCTTATAAGAAGCGGTGATTTGACATGAATTATCGCTATGATATGCATGGTATTGATTACCGGGAATAGTTTCCATTTCTTAACTAGTATTTTCTGGTTTGATAACTTTGGTTCCAAAACGAATTATTTATCTTACCTATGGAGAACAATAGTTACACGAAAGACTTTGCATAAGCACAACAAAACAGAAATTATTTAGTGCACAACAAAACAAGATTATAAGAACAAAACAATTTTTCACGACATTAGAACGGAGCATATGGCCTCCTTGTCTACTGGATTTGGGCTTGGGCTTGGGCCCAAACAATTTAATATATAACACTTTATTTGAATTTCAAGTTTGATTGCTCCATTCAATTTAGGCTTTGTCACACCCCGACAATGGGGCCGACAACCCGCCGCCCTGTCAGCGCAAGGCGATTTTATTATCATGCAAAATCTTATAAATATATACATACACTACCAATGACATAGACAAGAGCCATGATACCTGTAAAAACTTTGTGGCATGTCCCGCAATCTTCTAGTTCACATCTCATTTTCGTGTCTTGCGCTTTGTCCTTGGAACCCACTGAAGTGGAAAATGTGAGAGATTGAAAATCTCCCAGTGCAGTATTTAGTTCCAATCGAGTTATTTTAAGACCTAACCAACTAAACCAAACCAACACCGAGCATAATTATAAAAGAACAACATTGATCATCAAGCCGAAGAGATATTTCACAATCAATAGTAAACTGCTAGCATGAATCAATGTAGACCAAAATCACAACCTTACGAAGTAACCCAAAAATAAGTTTACCTATGACATTTCATTAACTAAGTTATGCTTATGATAACATAAAAGTTCTATAAACTCCAAAGTGCAATGTTCACGCAAGTAGATTGATTATAAATTCAAACATGCATGAAATGCTAACATATCATATCAAATACCAAATACTCAAATGCTCACGAATCTTATTTAATGCACAAATGTTCTTGTAAAGCAATTCTTTTAGCATTTCTATCTTGCGATCCAGATTTGATACTTCTCTGACTACAGGTCATGCGCTACCACGAATACGGCACCTACACAATTTATGTTATGCGCATAACCTGAAATTGTGCGCTTACCACGAATACGGCGCCTACGTGCCTTCAGTTATGCGCTTCCACGATTCAACGGCGCCTACATAACTGGATCACGCGCTACCACGAATACGGCACCTACGCAATTTCTGTTATGCGCTTCCACGAATTAACGGCGCCTACATAATAGAAATTACGCGCTTACCACAAATACAGCACCTACATGACCGGTCAAATTTCCAAGTTTAATATTCAATCAATACATTACCACGGTCATGCGCTGCCACGAAAAGACAGCGCCTACATGACCGGTCAAATTTCCAAGTTTAATATTCAATCAATACATTACCACGGTCATGCGCTACCATGAAAAGACAACGCCTACATGACCGGTCAAATTTCCAAGTTTAATATTCAATCAATATATTACCACGGTCATGCGCTACCATGAAAAGACAGCACCTACATGACCGGTCAAATTTCCAAGTTTAATATTTAATTAATCAATTACACATGACTATATGTTATGCTTCATAAGAAATTATACTATGCATTCTTATCATGCATGCCACTGTTCACTTAAATCAAACTTATGAGTCAACCAAATGAATTATTATATCAAGTCATGCATCAACTTCATAAAAGTATGATCGTGTTTCCTAAGACATCTCATGCATTTATATCATACAATTCAAAACTTCAACAAATATCTATAGTAAGACAAACAACTAGAAATCAACAAGTAATTATCAAAACAATAGCAATCAAGTAAACCAAATAACAATTCAAATAATATTAAACCAAATGATTCAATCATGTCATTGTCTAATCCCGTAAATCAATACAGAAATCGTCAAATACCATACTTGAGGCTTATGCATACAATTCTAAATTACAACACATTGTCTAAAGTGTGTCACCATATAACCCAATTTGGTTAACGAATTAGTGGGGATGTTATTACAACGTCTACTAATTTTAATGCAGTCCATTTATATCAATTTCAATGCAGTCCCCTTTATATTTGGTCAATACACATATGTTATATTAATTAAGCATGCCTTGCCAATTTCACCCATTACCCAATAACTATTCTATTCATGCTACGCACATAACAATCAAGCAGCTAATTTAACCATAATACACAAACAATCAACAAGTAAATTGCAATCAATAAGCACACAATGTGCAACATAAGGCAAGCAAGAAACCCGCAAGCAATCAACAATAATAACATAAGTCAATAATAACATAAGTTGAAAGAGGCTAAGAATAACTCGAAATCCGCACCTGTTAATGATGACACGACGTATCTCGAAATCAAGCCCGTTATTCTTGATCAGCTATTTGAGTCATTCGAGGAGTGGCCACAGGATCATGAGCAAGCGAGCAAGCAACCCGAGAAGATTCCTTCACCTAAAGTCTCCTTCTCGTTACCACCGCATAGGGCTGCCGACACCCCTCCTTCTTTCTTTTCTCCATTCTTTCCTTCACCATTTCTTCTTCTTCTTTCTTCCACAATCAGTTTCAAACGATTATTTTTAAATGTACGATGCAATGAAATTGATCGGCTCTGAAAAGAGTGACAAGAACTTCGAGTGTCTCTACCTCCGTGCCTCTCGTTGTTGCTTGGTCACCAGAGAAACTGTCGCCATCCTTTCTTTTCCTCTGTTCTTTGTTGTGAACTTACCGGCACCATCAATTCTCTTCTCTCCGCCATTTTCTCTATTATTTTCCTTTCTTGGTTTCTCCCCTCTATCTCCGATAGTTTCAATGGTGGTCTAAACTTAACGGGAGAGAGAAAGAAAATAAAAGGAATAAAATTTGGAGGCACAGTGGCACGTGTAGAGAATTAAATAGGTGAGTTTTAAACTTTTTAGAATTTGATAATAGGAATGAGATGCATGGCTGCCAAGTGTCCCTTATTTATTTTTATAACTAAAAAGAAATTCTATTATCTATTAATACTTTTATAAATGATTAGTGATTTTGCACTTAACCCCTGGAATTCTTATAAATGAATTTGAATTTTAGAATACAAGAATTAACATAATATTACAAACAAATGAATTTTAAATAATTCATATTAATTTACCATAAGTTAATGAAAGTTCGAATAAGTCACGACATTTTAAAGAATTTCTATCATAAACACTTAATAATTTATAAATCTATATTTGTTATGAATTTTACAATACTATTTTAAAATTTTCAGACTACAGTCTTATAGATATACTTGGAATTTCATATTGCTATTTTAAAAACACTTCACTTCAAGTTAGATAATTCTCCAAGTGTGCATAGATCTTCTGCTCTCAGCTCGCTGACTTGGATTCGTTTTGAATTTTGAATTTTATTACTCGATTCAATTTCGGTTTAAATTAAGTTAAGCGAGTTCGATTGCAAGGTGTTCTTTTCTTCACATTATGTTCAAGCGAACCACATGGTTATGATATTGATTAAATATGCAGCCTCCTAAATGAACTAGATAATTTGCTATGCACCGGTAGTATTTTAATAAAATGAAGAAAACATCCTCTTCAAATATATTTATTTTATTTAGAGATGTAAACACAGATAATATATGTATCCATTATTTATTTTATTTAGCGATGTAAACACAGATAATATATGTATCCAGGGCTGTTTTCTCTCAGTGTGCCGGGCTTTCAATGGGAATGCTGCGCAAAACAACAGTCTCAACAGTGAGGCCTGGCCCGAATCCGAATAGCACTCCCCAGTCGAGGCCCTCTCCGGTGGTGGCCTTGCCTTCCTTCCCCGATTGCTTCCTCATCTCGTCCAGTATGAACAAAACACAGGCGCTTGACATGTTGCCGTACTCGCTCAACACGTGCCTTGTCGCACGCATCTTCTCCTTCTGCAGCTGGAGCTTGAGCTCTACTTGGTCTAAGATCGCCGGGCCTCCCGGGTGTGCGATCCAAAAGATCGAGTTCCAGTCATTGATGCCTGCATGCACCGTACATATATTAGCCTTGTAAACATATGTATATCTTCTTTGGCATTGTTTATTATCGGTTTAGTGACAAATATAATTACGAGGATAATATATTATTTTCGTACCGATAGGAGTAAAAGCCTCGACGAGACTTTTCTCGATGTTTGTCGCGATAAGCTGTGGCACGTCCTTGAGGAGGTGGAAGGTGAGACCAGCTTCACGGAAGTGGCCATCAATGGCTCCCTCTGAGTTGGGCAGGATGGTTTGTCCGGCTGAGACTATCTGGAACCAAGGCCGCTCAATCACCGGGTCGGGATCGGCACCAACGATCAAAGCAGCTGCACCATCTCCGAAAAGTAATTGCCCGAGCATGGAGTCAAGGTGGGTATCTGAGGGCCCACGGAATGTAATAGCGGTGATCTCTGAGCAAATTACCAAAACTCTAGTACCACGGTTATTCTCAGCCAGGTCCTTGGCCATGCGGAGCACGGTACCACCGGCGAAGCAACCCTGTTGGTACATCATTAAGCGGTTGATGGACGGGCGAAGTCCAAGGAGCTTGGTAACTTGGTAATCAGCCCCGGGCATGTCGACACCGCTGGTAGTGCAAAAGATCAAATGGGTGATTTTGGATTTTGGTTGGCCCCACTCCTTGATAGCCTTGACTGCTGCCTCCTTACCGAGCTTCGGTACCTCCACGACAACCATGTCCTGACGTGCGTCAAGTGACGGCTCCATGTAAGCGGTTATGTTCGGGTTTTCAGCTAAGATCTCCTCAGTCAGGTGCATGTACCTCTTCTTGATCATCGACTTATCGCCTGAAATATACAATAAGATTATCATGAGAAACAAAAACTAAAATAATTATGGCCAGAGATATACATCTTCATATATAAACTTAATTATTTTGTACAACTTACACATGCGCTTGAACTTCTCTTTAAGTTCTGTCATATGTTCGCTGTTTGTGATGCGGAAGTAGAAGTCGGGGTAGTCCGCCTGATACACGCAGTTTTTGGGTGTGGCTGTACCGATTGCCAAAATTGAAGCCGGGCCTTGCGCACGTTGTGCTTGCCTGATCTCCTCTACTTTAGCCATAGCTGAACTCTTTGTTAATTAATTAAGCTTGAAGAAAGATTAAATGAAGGAGAGACAATTAAAGAGGTGAAGGGTTTGTCTTATGATTTGTGATGGAGAAGACAGAATTTATAGGATATAGAAGAGGAAGGGAAGGTGCATGATAGATGGATAGTATGACTGTTTTGAAGAGACTGGTGGGATGTTGAAAGTTCAAACTTGTTAGGTACCACAAATTAATATTTCACTAAAAAATTTCTTATGATAGAATTATAAAGGTGAAGAGAATCAGAGGCACAAGTTTAGCTCCTTTTGCTACAAGTTCCCATTTACAGAAATTTGTTTTTACCAAAACCTACTAATTACTGTCTCAATTTCCATATAATCTAACCTTCTTTTCTTAGAGGATTCAAATGTCTTTACTTAAAAGTCAAAATAAAACTGTTGGATATGATCTTCATCCTTTTATCTATACATGTGTTAGATATGATCTTCATCCTTTTACAAGAAAATCCAGTTGATCGACCCATCATGTCAGATGTGATCGTGTTTCTTACCACTGAAAGCATAATTTTACCGGAGCCTGAGAAACCGGCATACTTCAATGTAAGAGTAATAGAGGAAGCAGTGGAATCATCTGATATCGACGGCTCATCATGCTCTATAAATTATGTGACCTTGACCAACCCACAAGAGAGATAATTTTACTAGTGGTGATTAATTAGTTATTGCTATTAATGGAAGTACTATTGATTGTTATTTTGAGCTAAATCTCAAATTAATTTTCATTTGTACCGTACATGTACCACATCGGTTATATAGGTACTATGTGTCTATATCTATTATTATGTGCATGAACATAACACATGCTATTTGAGTGTTTATACTTCAATTATTCAGTGTTCACTACAATAATTTGCAGCAAGAGCGAGGCAAAAAATTTGCCTATCCGTGAGAGCAAGTCCTCGCAGATCTATCTGCAAGGATATATTCTTGTCATTGTCAACCTTGCATTAATTTAACTATGGCGCGATTGATAATTATTCGCCAGGGGCCCTAGCTATTAACTTTAGCGTGGTTAAGCGGATATTATCCACGAGGTTTGTTTCCTCAGGCAAGGCGGATATATCCACAAGGATTGAATTGTTTCAATGTTAAAACAAAGATTATCCAACTCCATTTCCTATATTACTATATATATATATATATATATATATATATTTGTGTGTTGTATAAAATCACAGATAAAACAAGAGGAGCACTTCTAAATTGGCAAAGACGTTTTGAGATAATTGAAGGCATTGCTCAAGGACTCCTATACCTTCACAAACACTCAAGGCTAAGAATTGTTCACAGAGATCTGAAAGCGAGCAACATTCTTAGACTCTGAAATGAACCCAAAGATATCTGATTTTGGATTAGCCAGAATATTCAGTCCGAAGGAGCTCCAAGCAAATACCAATAGGGTGGTAGGAACATAGTAAGTAATAAGTATGATGCTACCTGTCAAATAAAATATGTCCAATATATGTTAGTGCATAAACAAAGAGTATAATTAAAAAAAAAAACTCACAATAATTTAACTTAAATCAGTATAATACAAGATTAGTATTTACGAATAAGAAATATATAATATTGACATATCATCATATATTGATTTTTCTTTTCAGCTGTTATAGGGCCCCAGAGTATGCATCCGAGGGACTTTTCTCAATGAAATCAGATGTATTCAGCTTCAGTGTAATGCTTCTTGAGATTGTAAGTGGCAAAAGGAATAGTTTCCACCATTGCGGGGACTTTCTCAACCTCCTAGGATATGTAAGGAGCTCATAGATTGACATATGATAACACTTCTATACAGTGAAATTCCTTTTACTTAATTGAAACTCTGGAACAAAATAGAATCTCTGTTAAAATCTCGGTTCGTAGCATTTTTTTCCCTGGCATAAAATTTCACTTTTGCAGGCATGGGTTAGATGGAAAGATGGAAGTGTTTCTGAACTAATTTGTTCAACATTAACCGAAGTGTCCCAAAGACAGACAGAGAGATGCATTCATGTGGCTTTATTGTGTGTACAAGAAAATCCAGTTGATCGACCCACCATGTCAGATGTGATCGTGTTTCTTACCACCGAAAGTATAATTTTACCAGAGCCTAAGCAGCCAGCATACTTCAATGTAAGAGAAACAGAGGAAGCAGTTGAGTCATGCTCTATAAATTATGTCACATTGACAAACCCAGAAGTGAGATAATGTTACTGGAGGTGATTAATTACTTACTGCTATAAATATGACATCATTTACAATTGAAGTACCATTGATTGTTATTATATGTAAAATCTCAAATTAAATTTCTTATGTACCACATAGGTCACATGCATTCATTCCTGTAAACCAGAATTAAATAACACAAAGTTATTCAAGGGAGGGTTCAATTTCTCATCATTGAGGGCTTAAATGCTTTCAATTTTTGTGCTTTCATCATGCTTTAATATTTTAAACGTTAATAATTAAAAATTTAAAACTCAAATATCAAAATAAAACTGTTAGGTTTAATTTTTTAAACGTTAATAATGAAAAATTTAAATCTCAAATATCAAAATAAAACTGTTAAGTTTGATCTATATAATTTTATCTATACATATACAAAAAGATTAGGATATTTTAACTTTGTTTTGATCGATAACAAGATCTTGCAAAAATATATTAAAATGGATAAATTATGGACGTTTTAACTTGTTGATTCGTATAAAAACAAAACTGAAAAGTGATAATTAAATATTGTGTGTACATGCAGAGAAAATAATATAGATTACATTTAACGATTTTATTTTTACGTATAAGTTTAAGAAAAATATATTATTAGATTATAAAGTGGAGACATTATGAAGACATTTAAACCCTCCTCTTTTTCTTTTTTTTATAGGGTCAATTTTTTTTATTTTTAAAATAATTACCTAACAATAAAATTATTAAGAATGAATATATGTGGTTAATAACTATTTCCTCTACCGACCCTTAAAAAATTAGAATATTTTTAATTTTATTTCGGTAATTCCGTTCTAAAAAAATTAATCTCCTATAAAATAAAGACGCATGCAGTGACAAATTAACATCATAATAGAGACAATTATATTCTCTCCTCTCATTCTTATAAGAAGCGGTGATTTGACATGAATTATCGCTATTAATTATATGCATGGTATTGATTACCGGGAATAGTTTCCAGTAATTCTTACTAGTATTTTCTGGTATGATAACTTTGGTTCCAAAACGAATTATTTATCTTACCTATGGAAAACAATAGTTACACGAAAGACTTTGCATAAGCACAAAAAAACAGAAATTATTTAGTGCACAATTTGAAACAAGATTATAAGAACAAAACAATTTTTGCATTGATATCATCTGTCATAATGGACAATAGTTCAAACTGCTTAACGGGCCTTTCAAAAATCGTTCAACTCTCAGCCCATTTGCATTCATATCATCTGTCTGTTTAATTAGCAAGCTTAGTTTCGAATAATGGTTTTAACTTAAGTGATGTTAAATTGTGGAGTAACATGCAAATAAAGAATTTATCACGCTTAAACTGATAAATAAGAATATCTTTAACACGGAATAAGGATATATAGCTTATAATTGAACTCGATATATATATTGTAGTTCTTTTAAAGGCCATATAAAAAAAAATATGACATGTCCTATAAATAAATAAAATATTTCAAAATTATATATGTATTCCAATTGCAAATTTGTTGATATATCTTTATACTTTTCTATTATAGCTTCGAATTATGACATGCATGGACTAGTAGTAGATACGAACGAATTTTAGCCACATAGATTAGTCAGACAGAAATGGACCAAAGGTCAAGCAAACATTTCAATCAACAAGTTAAATTGAACTAATTTCGACGACAAATTAGTGGAACTTTCGCCAACTACAATTCAACTACAATGACATGCATGGACTAGTAGTAGATACTTGCAATGGATCAATAGTCAACACTGTACATAGTCCTTTAATTTCTTCATATAACCGCCACAATTATTGAATTCAACAATATGAATATGTGAGTATCCACGAGGTTCAAGGTGCTTAATAGCGTCGGTATTCTCGCGTAGACCTCTGTCGGCAATAGCGATATTCTCGGGGATAGTAGTTTTTATCGGTTTACCTAGGAAATAGTTATTTTTTATGCTTGCGGATACTTACAGATTCTTGTAAGTTCATCATGTCAAATGTGATTGCCTTTCTCAGGTCATAACAAAATTATATTTAAATTACATATATTTTAATGAGTAGAACTAGGGTGTTCTTAAGCTCACCAAGTCCTTTTGTGAACTTAATTCAAAAACCTATTGAATTGGCTTCAAATGATGAATCCAAACCGTTGAAACTGATCTACTTCACGAGTGATGCGTTTACATGTCAAATTTATATATTTTTGAGCTAATTTAGTATAACGTCAAGCGGTCAAAAAAAGATGGTTTTCAAGTTAATTTTAATGTGTTCATTTTTCATCATTTTTTGACCGCTTGACTTTATATTAAATTAGTTTGAAAATTGATAAATTTGATATGTAAACTCATCACTCGTGAAGTTGATCGGTTTCAACTGTAGATGCGTTGTTTGAAACCAATCCGATGGGTTTTTGAGTTAAGCTTACAAAGAAGCTTGGTGAGCTCAAGATTACTCTAGTTCTACTCTATTTTAATTATTAAATTATCTAGAGGAGGATTCAAATTCCTCATGTCTTCATCATACCTCACATTTATATTTTTTTTGGGAAATTTTTAATAATTTTTTAAATAGATACAAATCACTGTTTTTGGAAATATAAACATGACAACTGATAATGATAGATATCACAAAGGAGTTTGTAAATTGGAATGAGATTACATAGAGCAACAATAATTGCGAATTTGTTACTAAAATTGTTTCATCTGTTTTTGTTTCATATAGTTGTATTTTATTTTATTTGAAAACATTTTAATTTTATGTTTCCAATTTGTTTACCAAAACTTTTGTAAGCACTTAATGTTATGAGAAGACTGAGATGCTGACTGGGCAACAATACTAGGACAATCGAACCCACAAGCAATTATCCAAAAAATAATAATATAAGAAAAATACAAGGACCATTGGGAAAAAAACACGCCAATAGTGTACTAGTGACTAGTGAGCTGGCCTCGACCTTCAAAGGCAGGCATTAATTGTTTCCATAAAGACTAGTTTGTGCCGACCTTTTTTTTAATATCCAAAGTTAATTACAAATTAATAAATATACCCATAATACTTGGGATTTTCGAAAAATGTCCAAACCGGTTATTTTCTTGCCGGTTTCCTCCTCTCCAGAAACCGACCATAAAATGGCTGGTTTCTTCATTTTTTTTATTTTTTTTATTTTTAGAGACACTATGAAGAGCAAGATAATGAAATCTAACATTGAAAATTCGAATTTTTTGTTTAAATTATTTGTTAGATTACTTATTTTGATTTATAATTAGCATATTTATACTAAAATACACAACATTACTTGAAATTATGTTGAATTACACTTTATTACATTAAATTACGCTAAATTATGTTAAATTACGCTAAAATAAGGTAAATTCTAGTAAATTACTGTGTCTTCATGGTGATGTATAATTAGAAACTATTTTTTGTTTCTCTTTTATCTTCATAGTGATTTATAATTAGAAACTATTTTTCTTTTTTTTCTTTTTTTTAAGAGACATTATGAAGAGCAATATAATGAAATCTAACACTGAAAATTCGAATTTTTTGTTTAAATTATTTGTTAGATTACTTCTTTTGATGTATAATTAGCATATTTATACTAAAATACGCTAAATTACTTGAAATTATGTTGAATTACACTATATTACATTAAATTACGCTAAATTATGTTAAATTATGCTAAAATACGGTAAATTACATATGAATATGGATGATATCTTTACTGAGAAGGCGAAAAACGACAACGAAACTTCAAACGGCCATAAAACGGTGCTCGAGTGTCCGATTTCAGCAAATGACCACTTTTCGGAAAGCTTGAAAAAATACGCATGTGTTAGTGCCTGTGATGCCATATTTCAAAATTTAAAATTGCCAAAAAATAAAGAGAAGAGCCTCAAAACTTGAGTTGAAGTTTCCGATTAAGATTTTCATTTCTATTATTCTAAGTAGCTCAGTAAATTAGTTATATAATGAACCTGTATAATACTAATTTTTACTATTTTTGGAATTTTTTTACTGTTCTTTAGGATTTATGAAAGATGGCACAAAATCGGCCTAATTTAGCGTAATTTTACGTAGTTTAGCGTAATTTACCGTATTTCATTATAATTAGCAAAATTAGTGTAATTTACCGTAATTCAACATAATTTAACATAATTTAGTGTAATATAGTGTAATTCGACATAATTTCAAGTAATACAGTGTATTTTAGTATAAATATGCTAATTATAAATCAAAAGAAGTAATCTACCAAATAATTTAAACAAAAAATTTGAATTGTTAGTGCTAGATTTCATCATCTTGCTCTTCATAGTGTCTCTAAAAATAAAAAAAATAAAAAAAATAAAAAAATAAAAATGAAGAAACCGGCCATTTTCTGGCCGGTTTTTGGAGAGGAGGAAACCGGCCAGAAAATGGCCGGTTTGAGCATTTTTCAAACATCCCAGAGATTCTGGGTATATTTATTAATTTGTAATTAACTTTGGATATTAAGAAAAATGTCAGGTTATAAGTGGGCAGGACAAGAGAGGTGAAACTGACAAAGTGTTCTTTTAGACGGGCTGTAAAAGAAGGTGAAACTCACAGGGGCATATTTGTCTTGTCAATTTTTAAAAAGGGGATAGAAAGAAGAATGTCAAGTTTTAATGGGAATATCGGATATTATGGCGTTTTCATGGAGAAATTGGCTATTTTGAAAGTTTGTATGGGTACACTAGAAATTTTCCCTAAAATATAAAGGAACCAAGGGACATGAACGATATGACAGAATTTTTCAATTTATTTTTGAGATTTATAAAGAGAGAGATGGGAAAAAAAGACAGAGAGTAAAGCAGGGTCATTAAATAGGAAATTGTGGCTGTGTGAGCACTTGTATTTTTTTGTTTCCTACTATCCTCTGTTCTTATCATTCAAAGGTATTGAGAAATGAAAATTTGTGTTTGTTTTATTAATTCTGAAAAAGAAGGTCAAGAGATAGATGACATAATCAATTAATTAAATAAAAAAGATATTTTATTAACGAAAATTTTATGGTTACAGTTAAGAAAATTAACACTGTTAAAACTAATTAATTAGATAAAAAGCAGGATGTATCCATCGCTCGTGGATAAATAGAAGGAACAAAAACTTCACGGCACTAGGAGAACCCATTAGAAAATGAAAGGAGAGCGAGAAATAAATGTGCACAAGTGCCGTGAAGTTTCCTCAATCCATGTGCCGTGAAGAAATTAGCTCCATTGAATTAAGAATGGGTGCTCCTAGTGCCGTGAAATTAGCTCCTAGTGCCGTGAAGTTATTAAGAAAAAATATAAATGTGAGGCATGATGAAGACATGAAAGACATGGGTCAATGACGTAGATAACCAATGGGTTCTCCTCCTAGTACCGTGAAGTTAGCTCCATGTGACGTAGATAACCCATTAGAAATTAGCTCCATTGAATTAAGAAATAAAATTCAGCTAATTTCTAAGATATTGGTGCCCGGAAGTTTCCTCAATCCATTGACGAAGCGATCTTGCCATGGGTCAATGACGTAGATAACCAAATTGTCGATATATCCTTCAAGTTAACTTTTCTACATATCTGGGAAGTTGCATACTCTATATATATATATATACACACACACTCTTCAAGTTAAATACCAACAAATTTTTGTTGAAATTCAATTATATCTCAACGGTATTTTTTTTAGAGAAAGATAACAGTCAAATTTTATTCATGATGACATCATCAATGTTAAAAATTACAAGTAACATATAATTTCAACGGTATGATATATAGTTCCTAAATTCAGTATAGTCATTGGTGAAAATTAGAGCTAAATAAAATCTATAATTCAATTTTCCAATCGATTCGGACTACAAGCACATACATAATGCTATCGAAGTAGTATATATAAACAGGGTGTTGATCCGCATGGAATTAATGTTTAGATCTTGGACGATCAAATCACAATCTTTCAAAAAGCTAGGTAAAATCTGAAATTTTGAATTTGTTGTTTGGTTTTCAAATTTGCAAAAAATTGTCTAATTAAATTTATGCCAAGTAGGATGATAGAGCGAATTCCTAGGATTTTGGCTACCATTGCTACTCAATCCAATTAAATAATTTCTCATTAAGTATTTGGTTTTCAGATGTTGTTTGAAGGTTTCAAATCCAATTTAACAATTATCTGCTCTCACAGTATAATCACCCTATCGATTAAGAGGTCCGGCTAAGAATTTCTTGATTTCACTGCTATGTACTTCGCCTATAATTTATGGTTTTATTGGGTGTCATCATGGTGAGGTAACAGGACATGACATTCGTCTGTAGACCTCAAGACTCCCATGTAGCCTTTTGTGGTTGCATCTAATGGTATTTCCAGCTAAGATTTCCTCCACTAATCTAAGATCTTTATTCTCCTTATCTTAACTCGGTTGATCTATAGATGTCAATTATCTAGATGTAGCCATCAGCATAGCGGATTAGATCTAACACAAAAATTAAGTAGATATGAACATAAAAAGCAAGATGAAATCAAAGCATACAAAAGCAATTTTAAATACCAAATAAATTTATATTAAAACTTCATGAGGAACAAGATATACTATCAAACCCAAAGAATCAGTAAATTAGCCTCATATAGGCATGATTATGATAGGTCAAAATCAGAGCTAATAATATTTATAACCACAATTTGTCTACTTTACAATCGATTCACAAGCGCATGAATCTATCGTATAGTATAGATCGGGGTGTCGATCCACAGGGATAATGTATTAAGGTTAAACCGTTCACTAATTCTAGGTGTAATTTATGTGTTTAGTTTGATTTGGTTGTTTGGTTGAGTTGTGGGTGTGATAAATCAATTTTAAAGTAAAGATTATATATGGGAGAAGGATCTAGGGATCAGACTTTCTATCATTCTTATTCATCTAATCTAGTTTCTTGTACAGGTCAAATGCATGCAGTTTGTCACAGAACCATTTGCACTATGAATACAGAATAAATAGTTTCTAACTTCTAGTCGGATTGCATGCAGTTCGATTAGAACCGTGTGCGATCACTAAACAAATATACTAATCAAGACTGCTAATTCTGGTTTGCATGTGGATTGCATGCGGCCGGTTTTATTTTTCTAACTTCTAGGGCTGCTAATTATAGTTTAATACTGCTCACTTTCGTGTGATAGCACTCTAATCGAAAAGGACTGGTAAGAGGATGAGACCCACTTTAACCTAATCAATTGCATGGAGTTCAATGATAAGTCTCAATTACCAAGACTAGAAAAATTTAAGTTCACTGTTTTGTCATTCCTTATTACCTTCCGTAGTTGAAATAACCGAGATTACCCCAATAGCGATCAATAGAATGTGATGTTCGTCTGCAGATCTAGAGATTACTAGGTATCTAACTGAGACCAAACAATAAGAACTCACTCTTTCGGTCAATCATTCCTATTGGTCTAGATAATTGCATACTAATCCTAATTGGTCAACCTTTAGGTGTCTAAACATTTTGGTGTGTACATCACCATACAGACGAGGTTAGAATGCACCATACTAAGAGAGTAATACAAATAATAAATTACAGTAGAGATCAAATCAAGTGCACAAGATAATCATAATAAACACTAAAACACATTACTCGATTGTGCATGTGGCACAATCCATAAACAACGTGGGATAGATTGCATGATCTATAGTAAGATGGCCTGTTGTATGCTAGAAAATTTTGAAATGTACATGCTAGCTTAGAGTGCTGCCCATCAGTGGTATCAGAGCCATGTTGCTATGTAGGAATGCAATTGGCCATGGTAGGAGCTTTGTGTTAGGGTAATTTTGAATTATGGAATTTATGTGGACACATTTCTGAAGTTCATATTTAAAATAATTTGGTCAGGTTTAAAGTTTGTGATTCGGATATTATGTGGATATGATTTGGAAAAATTGGTTATTTTATTAAAATAAAATATCAAAATATAAGTTCGTAAATTTAGGAATATATGAGCTAAATATTATAATTGGTTTGTATAATCCGTCAAATTGCAGAATAATTTGGATAATACGGATATTATTCAACAATATTAACAGCATCAACAATTTAAATAAAAACAGAAAGTTGTGATATTCTGTAGCATAAAAAAATTTGTGGTATTAAAACCTCTAGACGTACATATCGGGCAATGCTAATCATCCAACAGCAAGTCATAGTGAGATACCTCAAGGCTTATGTCACTATCGCCTAGCTGTAACATATCATCCAGATGTAGCATAGCTTTGCTCCTCAAGCTCATCATAATTGTGTTCCTTGATCAAAAACAGAGCAATGCAGAACATTAGTCCCTGCCTTTTTGCTCTCTTCCTCACTAATCTCTGCTTACATCTATCATCTGCCGCTGACTACATCTACAATTATTGCGGCGCCACCGGCAACTACACAGTAAATAGCACATACAGTTCCAACCTCAAGACACTCTCCTCCTCCCTTTCCACAGAAACAGTAGCAGAACAGGGTTTCTATAAAAATACAATTGGTACAGTACCGAACCTGATCCATGGTCTTGTCCTCTGTCGTGGAGACCTCAATTCTTCTAGTTGTGGCGACTGCCTTAAGCAATCCTTTGAAGATTTAATGAATCTATGCCCATACAACAAAGAAGCCACTATATACTATGACTTCTGCCTCCTCAGGTACTCCAACCAGAATTTCCTCAACTTAACTGATAATTTGAACGAAATCATAATGTACAACACCCAAAACGTGACAAATATGAGATTTAGTGGATGGGATCCATCAAATAATACTGTAAAAAACTACTTCAACACTGTGGTGAATACATTACTTAGCAGTGCCACGGATCAGGCTTATAACTCCGAAAGGCATTTTGGGACCGGAGTGATAAACATAACAGGATCCTTGCCGGTGATCTTTGGCTTGTCTCAGTGCACGCCTGATCTTTCAAAAAATGCATGCCATACTTGTTTAGACTACCTTATTGCTCAGATGCTACAGTGTTTTGACGGGCAGCAAGGTGGAAGAATTTTAGGACTGAGATGTAACCTGAGGTATGAAATATACACCTTCTTTTACGGAAATCCAGATCAACAAGTCTCAGGGACAGTAATACCGAGTCCTCCAGCATCTGGTAACCAGCCAACTCAGCCTCCTCCAATGAATTCTCCATCTAGCACCAGTAAAGGTAAGTATTCACTATTCAACACCTTACATGGCCTCTTTTATCTTCCAATTTTTAAAAAAGAAAGCTATAATATCTTTATTCTTATATACTTTATTTTACCAAACGGCCACAAACCCAGATCTCTTAAATCCTAATTTGTCAGGTAATTAGGCTGGATAAGGATTCAAATTGAGTTCAAATCAACAAGAAAAGATGACATCAAGGACCAGAAACCTGAAATGACCATATTAATTTGATGCTACTGTTGGAAATTGAAATCGGATTGTGGTTTTGTACAAGAGGAGTTTATAATATAATTTCTTTTATTACTCTAGAGGAGTACAAAGTGATATATTTTTCACATACACTCACGCCTCACACACTGATTCACCTCCTACACATAAGCTCTACATCCTAGTTATACTAATATTGTTGAAAATAATCCAAGTCAGCAGCAAAGTGCATAAGAGATACAGTTTCGGTTTAGTTGCAGTTTTATTTTTGTTAAGAATTAATTAGAAACTGATTGTTAAACTTAGGTAGCAAGTTTTCTGTTTAGACATGTGCAGGAAGTAGTGGGTAGTTTCTATATTTAGTTTGTCATGTAGTGGGTTGGTTATAGGCTAGTTATAGCAGCGTTAGTGGGGTTAGTGGATGCCTAAATATGGCAGCACTTGTAATAGAGTTAGTGGGGTGCTAAATTAGGGATATGCACCATCTTAAATACCATGTATGTTTTCTGTTGATGAATGAATAGTGTTGTGTGAAAAATCCAATTGCTGTATTCTGTTTCCTTTTTCCGAAAAAGTTCCAACAAATATACGTCGGTACTAAAGTTTCTAGATTTTACATATTTATTCTACCGACATTACTAATATTTGTCGGTTGATTTCTCTAGAGAGTACATAATATGTACATGTCTTCTAACTATGATATGTTACGAGAGTATAGAACTTTCTAGGATAATCCACTTGCATTATAACCGGCTAGGGCTGTCAAAAAAGCTCGCGGCTCGTGGCTCGCTCATGACTCGTCTCTAGCTCGCTCGCTAACAGCTCACTCGGTAGTGGACCGAGCTGTTAACGAGCCAGCTCGGTTCAGGCTCGGGCCAAAATAAACGAGCTGAGCCAGGGGTCAGCTCGGACCGGGCCAGCTCGGCTCGTTAAGCTACAGTGGATTTAGGGTTTAGCCTCGTATAATTTTAAGTCCAGTCTCATTTTCAAAGGCGCAATTATGCAAAATTGATGTATTTTCGGTTTGGGAAGAAATAATATGGGCTTCAGTTGCTTGAAGATGTGCCTGCTGGACGATTTCTTAAATTTTTTGAATGAGCTTTCTTATTTTTATTTTTGAATTTGTATAATAACAACCCAATAAAGCCTAACGAGCCAGCTCGTCAACTCGCGAGCTAGCTCGGGCTGGCTTGTCACAAGCTGAGCCAAGACTTTTGGCTCGGGACCCCTAGGTCCGGCTCGCTCGGTTCAGGCTCGGGCCAGAATTAACGAGCTGAGCCAAGGCCCAGCTCGGCCCGAGCCAGCTCGTTTACAGCCCTATAACCGGCTATATATCTTGAATACTCTAGAATTGATTAATGGGCTTGGGCCTTCCGATAGTAATTGGTGTTGATAATTTTGACAGCTACAGTACTTGTCCTGACCTGTTCTTTATCTGAATACTACCAGTATCTATTTTAGCGTTATTAGTTCATCCAAATCATTTTAAGTGCAAACAACAAAACTTGCATAAATACAAAAAATCACCTACTTGGTCGAATTTAGAAGAGGTACCATAATGCAGAACCCATACCTGAATATTACATAACCAACTAACCAAAAATGCTGTCTTAACAGATTAATGGTGCGTGCTAAATAATCTGACTGACCCCTGGTACTCTGGAATAGCATGATCTTAACAGCCTCTTAATTCAATAAAATCCAAGTTCTACAGAGCTGTAACTGAAAATTACACAGGAATAAATTATAACTTGTATGCAATTCAAATTAAGCAAAATCCAAAGTCGGCCAGAATATAGCTGAAAGTGAACTAACTGAATCCAACTTGATGAACAATTGCCACCTAATTACAACTCTTTGGCTGTATTTATCCATCAGTTCCATATGAATGTTGAATCATTTTTTTTTCAGTCCTTATCTATGCAAAATTGCAAAAGAAACTATTAAATATATTGATCTGTGTTGATTTTCAGGAGGAAAAAGCAGGCACCTCATTATCATCATCAGTGTATCTGTGGCATTGCTTATTATTGGCTGCTTCATCGTCTCTTTGTTGATCACAAAATTAAGATATTCAGGTTTATTTCTTAATTTATACAATTGAACAGTACTTGTCAATACGCTAATTTGCATGAAAACTTAGCTAACATGCACTTTATATCTTCTTTAACGATTTAGAAACAGAGATTTCTCAACAAGAAAGAATGCTCGCAACTAACAATGAAGTTCAGATTTTCCACTCTTTGATTTCAGTCAAATAGTTAATGCGACAGGTAACTTCTCATTGGACAATAAACTCGGTGAAGGTGGATTCGGACCCGTCTATAAGGTGCTTCCTATTTCCTTCCATCTCGATACTGCAATTTTGTTTTTACCGTTCTTATTTATTTTAATTATTATTCTTTTAGAGAAAAAAAGTAATAAGATTTTTTTATATTAAATATAATTAAAAGAACTGACAAATTAGAAAAATGCATAAAAATGTACTTGAGATAGCGGTGATTCCAAATTCTTCTTTTAGGGGCTGCTACAAGATGGACTTGAGATAGCAGTGAAGAGGCTTTCTTCAAATTCAGGTCAAGGTCTAGTTGAATTTCAAAATGAAATCCAACTTATTGCAAGGTGGCAACACAGAAATTTAGTCCGGCTGATCGGGTGGTGCATCAAAGAAGAGGAGAAAATATTGATTTATGAGTATATGCCAAACAAGAGCTTAGACTGTTTCATTTTTGGTATGTCTCTGGAAACCTATTTTGGAAGGGTTTTTGTAATCCTTTTATCATTTTTTCCCCAATGTTTCCATAAATTAGAGTATACTAGTTCCATTTTAAAAAACTCATTTCTTTAGAGTACTAGTACTTACTGAGTCATCTGTAATAAATCACTGGGGTTGTAGTTAATAGTATACTAAGTTCACAAAGTTTCTCTCATCAATTCTAAGAATTTATTCACCCATAAGATCCATTACTTAAAAAGTAAATATTTTCAATATTTGCCTCCTTTTAGTTGTAAATAAAAAAATAACAATTCATGACCAAGGAACATTTTAGTTGTTGGAAAGATAACCCAACTCCTTTTACTATAATACTATATGTTGTATTACAGATAAAACATCAAGAGGAGCACTTCTAAATTGGGAAAGGCGTTTTGAGATAATTGAAGGCATTGCTCAAGGACTCCTATATCTCCACCAACACTCGAGACTAAGAATTGTTCACAGAGATCTGAAAGCGAGCAACATTCTCTTAGACTCTGAAATGAACCCAAAGATATCTGATTTTGGATTAGCCAGAATATTCAGTCCAAAGGAGCTCCAAGCAAATACCAATAGGGTGGTAGGAACATAGTAAGTATGATGTTACGTGTCAAATATTATATATGTGCAATATTAATCAGTGTGTACACAAAGAACATAATTCAACAAAAAAACACACTACTTTAAAATAAATCTGTCTATGAATAAGATAAAGTTATTACAAGAAAATATATATGATAATCTGAGGATTTATATCATCATATTATGTTGTTTTTTCTTTGTTTTGTCAGCGGGTACATAGCTCCAGAATATGCATCTGAGGGTCGTTACTTGATCAAGTCAGATGTATTTAGTTTTGGTGTGCTGCTTCTGGAGATTGTAAGTGGCAAAAGGAATATGGGTTTCCACCAATACCAAGACTTTCTCAACCTTCTAGGATATGCAAGGAGCTCGACATATTCTAAGAGAATTCTCTGAAATTGATTAGGAATTAGTTTTTTTTTTTTTTGGTGTAAGAAAGATGAAGTTTTGGCCTTCAAATTTCATACCCTTGTTATTACAACAAAATATTTCCTCTATCTAGGTTTCGAACTCATGACCTCCCACACGGAGACCATTGCCACTAGACCAAAGACTAGTTATCATCGATTAGCAATTAGTTATTATCAACAAAATAATAAGATCAATGAGGAAAATATAAAATTTTAATTACTTTCTAATTAACACCACATCAGTGATCTCTCCTTTTTCTTTTTTCTCTGACCCCTATATATATACTTAATTAATTTAATTTCTGGAACATAACAGAATTCCTGTTAAAATCTCAGTTTATTTTTTGTTTTAAATACACTATATTTGCATTTGAGTACCTACAAGACTAGACATATAGTTTGTAGCATTTCTTACCCTAGTAAAAAATTTCTTTACAGGCATGGGATAGATGGAAAGGCGGGAAATTTTCTGAACTAATTTGTCCAACATTAACCGAAGTGTCCCAAAGACAGACAGAGAGATGCATTCATCTGGCTTTATTGTGTGTACAAGAAAATCCAGTTGATCGACCCATCATGTCAGATGTGATCGTGTTTCTTACCACTGGAAGCAAAATTTTACCGGAGCCTGAGAAACCGGCATACTTCAATGTAAGAGTAATAGAGGAAGCAGTGGAATTATCTGATATGATGTCTCATCATGCTCTATAAATTATGTGACCTTGACCAACCCACAAGAGAGATAATTTTACTAGAGGTGATTAATTAGTTATTGCTATTAATGGAAGTACTATTGATTGTTATTATGAGCTAAATCTCAAATTAATTTTCATTTGTACAGTACATGTACCACATCGGTTATATAGGTACTATATGTCTATATCTATTATTATGTGCGTGAACATAACTGTTGAAGTTACAAGCTAATACGTATAACAAGGTTCACATCCGATCCAGAATGAAATGAAGAAGGAAATCAACATATATTCTTGGTTTATACGGCTGGACAAGAATGATATATATTTCCTTTATTTGTCATGATTGATTGGTGTGTAATTTGTTTCCTAGTTTAGAAGGATTATGATTTGTTGCCTAAAATAATAGATGTGAGTTATGCACTCTATGTAAGATATAAAGCCATCTGTAACAAAGAGAAAGATATGTAAGAAAATATATTGATTGAAATAAACAAAGGGAGGGAAGGGAGATTCATGGGAGTCTTGTGTTCTTGAGTTGTTCTATTATTAATTTTAACATGGTATCAGAGCAGTGATCGATCCGAAAACCTCGACATTCCAAGACCTCACCAATAATCTCTTCCTTTTATCATGAGTGAACCTGAAGCAAGTTCTTACTCCTCACGAGATGAGAACACAGCAGCCTTGTTGGAGAAATTAACCCAACTTGTTGCATTACAACAAACTCAAATTATGGCCATTCAACAAAACCCGAATCCACCTATAACCATACCTGCACCTGCAGCCGAAACCTTCATCCATCCAAACCCTATCTCTGTGAAACTCAATGGACGAAACTACTCCCTATGGTCCCAAGTGGTCACGATGTATGTGAAGGGGCGAGACAAGCTCCAGCACATAACAGGAAATCCGCCTCCTCCACAGCCCAAAGATGCACTCTTTCCGAAATGGGACATTGAGGACACCGTGGTGAAAGGATGGTTGATCAACTCCCTCGATTCGAATCTGACAGACAAGTTCATTCGGTTTCCAACAGCAAAAGAAGTGTGGGACTCTCTCGCTACCACGTTCTATGATGGCAGCGATGCCGCCCAGGTATTTGAATTAAATAGGAGGGTAACTCGACTAAGACAGTCGGGTAAATCTGTAGAAGAATATTATAATGATTTGCAAAGTCTATGGCAAGAAATTGATTTTCGCCGGCCTAACCCTATGGTTCATGTAGAAGATATTAAGAAATTTAATAGTTTTATTCAAGAAACCAGGGTTTATACATTTCTCGATGGACTTGATGACCGGCTGGATAATGAGAGAGCAAATCTTCTGCAACTCACACCGTTTCCCACAGTTGAACAAGCCTTCGCAAGAGTAAGAAAGGAGGCTGTGAGGCAGGGGGTTATGCTTAAAGATGGAGAAATGTCACAGGCTTCGGCTGCCATGCTCGCAAAGGTGCCAAAAATTCCTGAGGTATATCTAACACTAAATAAGAACTCTTCGTATGTTGATAAATCTAAGTTGAAGTGTACTCACTGTGGTCAAACAAGGCACGTTAAAGAGCAATGCTTTCAAATCGTTGGTTATCCTGATTGGTTCAAAGAGAGAAAAAAAGGGAAACAACATGTCACTGGAAAAGGAAAGTTAGCAGTGGCAACATCTGAAACAGTGGGTGAAAGGCAGCAGGGACTTCCAGCTGACGTTCAAGCCCAAGGTTCGGCCCAGGCCGAAGTTGGAAATGGGACAGGTTCAATTGCTCTTCATGCTGCAGGTAGTTCTAGAAACCAGAATAACTCAGAACAAGGTAAATTTTTTGATATTTGTAATATTGAAAAACAAAAAGAATGGGTTATAGACTCAGGAGCTACGGACCACATGACTTACTCAGAAAAGGACTTTAAGTTAAGAAAACATACACAAAAAGAGGGTATTCTTAATGCAAACGGAGTTGAATATCCTGTAAATGGAGCAGGAGATGTACCTATTTCTAAGAACCTTACCCTTACAAACACCCTACTCGTACCTTCTCTATCTACAAAATTGATCTCTATTGGACAATTAACTGCAGAACGAAATTGTGTAGCTCTCATGTTTCCAAATCATTGTGTTTTTCAGGATATCCTCACGAAGGAGATCATTGGCCGTGGTACTAAGCGAGATGGATTGTATTACTTGGAGGAGATGAAGACTGGAACCTCATTTCTGTCAAAAACTGATCCTAAACAATTGAGAGAGCAAGTTTTGTTGTGGCATAAGAGATTAGGGCATCCCTCATTTGGGTACATGAGAAAGCTCTCACCTCATTTATTTTCTAGTTTAAATGAACAATTGGTTTGTGAAACTTGTATTAAGGCTAAAAGTCATCGTACAACTTATCTTGATAGTTATCATAAAAGCCCTCTTCCTTTTGATTTAGTTCATACTGATGTTTGGGGACCATCCCCGGTTGTTTCAAAATCTGGTTGTCGATGGTTTATTCTTTTTACCGATGACTGTACACGGATGACATGGCTTTATTTACTGAAAACTAAGGATGAAGTGACCAAAGTATTTCAAGATTTTTCTAACATGATAAAAACTCAGTTTGAAAAAGAGATAAAAGTGGTAAGAAGTGATAATGGGACGGAATATGTCAATAAAAATTTGCATAATTTCTTTAAAGATAAAGGGATTATACATGAGACCTCGTGTGTGGGAACCCCTCAACAAAATGGGGTAGCAGAGAGGAAAAATAGGCATATTCTCGAAACCACTCGGTCAATATTGTTTGAGAGTAATATGCCCCCGATTTTTTGGGATAATGCTGTGTCTTTTGCAATTTACGTAATTAATCGTACACCAACCCGAGTACATGATTACAAAACTCCTCTTCAAATGTTATCCTCTCATATTAGAATCCCGTCCGTTTTAAATTTACCTCCTAAAATTTTCGGGTGCATTGCATATGTGCATGTTCAAAAGATTTTTCGGTCCAAATTAGAACCTTGTGCACAAAAATGTGTTTTCTTGGGATTCGGTACACATCAAAAAGGATATAAATGTTATAATCCAAACACGAGAAAATTCTTTACAACTATGGATGTCACATTTTTAGAAGATGAATATTTTTTTAAACCCAAAAGTCCAATTCAGGAGGAGAATCAGGTAGAATTGGATTTTTCTGATTTATATTTCTTAAATGTGTCTCCTGCCGGAAATGAAAATTCATCTACTGCCGAAAATGAGAATGACAATCAAGCAAATCCGAAGCCTGCCCAAAATGAAAATCCAAAAATAAATGCAAATCCAAATCCTGCCGAAAATGCAAATCCAGAAAAATCTGCCGAAATTCTTGATCTTGACCAAAATCCTGCCGAATCTCTTAACCCTACCGAATCTGGAAAACAGCCAAATCAGAGTCACGACCCAATTCGGGTCATCCAAACTGATCCAATTCGGGTCATCCAAACTGATCCAATTCGGGTCATCCAACCTGACCCAGTTGTTGCCGAAAGGTCTGACCTAAACCTAATACGGCAGAGTCAACCGAAATTCTGGATAGAGCTAAATGATGCAGTAATACAATCCGACCAAGTATCACATGGGCCGAGATCTCCTGAGGATATTCCCGAGGTAAGTGCTACTAACACTCTCTGTAAATTACCTTCTAGAAATAACCGAGGAAAACCACCAAAACGGTACGTTCCGGAGGATGGAACAGATGAGGAAGTAAGATACCCCACTGCTAATTATACAACCACTGAAAAATTGGTAGAACCTTTGAAAGCATTTGTGAACCAAATATCTTCGGTAAATGTACCAGAAAAATTAGAAGAAGCCTTAAAAGACCATAATTGGGTAAAAGCAATGAAAGAAGAAATGAATGCATTAGAGAAGAATGGTACGTGGAAATTAGTAACATTACCAGAAGGGAAGAAAACAGTCGGGTGCAAATGGGTATATACTATAAAATACAATGCAGAGGGAAAAATCGAGAGATACAAAGCAAGATTAGTTGCAAAAGGATATACACAAACGTATGGTGTTGATTTTCAGGAAACATTCTCACCTGTTGCGAAATTAAATTCTGTCCGAGTTCTCTTATCTCTTGCAGCAAATCTAGACTGGCCACTACATCAATTTGATGTTAAAAATGCGTTTTTGCATGGTGATCTGAAGGAGGAGATTTACATGGACATCCCACCAGGATATTGGTACCCGGAAACAACTACGAAAGTGTGTAAGTTGGAGAAAGCACTATATGGGTTGAAGCAATCACCAAGAGCTTGGTTTGGCCGATTTTGTCAGGCAATGAAAGGTTATGGGTACACTCAGAGTGAATCGGACCACACGATGTTCTTTAAGAAATGTCAAGGTAAGATATCCGTGTTAATAATTTATGTTGATGATATGATTATTACAGGAGATGATCATATGGAGATAAAAGAACTAGAGGCAAGGTTGTCAAAAGAATTTGAAATGAAAAATTTGGGTGGACTGAAATACTTTCTTGGAATAGAAGTATCCCGGAATAAGGAAGGTATCTTTCTCTCTCAAAGAAAATATATACTTGATCTTCTAACTGAAGTTGGGATGATAGATTGTAAGCCAGCTGATACACCCATGGTTCAAAATTTAAAACTGGATATAGACCCAGATGGAAAATCCGAAAATAGGGAAAGGTATCAGAAATTGGTTGGAAAATTAATTTATTTATCTCACACTAGACCTGACATAGCTTATGCAGTAAGTGTTGTTAGTCGATTTATGCATTCTCCAAGCAGGGAGCACATGGAGGCAGTAATAAGAATTCTTAGGTATCTGAAGGGTGCACCTGGAAGAGGAATATCTTTTCGAAAAAACCAACACTTGAATATAACCGGTTACTGTGACGCTGACTGGGCTGGATGTGTGGTTGATAGAAGATCTACCGCGGGATACTTTACCTTTGTAGGTGGAAACTTGGTAACTTGGAAGAGTAAAAAACAAAATGTAGTAACACTCTCTAGTGCTGAAGCTGAATTTCGAGGAATGGTAAAAGGTATCTGTGAACTATTGTGGTTGAGAAAACTACTAACCGAATTAGGTTTTGAACCCTGTACTGAAATGAAACTTTTTTGTGATAATAAAGCTGCAATAGATATATCTCATAATCCAGTACAGCATGACAGAACAAAGCATATTGAAGTGGATAGGCATTTCATCAAAGAGAAGTTGGACTCTAAGATTATTTCATTGCCATTCGTAAGATCACAAGAACAATTGGCAGATATGCTCACAAAGGCGATATCGAGTAAGGCGTTTAATGAATCTCTATCTGAACTCGGTATGACAGATATCTACGTATGAGCTTGAAGGAGGGTGTTGAAGTTACAAGCTAATACGTATAACAAGGTTCACATCCGATCCAGAATGAAATGAAGAAGGAAATCAACATATATTCTTGGTTTATACGGCTGGACAAGAATGATATATATTTCCTTTATTTGTCATGATTGATTGGTGTGTAATTTGTTTCCTAGTTTAGAAGGATTATGATTTGTTGCCTAAAATAATAGATGTGAGTTATGCACTCTATGTAAGATATAAAGCCATCTGTAACAAAGAGAAAGATATGTAAGAAAATATATTGATTGAAATAAACAAAGGGAGGGAAGGGAGATTCATGGGAGTCTTGTGTTCTTGAGTTGTTCTATTATTAATTTTAACAATAACACATGCTATTTGAGTGTTTCTACTTCAATTATTCAGTGTTCACTACAAGAATTTGCAACAAGAGCGAGGAAAAAAATTTGCCTATCCGTGAGAGTAAGTCCTCACAGATCTATCTGCAAGGATATATTCTTGTCAATGTCAACCTTGCATTAATTTAACTACGCCGCGATTGATAATTATTCGCGAGGGGCCCTCGCTATTAACTTTAGCGGGGTTAAACGGATATTATCCACGAGGTTTGTTTCCTCGGGCAAAGCATTTTCTCGTACGTGTAGCTTTGAGTATAGCTGGGGGATGTTTGAAGATAACATCGTCTACTTACTGACGAAATTGTTATTATCGTGGATTTTGTGTTGTACTTATACCATTGAAAAGTCCACAAGAATGGTCTGGTTCAAACTGGATTTTGTACTGAACTTCTATCATGGAAAAGTACACAGGAATGATCTGGCTGATATTGTGAATTTTGTACTGAACTTCTATCATGAAAAGTACACAGGAATGATCTGGCTGATATTGTGAATTTTGTGCTGAACTTCTACCATGGAAAAGTCTACAGGAATGATCTGGCTGATATTGTGAATTTTGTGCTGAACTTCTACCATGGAAAAGTCCACAGGATTGGTATGGTTCAAGCTATGATTTTTTGCTGGACGTCTACAATGGAAAAGTCCACAGGAATTGTATGGTTCAAACTGTGATTTTGTGCTGGTGGTCTACCATGGAAATGTCCACAGAAATGGTCCGGTTCATTCTATTCATTTATTTGCTGCATGCATGGTTTAATGGTTCCAATTCCTTTACCAAGACCGTCTTTATTCTCAATGATTTATCCTCCCCAGTATGATATGCAAAACACCAAACTATAGCCATAAAAGCCCTTCTCAAGTAACATAACCATCCAATGGCACAAGATTTTATGCCAACAAATACCACAATCTCAATTTTTCGTTTATAATTTAATTTTTGAAACCCAAATATCGAATTTAAACTGTTGATTGTGTTTAGCTTTATAAGTAGAATTCTATATTTTTTTTAGTTCATTTTATACTAGAACAAATGATAGAGAAATGAACAAATCTAAACAACTATGATGATTAAATTTTATTAGTTAATTTTTCTATAACTTGATCTAGTATAAATAAATTTTTCTATAACTTAATCTCCAAACTGCATTAGCAAACCTCGCACATAATTACATCAACAAAGAAAAATATCTAAGAGATAAATAACTAAGTGATAAAATTATAGAAGCTTAATGGCATTAATACAATACAAGTAGTATTGCATTACAGAAACCACAATAATTTACATACTAATCTAACAAAAGAGGTGGAATTTTATGATTGGAAGTTTAGAACGAAGGGCTGAAATCGATTTGTTAAAATTAAAGACTCAATTTTTCACGACATTAGAACGGAGCATAAGGCCTCCTTGTCTACTGGATTTGGGCTTGGGCTTGGGCCCAAACAATTTAATAACACTTCGTTTGAATTTCGAGTTTGATTGCTCGATTCCATTTAGGTTTCGGCATGGATCTTCTGCTCTCAGCTCGCTCACTTGGATTCGTTTTGAATTTTGAATTTTATTCGATTCAATTTCGGTTTAAATTAAGTTAAGCGAGTTCGATTGCAAGGTGTTCTTTTTTTCAAATTACGTTCGACCGAACCACATGGTTATCATATTGATTAAATATGCAGCCTTCTAAATGACCTAGATAATTTTGTATGTATTGGTATTATTTTAATAAAATAAAGAAAAAATACTATTTAAAATATCTAAGTTATTTAGGGATGGGATAATTAAAATCAATAAATTTATACATCACAACATTTAAGATAAAAGATCACCAAAAGAGAAGGGAGAAATAAATTCTTTGATAACTGTTCTTTCCGTGCAAAAGAGAATGGAGAAATAAATTCATCTTAGTGAACAGCAACTATTAAAAATTTAAAAATAAATGGGTCAATATAACCCATAAACTAATTAATTTCACTTCAATTGTAAACACAAATAATATATGTATCCAGGGCTGTTTTCTCTCAGTGTGCCGGGGTTTCAATGGGAATGCTGCGCAAAACAACGGTCTCGACAGTGAGGCCTGGCCCGAATCCGAAGAGCACTCCAAAGTCGAGGCCCTCTCCGGTGGTGGCCTTGCCTTGCTTCACCGATTGCTTTCTCATCTCGTCCAGTATGAACAAAACACAGGCGCTTGACATGTTGCCGTACTCGCTCAACACATGCCTTGTCGCACGCATCTTCTCCTTCTGCAGCTGGAGCTTGAGCTCTACTTGGTCTAAGATCGCCGGGCCTCCCGGGTGTGCGATCCAAAAGATCGAGTTCCAGTCATTGATGCCTGCATGCACCGCACGTATATTAGCCTTGTATACATATGTATATCTTCTTTGGCATTGTTTATTATTTGTTTAGTGACAAATATAATTACGAGGATAATATATTATTTTCGTACCGATAGGAGTAAAAGCCTCGACGAGACTTTTCTCGATGTTTGTCGAGATAAGCCGTGGCACGTCCTTGAGGAGGTGGAAGGTGAGACCGACTTCACGGAGGTGGCCATCAATGGCTCCCTCTGAGTTGGGCAGGATGGTTTGTCCGGCTGAGACCAACTGGAACCAAGGACGCTCGATCACCGGGTCGGGATCGGCACCTACCCAGTCTATGTCTATTCTATTCAGAGAGAGAGAGAGATCCACCTACCCAGTCTATGTCTATTCCCCATGTGTAAATTATTTATTGTCATGCTATTAGTTGTTAGTAGTCTCAGTACGTAATTAACGACTGTGGTTGTTAGGAACTAACACAAATGCGCATGGTAAATTCCATGGGTTCTCTACTTTTGAATTAGTCAAAAGAATTTAGCTACAGTTGATTAATTTATTTCCCCAAAATAATATTACAGGATATAGTAATGAAGTATTTTATTTCAAGGACCATGTATTATAAAACATCAACTCATTGGATATAATAGAATTCGTTATTTTTTAATGCTTCAAAATATGTTAGATAAGACGATTTTCGACCTGCCTAAATAGTAAAAAAAAAATGTAAAAATATAAATTTTTTTTTTCAAGTATATTTTTCATATCAAATTTGATTTTCAAGTTTTTTTTACTTATGATCGAAACAGCCAGTCTGCATGGCATTTATATTACAGCAGTTATTAAATGCACTGTGTAAGAATCAGTATCTTATGATTAAAAGATTCTATATTAAAAACATTATTATTTTAAATTATATAAAACTTCAATTCTAAAACTAATACATTACAACTGACAAACTAAATTTGAGTAAGCATTTAGAATACATACCCTTGACAAAAATGTTGATTCTAGTTAATAACTCAAACAAATACAATTTTCTATTATTCAAACTCAATTTCTAACTTTTTTATTTAAAGCAATAATTAAATATTTACTTTTAATATAACATAGCACATATGGTCCGCTTAGCTATATGTAGGGATGTTCATTGGGTCCGGTTTAGTCAGTTTTGAACCGAACCGAATTAGTTTGGACTAAATGGTTCGGTTTTTTCGATTGAATGGTTCGATTCGGTTTGCTTTTTAAAACCGAATTATAATTTCGGTTCGGTTTGGTTTGAAAATTTTCAAAACCAAAATAACCAAACCGACCGAACTTTTATATATTATGAATTTAGTCCGGACCGTTCCGGTTTATTTCTTAATACCCCGGTTCGGTTTGGTTCTATTTTAGAAACCGAATTATAATTTTGGTTTGACATGATATTCCATATTTTCTTTAAGAAAAATCCACTTGCCTGATCATATGTCGAACCAAAACTATTTTTCAATAGTGACGATATTTAAATGTATATTTTAGAAACAAAGATGAATTACGTCAATGGCGTGGAGGCGGCTTTACTCTTTGATTTAGTTTCAAATTTAAAAGGGGATAGTTACTTATTGATGAGTTAGACGTCTCTCTTTTAATCTTGTTGATTAGTTGTTTCATTTGATATGTCACTGGATATATTTAATGCATCTCTGTTATGAATAATTGATTTCCTCTAATGTTTTAATAACATATTATGTTTTTTTATTCATATAAGTGATTTATTTTTAAATTTAATTCGAAATAAAAAGTTTTTTTAAACTCACAAATAATTTATTTTTTATTACTTTGACGGTAGCAAAAAGTGTGCAACAATATAAAAATTACATGAGGGAGGCAAATAAATGATTTTTCTTTTGTGTAATGCCCTTAAGATAACATTATATTAGATAAAATTGTAATCGGAAGAAATACATATATGTTTCTATGCATGCTATGAGAAAGAGTAGGAGAAATTAGAAGTATATATGCCCATCAAAAGTTATATAATTATAAATGTCTCCATCAATTCTTCCATATTGAATGTATCCCCCACAGGGATGAAAGCAGAGCGGATTTGGAGCGGATAATGCTGATACCATATTTATATTCACATTTCAGTGGGCGAATACGAATACGGATACGGATAGAAAATGGATGTCAAAATGTAAAATCAAATCCACCTTAAACGGATCGGATACAGAGCGGATAATCCACAAATACGGATTCGGATACGGATAAAAAACGGATGTCAAAATGTAAAATCAAATCCACCTTAAACGGATCGGATACAGAGCGGATAATCCACCTTGAACTTTATGATTTAAATTTTAATTATGAAAATTAATAAAATTAAGAAAAATCAAATCAGAAAATAAAAAAATGAAATAAAGATCTCCTTGAATAAGTAAGTGGAGAAGATTAATATACAATGGAAAAAGATGATGGAGTGGATAAGCTGACTTCAAAGCATCCCAACTGGCAGCTGCCAAACTTTCCCCAAAAAAAAACGAAAATCCATTCAAATTCAAAATAATGAACTTTTGTCCGGATCGGAGCTCATATCTTTTCAGTCCCACAATGGATGAAGAGAGAGGAGAGAGTGCTATATAAAGCCTTTCAAGCGCTTCTGCTTAAAAAGTTTCGGAGATTTGAGACATGAGGGAGAATGTGGATCTTATTTGAGAGAGGAGAGAGAGTGGATCTTTCTTAACATGTTTTATTTTGACCTTTAAGTTTTAATTTTTGAATTATTATTATTAAAGTTTTTAAAAATAAAAACACGATGAAGACACAAAAAAATAAAAACATTTGAATTCTCTAAAAAAAAAATTTAACTTATATTTATTAAAGTTTTTAAAAATAAAAGCACGATAGAGACACAAAAAATAAAAACATATCAATCTTTAAAAAAAGTTTAGCTTATAGAAATTGAGACAAAGTAAATTAGTAGGTTTTGGTAAAAAAAAATTTTGTAAATGGAAAGTTGTGGCAACAGGAGCTCAACTTGTGCCTCTAATTCACTTCACCTTTTTAACTATCATGAGAAATTTTTTAATAAAATATTAATTTCTGGTACCTACCAAGTCAAAGTTTGAACTTTGAACATCCCACCAGTCTCTTCAAAACAGTCATACTATCCATCTATCATGCAGAGTAGAACTAGGGTGCTCCTAAGCTCACCAAGCCCTTCGTGAGCGCGACTCTAAAACCTATCAAATTGATTTCAAACGACATTTTCAAACCGTTAGATGTTCAATCTATATTAAAATGTGCTTGGAGACAAAATTTTACATTTTTTGGAATTTTTTTACTATTTATTAAGATGGTTTGCAAATCGCTGTTTTTATTAAAATTATGCACCATTGGAAAACAGCGATTTTCAAACCATCTTAATAAATAGTAAAAAAATTCCAAAAAATGTAAAATTTGGTCTCCAAGCACATTTTAATATAGATTGAACATCTAACGGTTTGGAAATGTCGTTTGAAGTCAATTTGATAGGTTTTAGAGTCGCGCTCACGGAAGGGCTTGGTGAGCTTAGGAGCACCCTAGTTCTACTCCTATCATGCATGCACCTTCCCTTCCTCTTCTGTATCCTATAAATTCTCTCTTCTCCATCACAAATCATAACACAAACCTTTCACCTCTTTAATTGCTCTCTCCTTCCTTTAATCTTTCTTCAAGCTTAATTAATTAACAAAGAGTTCAGCTATGGCTAAAGTAGAGGAGATCAGGCAAGCACAACGTGCGCAAGGTCCGGCTTCAATTTTGGCAATCGGTACAGCCACACCCAAAAACTGCGTGTATCAGGCTGACTACCCCGACTTCTACTTCCGCATCACAAACAGCGAACATATGACGGAACTTAAAGAGAAGTTCAAGCGCATGTGTAAGTTGTACAAAATAATTAAGTTTATATATGAAGATGTATATATCTTGCTATAATTATCTTAGTTTTTGTTTTTCATGATAATCTTATTATATATTTCAGGCGATAAGTCGATGATCAAGAAGAGGTACATGCACCTGACTGAGGAGATCTTAGCTGAAAACCCGAACATAACCGCTTACATGGAGCCGTCACTTGACGCACGTCAGGACATGGTTGTTGTGGAGGTACCGAAGCTCGGTAAGGAGGCAGCAGTCAAGGCCATCAAGGAGTGGGGCCAACCAAAATCCAAAATCACCCATTTGATCTTTTGCACTACCAGCGGTGTCGACATGCCCGGGGCTGATTACCAAGTTACCAAGCTCCTTGGACTTCGCCCATCTGTCAACCGCTTTATGATGTACCAACAGGGTTGCTTCGCCGGTGGTACCGTGCTCCGCATGGCCAAGGACCTGGCTGAGAATAACCGTGGTGCTAGAGTTTTGGTAATTTGCTCGGAGATCACCGCTGTTACATTCCGTGGGCCCTCAGATACCCACCTTGACTCCATGGTCGGGCAATCACTTTTCGGAGATGGTGCAGCTGCTTTGATCGTAGGTGCCGATCCCGACCCGGTGATCGAGCGTCCTTGGTTCCAGTTGGTCTCAGCCGGACAAACCATCCTGCCCAACTCAGAGGGAGCCATTGATGGCCACCTCCGTGAAGTCGGTCTCACCTTCCACCTCCTCAAGGACGTGCCACGGCTTATCTCGACAAACATCGAGAAAAGTCTCGTTGAGGCTTTTACTCCTATTGGTAAGAAAATAATATATTATCCTCGTAATTATATTTGTCACTAAACAAATAATAAACAATGCCAAAGAAGATATACATATGTATACAAGGCTAATATATGTACGGTGCATGCAGGCATCAATGACTGGAACTCGATCTTTTGGATCGCACACCCGGGAGGCCCGGCGATCTTAGACCAAGTAGAGCTCAAGCTCCAGCTGCAGAAGGAGAAGATGCGTGCGACAAGGCACGTGTTGAGCGAGTACGGCAACATGTCAAGCGCCTGTGTTTTGTTCATACTGGACGAGATGAGGAAGCAATCGGTGAAGCAAGGCAAGGCCACCACTGGAGAGGGCCTCGACTTTGGAGTGCTCTTCGGATTCGGGCCAGGCCTCACTGTCGAGACCGTTGTTTTGCGCAGCATTCCCATTGAAACCCCGGCACACTGAGAGAAAACAGCCCTGGATACATATATTATTTGTGTTTACAATTGAAGTGAAATTAATTAGTTTATGGGTTATATTCACCCATTTATTTTTAAACTTTTAATAGTTGCTGTTCACTAAGATGAATTTATTTCTCCCTTCTCTTTTGCACGGAAAGAACAGATATCAAAGAATTTATTTCTCCCTTCTCTTTCGGTGATCTTTTATCTTATATGTTGTGATGTATAAATATATTGATTTTAATTATCGCATCTCTAAATAACATAAATATTTTTGAAGAGAATTTTTTCTTCATTTTGTTAAAGTAATACCAATACATAGCAAATTATCTAGTTCATTTAGAAGGCTGCATATTTAATTTAAACCGAAATTGAATCGAGCAATCAAATTCAAAATTCAAAACGAATCCAAGTCAGCGAGCTGAGAGCAGAAGATCCATGCCCAAGCCTAAATTGAATCGAGCAATCAAACTCGAAATTCAAACGAAGTGTTATTAAATTGTTTGGGCCCAAGCCCAAGCCCAAATCCAGTAGACAAGGAGGCCATATGCTCCGTTCTAATGTCGTGAAAAAATTGAGCCTTCAATTTTAACAAATCGATTTCAGCCCTTCGTTCTAAACTTCTAATCATAAATCGAAATTTCTTAATCGGAGAGAACGAGAAATGCATTAGTCCAGCGCAAGTTCCTTGAGACCGTTAAAAATGTAACATTTGAAAATAATAATGAATTTGTTGATCGGCTGATCAACAAGTTGCTTGCCCATGTTAATTAAGAGCTTTGTTGAATTACGCGGGTTTGATTCTCTCTTTTCCACCTCTTTTGTTAGATTAGTATGTAAATTGTTGTGGTTCCTGTAATGCAATACTACTTGTATTGTATTAATTCCATTAAGCTTCTATAATTTCATTACTTATTTATCTCTTAGATATTTTATCACAGTTTGAACCATACAATTCCTGTGGACTTTTCCATTGTAGACGTCCAGCAAAAAATCATAGCTTGGACCATACCAATCCTGTGGACTTTTCCATGGTAGAAGTTCAGCACAAAATTCACAATATCAGCCAGATCATTCCTGTGTACTTTTCCATGAAAGAAGTGCAGTAAAAAATCCAGTTTGAACCAGACCATTCTTGTGAACTTTTCAATGGTATAAGTACAACCAAAATCCATGATAATAACAATTTCGTCAGTAAGTACACGATGTTATCTTCAACCATCGCCAGCAATACTCGAAGCTACTTGTACGAGAAAATGCTTTGCCCGAGGAAACAAATCGCTAAAGTTAATAGCTAGGGCCCCTCGCGAATAATTATCAATCGCCGTGTAGTTAAATTAATGCAAGGTTGACAATGACAAGAATATATCCTTGCAGATAGATCTGTGAGGACTTACTCTAACGGATAGGCAATTTTTTTGCCACGCTCTTGCCGCAAATTCTTGTAGTGAACACTGAATAATTGAAGTATAAACACTCAAATAGCATGTGTTATGTTCACGCACATGATAATAGATACAGACACATAGTACCTATATAACCGATGTGGTACATGTACTGTACAAATGAAAATTAATTTGAGATTTAGCTCATAATAACAATCAATAGTACTTCCATTAATAGCAATAACTAATTAATCACCTCTAATAAAATTATCTCTCTTGTGGGTTGGTCAAGGTCACATAATTTATAGAGCATGATGAGCCATCGATATCAGATGATTCCACTGCTTCCTCAATTACTCTTACATTGAAGTACGCCGGCTTCTTAGGCTCTGGTAAAATTATGCTTTCAGTGGTAAGAAACACGATCACATCTGACATGATGGGTCGATCAACTGGATTTTCTTGTACACACAATAAAGCCACATGAATGCATCTCTCTGTCTGTCTTTGGGACACTTCGGTTAATGTTGGACAAATTAGTTCAGAAAATTTCCCTCCTTTCCATCTATCCCATGCCTGTAAAGAAATTTTTTACTAGGGTAAAAAATGCTACAAACTATATGTCTAGTCTTGTAGGTACTCAAATGCAAATATAATGTACTTTAAAACAAAAAATAAACTGAGATTTTAACAGGAATTCTGTTATGTTCCAGAAATTAAATTAAGTACATATATAGGGGTCAGAGAGAAAAGAAGAAGGAGAGATCACTGACGTGGTGTTAATTAGAAAGCAATTAAAATTTTATATTTTCCTCATTGGTCTATTATTTTGTTGATAATAACTAATTGCTAATCAATGATAACTAGTCTTTGATCTAGTGGCAATGGTCTCCATGTGTTGCTAATCAATTTCAGAGAATGCTTTTAGAATATGTCGAGCTCCTTACATATCCAAGAAGGTTGAGAAAGTCTTCGTATTGGTGGAAACCCATATTCCTTTTGCCACTTACAATCTCCAGAAGCAGCACACCAAAACTAAATACATCTGATTTGATCGAGTAACGACCCTCAGATGCATATTCTGGAGCCATGTACCCGCTGATAAAACAAAGAAAAAACAACATAATATGATGATATAAATCCTCAGATTATCATATATATTTTCTTGTAATAACTTTAGTGTGTTTTTTTGTTGAATTATGCCCTTTGTGTACACACTAATTATATTGGATTATTAGTTGACACGTAACATCATACTTACTATGTTCCTACCACCCTATTGGTATTTGCTTGGAGCTCCTTCGGACCGAATATTCTGGCTAATCCAAAATCAGATATCTTTGGGTTCATTTCAGAGTCTAAGAGAATGTTGCTTGCTTTCAGATCTCTGTGAACAATTCTTAGCCTTGAGTGTTTGTGAAGGTATAGGAGTCCTTGAGCAATGCCTTCAATTATCTCAAAACGTCTCTGCCAATTTAGAAGTGCTCCTCTTGTTTTATCTGTGATTTTATACAACACACACATATATATAGTAATTAATATAGGAAATGGAGTTGGATAATCTTTGTTTTTACATTCCAACAATTCAATCCTTGGTCTTGTATATATTGTTAGTTTTTAATTACAATTTTAACAAAAAAGGAGTCAAAATATTGTACTGTTGACTTTTAATAAAGGAACTTGTGTGTAAATTGGTTCTTAGAATTTAAAAGGGAGAAATCTGGAGATCTGACAGGCCTCAGAATGCTATATCATAACTAACAACCCAAGTGATTCGTTACAGATGACTAGTTAGTACTAAGAAAAAAAAACTTCTCTATAAAATAGAATTAGTACTCTAATATATGGATAAATTTCGTAAAACCGGATAAAAGATTACAAAAATCCTTGCAAAATAGGTTTCTAGAGACATACCAAAAATGAAATAGTCTAAGCTTTTGTTTGGCATAAACTCATAAATCAATATTTTTTCCTGTCCTTGGATGCACCACCCGACCAGCCGGACTAAGTTTTTGTGTTGCAACTTAGCGATAAGTTGGATTTCATTTTTAAATTCAACTAGACCTTGACCCGAAGATGTAGAAAGCCTCTTGACAGCTATCTCAAGTCCATCTTGTAATACCCCCTAGAAGAAGAACTTTGAATCATAATAAATCCTAATTCTTATTTTTTATTCATCATATAAAGTATTTGCATGTATTTTTCTAATTTGTTGGTTCTTTTAATGATTTCCTTCATTTTAATTGCCACGTTAAAGTTGTGGCTTTTCTTGCTCTAAAAATGTAATTTTTCAAATAAATAAGGAAGAGATGAAGGAAACCAGTATCAGGATGGAAGCAAATAGGAAGCACCTTATAGACGGGTCCAAATCCACCTTCGCCGAGTTTATTGTCCAATGAGAAGTTACCTGTTGCATTAGCTATTTGATTGAAATCGAAGAGTGGAAAATCTGAACTTCTTTCTCTGCTCCACAGATCCAGTGTTTCATTGTTAGTTGCGAGAATTTTTTCTTCTTGAGAAACCTCGGTTTCTAAATCATTAATGAAGGGATAAAGTGTTAGCAAAATTTCATTCAAATGAACATATCGAGAACTACTGTTTAACTGTATAAAGAACTATACCTGCATATCTCAGTTTTCTGATCAACAAAAAGACAATGAAGCAGCCAATAATAAACAATGACACAGATACGCTGATAATCATAATGAGGTGCCTGCTCTTTTCTCCTGTTGAGGTTGAAATCATCAACACATTTAAATATAGTTTCTTTTTATTATTTTGCATAGATCAAAATTGAAAAAAGTTCATCATTCGTAAGGAAACCGATGGATAAACAGATTTAGGTAATTTTCAGTTGCTGCTCGGTAGATCTTGGATTATATTGAGTCAAGTGTCTGTTAAGATCCTATAATTCCAGAGTACAAGGGATCAGTCACACAAGAGTATACCTAAATGTTACCGTATATATGTCAAAAATAAAAAAAAATGAACCATTTGCCCAAGAAAGCCGTAACATCATACTTAGTGTGTTTTTTTGTAATAACTTTAGTGTGTTTTTTTGTTGAATTATGCCCTTTGTGTACACACTAATTATATTGGATTATTAGTTGACACGTAACATCATACTTACTATGTTCCTACCACCCTATTGGTATTTGCTTGGAGCTCCTTCGGACCGAATATTCTGGCTAATCCAAAATCAGATATCTTTGGGTTCATTTCAGAGTCTAAGAGAATGTTGCTCGCTTTCAAATCTCTATGAACAATTTTTAGCCTCGAGTGTTGGTGGAGATATAGGAGTCCTTGAGCAATGCCTTCAATTATCTCAAAACGCCTTTCCCAATTTAGAAGCGCTCCTCTTGATGTTTTATCAGTAATACAACATATAGTATAAAAGGAGTTGGGTTATCTTTTCAACAACTAAACTGTTCCTTGGTGATGAATTGTCAATTTTTTATTTACAACTAAAAGGAGGCAAATATTGAAAATATTTACTTTTTAAGTAATGGAACTTATGGGTGAATAAATTCTTAGAATTGATGAGAGAAACATTGTGAGGAGCACTAGTACTCTAAATTAACTACAACCCAGTGATTTATTGCCGATGACTCAGTAAGTACTAGTACTCTAAAGAAATGAGTTTTTTAAAATGGAACTAGTATACTCTAATTATGGAAACACGGGGGAAAAAATGATAAAAGGATTACAAAAACCCTTCCAAAATAGGTTTCGAGAGACATACCAAAAATGAAACAGTCTAAGCTCTTGTTTGGCATATACTCATAAATCAATATTTTCTCCTCTTCTTTGATGCACCACCCGATCAACCGGACTAAATTTCTGTGTTGCAACTTTGCAATAAGTTGGATTTCATTTTGAAATTCAACTAGACCTTTACCTGAATTTGAAGAAAGCCTCTTCACTGCTATCTCAAGTCCATCTTGTAGCAGCCCCTAAAAGAAGAACTTGGAATAACAGCTATCTCAAGTACATTTTTATGCATTTTTCTAATTTGTCAGTTCTTTTAATTATAATTAATATAAAAACAATCTTATTGCTTTTTTGCTCTGAAAGAATAATAGTTAAAATAAATAAGAAAGAGAAATAGAAAATTGCAGTATCGAGATGGAAGGAAATAGGAAGCACCTTATAGACAGGTCCGAATCCACCTTCACCGAGTTTATTGTCCAATGAGAAGTTACCTGTCGCATTAACTATTTGACTGAAATCAAAGAGTGGAAAATCTGAACTTCTTTTGCTGTTCCATTGATTAAGTGCTTCGTTGTTAGTTGTGAGCATTCTTTCTTCTTGAGAAATCTCTGTTTCTAAATCATTTAAGAAGATATAAAGTGCATGTTAGCTAAGTTTTCATGCAAATTAACGTATTGACAAATAATGTTCAATTGTATAAATTAAGAACTAAACCTGAATATCTTAATTTTGTGATCAACAAAGAGACGATGAAGCAGCCAATAATAAGCAATGCCACAGATACACTGATGATGATAATGAGGTGCCTGCTTTTCCCTCCTGAAGATCAACACACATCAATATAGTTAATAGTTTCTTTTGCAATTTTGCATAGATAAGGACTGACAAAAAAATGATTCAACATTTATATGGAACTGATGGATAAACACAGCCAAAGAGTTGTAAATAGGTGGCAATTGTTCATCAAGTTGGATTCAGTTTTTTCACTTTCAGCTATATTCTGGCCGACTTCGGATTTTCGTTAATTTGAATTGCATACAAGTTTTAATTTATTTCTGTGTAATTTTCAGTTACAGCTCGGTAGAACTTGGATTTTATTGGGTTAAGAGGCTGTTAATACCATACAATTCCAGAGTACCAGGGGTCAGTCAGATAATTTAGCATGCACCATTAGACTGTTAAGACAGCATTTTTGGTTAGGTGGTTATGTAATATTCGGGTATGGGTTCTGCATTATGGTACTTCTTCTCAATTAGAACAAGTAGGTGATTTTTTGTAAGCAAGCAAGTTTTGTTGTTTGCACTTCAAATGATTTGGTTCAGAAAAAGAACAGGGCAGGACAAGATCAGTTAGGGTCAATTAAGTAATTTGCTCTTTAGAAAAGGTCATTTCAGGTTTCTGGTAATTGAAGTCATCTTTTCTTGTTGATTTCAACTCAATCTGAATCCTTTTTCTATCTAATTCCCAGACAAATAATGATTTAAGATATCTGGGGATGTTGCCTTTTGTAAAATAAACAAGTACATATGAATAAAGATATTCCAGCTTTACTTTTTAAAAAATGAAAGATTAAAGAGGCCATGTAAGGTGTTGAATACTCACCTTTAGTGCTGCTAGTTGTTGTATTCATTGGAGGAGGCTGAGTTGGCTGGTTACCAGATGCTAGAGGAGTCGATATTATTGATGTCCCTGAGATATGGTTATCTGGATTTCCAGAAAAGGTGTATATTTCATACCTCAGGTTGCATCTCAAATCTAAAATTCTTCCACCTTGTTTCCCGTCATATAACTGTAGAATCAAATTAATAAAGACTTCTAAACAAGCACGGCATGCAGTATTTGACAAATCGGGTGTACACTGAGACAAGCCATAGATCACCGGCAAGGATCCTGTTATGTTTATCACTCCGGTCCCAAAATGCTTTTTGGAGTTATAAGCTGCCTGATCTGAGGCACTGCTAAGTAATGTATTCACCACAGTGTTGAAGTAGTTTTTTACTGTATTATTTGATGGATCCCATCCACTAAATCTACTGTCTGTCACGTATCTGTGGTTCCACCCTATGATTAGGCTCGAATAATTATCAGTTGAGTTGAGGATATTTTGGTTGGAGTAACTGAGGAGGCACAAGTCATAGTATATAGTGGCTTCTTTTGTGAATGGGCATAGATTCATTGCATCTCGGAAGGATTGGTTAAGGCAGCCGCCACAACTAGAAGAATTGACGTCGCCACGACAGAGGACAAGACCATAGATCTGGTTTGGTACTGAACCAATAGTATTTTCAGAGAAACCTTGTCTTGCAACAGCTTCTGTGGAAAAGGAGGAGAAGAGTGTCTTAAGGTTGGAACTGTATGTGCTATTTACGGTGTAGTTGCCGGTGGTGCCGCAAATTTGGCCAAAGTAGTCGGATGCAGATGATAGATGTAAGAAGAGAGTTGTGATGAAGAGAGCAACAAGGCAGGGACAAATGTTCTGCATTGCTCTGTTTTTGGTCAAGGAACACAATTAGGATGAACTTGAGGAGCAAAAGTGCAAAACTACGCTACATCTGGATGATATGTTACAGCTAGACGATAGAGACATAAGCCAGTTTGGTATCTCAATATGACTTGGTGTTGGATGATAAGCATTGCCCGATATGTACGTCTAGAGGTTTTAATACCACACATTTTTTTATGCTACAAAATATCACAACTTTCTGTTTTTGTTTAAATTGTTGATGCGGTTAATATTGTTGAACAATATCGGTATTATCCAATTTTTTTTTTCAAACATCTTTGATTCTTCAATTTGACGAATTATACAAACCAATTGTAATATTCAACTCATATATTCCTAAAATTTACGAAATTATTATTTACTACAAAAACGTTTATCATACATGACATATCATACACAGATGCATCTTTTACAAGGATACCATTAGAAAAATTACAAGGATACACATATATACGTCTTTTAAAGGTCCAAATTTTATTGGAATTTGCTGGAATTTATTTACGTGTATTAATGGTCAATTGAGTGTGACACAACTACAAAGAGTAGCTGGAAAATGAATATTTATTGCTCATTAATATATAATTTTTTTTATAATTAATTACCCGATCGGGTAACGGGTATGAAATAGGCTTTACTCGTATCCTTACCTGTTTAGATAACAAAAAATATCTTTACCCCTACCCGATAAATTTACCAAAAAAAAATTCTTATCCGTATCCGTCTTATTAAATACAGTATGAGTCGGATAAACGGATAAAAAGGTGCCATTGACAGCCCCTACTAGTACACTATTGCCGTGTTTGTTTTTCCAATGGTATCCTTGTAATTTTTTTTTGGATAATTGCTTGTGGGTTCGGTTGGCCTAGTATTGTTGCCCAGTCAGCATCTCAGTCTTCTCATAATATTGAGTGCTTTGATGACTTTGAATAAACCACTTATGAAATTCTTCCAGATTCTATTAATGTAGACATCAAGCGTGTCCTTACAAAAGTTTTGGTAAACAAATTGGAAACATAAAATTAAAATGTTTAGAAATAAAATAAAATATAACTATAAAAAGCAAAAAAAAAACGAAACAATTTTAGTAACAAATTCGCAATTGTTGTTGCTCTATGTAATCCCATACACCAATTTACATATCAGTTGTGATGTTTATATTTCCAAAAACAGTGATTTGTATCTATTTAAAAAAATATTAAAAATTTCCCAAAAAATATAAATGTGTGGCATGATGAAGACATGAAAGACATGAGATATTTGAACCCTCCTCTAGATAATTTAATAATTAAAATAGAGTAGAACTAGGGTGTTCTGAAGCTCACCAAGCCTCTTTGTAAGCTTAACTCAAAAACCCATCAGATTGGTTTCAAGCAATGTATCTAAACCGTTGAAACCGATCTACTTCACGAGTAATGAGTTTACATATCAAATTTATAAATTTTCAAACTAATTTAATATAAAAGTCAAGTAGTCAAAAAATGATGAAAAATGAACACATTAAATGAACTTATAAACCATCTTTTTTTGACCGCTTGACTTTATACTAAATTAGTTCGAAAATATATAAATTTGATATGTAAACGCATCACTCATGAAGTAGATCGGTTTCAACGGTTTGGATTCATCATTTGAAGCCAATTCAATAGGTTTTTGAATTAAGTTCACAAAAGGACTTGGTGAGCTTAAGAACACCCTAGTTCTACTCATTAAAATATATGTAATTTAAATATAATTTGATTATGACCTGAAAAAGGCAATCACATTTGACATGATGAACTTACAAGAATCTGTAAGTATTCACAAGTTTAAAAAAATGACTATTGTCTAGGATAAACTGATAAAAATTACTATCTCCGAGACCCGAGAGTATCGCTATTGTCGACGGAAGTCTACGCAAGAATACCAACGCTGTTAAGCACCTTTAACCTCGTGAATACTCACATATTCTTATAGTTGAATTCAATAATTGTGGCTGTTATATGACGAAAGGACTATATATGTACAGTGTTGACTATTTACCCATTGCAAGTATGTAAACTACAATGACTATACATCGTTCATGTCCCTTCGTTCCTTTATATTTTATTGAATATAAAAAAAAGAGAATGGACAACTAGAAACTAGTCTTTATGGAAACAATTAATGCAAGAAGGAAGAAGTTGACTAAGTCAACTGCCTTTGAAGGTAGAGGCTAGCTCGCTAGTCACTAGTACACTATTGGCGTGTTTTTTTCCCAATGGTCCTTGTATTTTCTTATATTATTATTATTTGGATAATTGCTTGTGGGTTCGATTGTCCTAGTATTGTTGCCCAGTCAGCATCTCAGTCTTCTCATAACATTAAGTGCTTACAAAAGTTTTGGTAAACAAATTGGAAACATAAAATTGAAATGTTTACAAATAAAATAAAATACAACTATAAGAAACAAAAAAAGATGAAACAATTTTAGTAACAAATTCGCAATTGTTGTTGCTCTATGTAATCCCATATACCAATTTACAAAGTCCTTTGTGATATCTATCATTATCAGTTTTGATGTTTATATTTCAAAAAACAGTGATTTGTATCTATTTAAAAAAATATTAAAAATTACCAAAAAAAATATAAATGTGAGGCATCATGAAGACATGAAAGACATGAGGAATTTGAACCCTCCTCTAAATAATTTAATAATTAAAATAGTGTAGAACTAGGGTGTTCTTAAGCTCACCAAGCCTCTTTGTAAGCTTAACTCAAAAACTCATCGGATTGGTTTCAAGCAACGCATCTAAATCGTTGAAACCGGTCTACTTCACGAGTGATGAGTTTACATATTAAATTTATAAATTTTCAAACCAATTTAATATAAAGTAAAGCGGTCAAAAAAATAATGAAAAATGAACACATTAAAACTAACTTATAAACCATCTTTTTTTTTACCGCTTGACTTTATACTAAATTAGTTCGAAAATATATAAATTTGACATGTAAACGCATCACTCGTGAAGTAGATCGGTTTCAATGGTTCGGATTCATCATTTGAAGCCAATTCAATAGATTTTTGAATTAAGTTCACAAAAGGACCTGGTGAGCCTAAGAACACCCTAGCTCTACTCATTAAAATATATGTTATTTGAATATAATTTGATTATGATCTAAGAAAGGCAATCACATTTGACATGATGAACTTACAAGAATCTGTAAGTATCCGCAAGTATAAAAAAAATGACTATTTCCTAGGGTAAACCGATAAAAAATACTATTTCCGAGAATATCGCTATTGCCAACAGAAGTCTACGCAAGAATACCGACGCTATTAAGCACCTTTAACCTATCTTCACCACATATTCTTATTGTTGAATTCAATAATTGTGGTGGTTAATTATATGAAGAAATTAAAGGACTTTGTACAGTGTTGACTATTGACCCATTGCAAGTGTCTTCACCAAGGCCACTAATTTGTCATCAACTACAATAGTCCCACTAATTTGTCGTCAACTACAATAGCAGATGGCGAAAGTCCCACTAATTTGTCGTCAACTATACAATAGCAGAGATATGATTAGGAACTTGAAATGTTTGCCTGACCTTTATTTGGCCCATTTCTATCCCACTAATCTACTACTAGTCTACTACAATAATAGCAAATATCTCTGTTATTTGGTCCCACTAATTTGTCGTCAACTACTTGTCCACTACTAGATATGATATGTCTTGGAAATTTTCGCCACCAAGACATCCGGTCATAGTCCATGCATGTCATAATTAGAATCTAGAATAGAAAAGTGGGAAGATATATCACCAAATTTGCAATTTGAAATTAATATGACGGAGAATTTAAATATAATACAGATATAATTTTGACATATTTTATTTTTTTATAGGACATGTCATATTTTTTTTATATGGCCTTTAAAAGAACTACAATATATATATCTAGTTCAATTATATTATAAGCTCTATATCCTTATTCCGTGTTAAAGATATTCTTATTTATTAGTTTAAACGTCAAATAAATTCTTTATTTGCATGTTACTCCACAATTTAACATAGCTTAAAACCATTATTCGAAACTAAGCTTTCTAATTAAACAGACAGATGATATCAATGCAAATGGGCTGAGAGTTGAACGATTTTTGAAAGGCCCGTTAACCAACACTAGTACAAAAAACCCCTTCACTGACCCTTCATCACCGACTGTTTTAACCGAAGCATCAGTGTTGCTATCCCTACACTGACTCTTTCATTAAATAACAGTCAGCGTTGTTGCTCAACACTGACGCTTGAAAAATAGTCAGTGTTTGTTATCAACACTGACGGTTTTAAAAAAAAACAGTCAGTGTTGGTTATCAACACTGACTGTTTTTAAAGCGTCAGTGTTGAGTATCAACACTAACTGTTTTTAAAGCGTCAGTGTTGAGCACCAACACTGACACTTTAAAAACAGTCAGTGTTGGTTTTCAACACTGACTGTTTTTGAAAAACTGTCAGTGTTGGCGTTGAACACTGACTGTTTTTTTAAAAACAGTCGGTGATTTTTTTTTTAATGCCGCTGAAATTTTGAAAAAACTGTGACTTCATTTTAGTGTAGTTCTCATGTTCTGTGTAAATAAAGTGCACTAAAACAATTGTTTAAAAATATTTTGAGAACTTACAAGTGATTATAAATGTCTTTATAATTAACACAATCATAGTAACTATACATGATAACATGCTTGTTTTGGACATCTTTTCCTAGAGCTTGAAATCAAGAGAATACATGCTTGTTTTGGACATCTTTTCCTAGTGCTTGAAATCAAGAGGAATTCAATTTCCGGGAAGAGACGATGAGGGTCTGGCTCCAGTATTTATAATTTATTAGGGTTGAATTTTATTTAAAAATAATAATTTTTGTGTATTAGGTGAATTTTATTTAACAATTATATTTATTATTCATATTTTTGTTTGTTTCATTTTTCATTTTATTTTACATTTTTTCCTTAATTTTTTTTTCAAATATCATAATTAAACATATATTATTTTGGTTTGAACATTTCATTGAACACATGTAATACATTAATTTATTTAATAAAATCAAGTTAAAACTTAAAATCTTTCAAGTTTTTACAAATACAAATTTAATAATTACAAGATAATGCAAGAAGACGGAGAATCCTAAAGAATGTAAAAATCTTTCAAGTCTTTTCCTTCTTGACATATCATCTCTTCAGTCTCCTCTAAAGTTGTTCCTATGTAATAATTATATATAAATATCTAATCAATATTTATCAAGATTGATATAACAGAACCGTTTATGAGTTCTAATACTTAAACTCCATGTATATTTTTATTATAATATCAAGAAATCTCTCATTCATATAATTCATACAATAAAGCACATTTATAAACATCCTCAATCCCTCTTTTATTTTATTTAATAACATTACCCATTTTAATTAATGGCTTCCATTTATTAATCATTTCCTTAATCATGTGTTAACTAAATTAAATTCGGACTAAATTAATTGCCCCATTATCCAAGTCCATTTTATTCAAATAAATTTCTAAAAGTCCAACTAGTTGAACCCAGGTGTTCTAAGCCTAAGACCATTTCTCCATTCATATAAGTACTCATGCAAACATGCTCATACAACTCATGATCAAGAATTTCTTGCATAGAAAATAAAGATTAACTATTTAAAGTAAATTTCTTGCATAGAAAATAAAGATCAAGAATTTCGTGCCTGTTTCAAGTAAATTTTTATAAAAAAATTTGTTATCAACACTGACTGTTTTTTTAAAAAATAGTCAGTGTTGACAGTCAACACTGACTGTTTTTAAAAAAACAGTCAGTGTAAGCTGCCAACACTGACTGTTTTTAAAAACAGCCAGTGTTGGCTGTCTACACTGACTGTTTTAAAACAGTCAGTCTAGACAGCCAACACTGGCTGTTTTTAAAAACAGTCGGTGATTTTCGCCGAAAAATTTCCTTCCCCCCATTCTCTTTCGAATCCGCGCGCGCTAAGGAAATTTTCATTTCCCGGCCCCTTCTCTCCAAGACAAACCCTTCTAATTTCAAAACCATACCTCTAAGAGAAAACAAAATTTCGAAACCCAAACCCTTCTAATCTCTCGGCGAGCAGACTCCCTCTGAGGATCGAGCATCGGAGAACAAACCTCTACCTCCGCCTTGCCATCTGTCTACCTTGCCATCTGTCTATCTCTGAGCTGGAGCGCCCGAGCACCCGCACCCGACCACCCGCCTTGCTGCCTCGCCCCGCACCCGCCTTGCCGCCTTGCTGCCTCGCCCCGCCATGCTGCCTCGCCCCGCATCCGATCAACAAAGTACTTCCGTTTTCAAATTATTTCCAATTCAAACCAATTTTGATTGTGCAATTTGTTGATATGTTGATTTTACAATTTTGCAAATTTGCCCTCTCAGCCTCAAGCCTCAAGCAGACCATTTAACCCTCTTCTTTTCGTAGCCTGTGTTATCTGTATTAATTCTGAATTGTTACTTAAAAATTTTCATAATTGTCCCTAGATCTGGTACATTATATAATTTAATGAATATGTTGTGTAGTCAAGTAGGATTGAAAATGACATGTTTTGGAGGGTAACTAAGCATCAATTAATGCTATCAAGGCAGGCAGCTCTATATTGAAAAAGAAACAAAGATCAGTAACTTTTTTAAGAGTGTAAATTTTGTCTTTTATACCTTTATACCTATGCAATTATACTGCGCCCTATGCACTTCTAAGTTCAGTTATCTACAGCATGCTTCATGGTATCTTTTATTTGTCTTTTAAATTTATGCTTCATGGTATCTTTTTGTTGGGTCTTTTGTCTGTAGAAATCAGCAAGAGATAAGGAATTGCAGCATGGATCGGCAAAGCAACGAAGGGGATCTGCTCTAGTAATGTATAATCCTCTCTTCTTGATTCCTATTTTAAATTCATTAATGTGTTTTAGAAAGACGAACTTTATGATTTAATCATTTCGTGCCCCTACCAAACTTCGAAATGTCTTGTGTACCTTGGAACACAACATTCTTCTCTAAGATTTTTGAGAAACATTACCTATTGAGATTTCTAGTTTTTCAATTTTAATTGTCTTATAGTAAAAGCAAAGCTGGTAGTAGGGGAAAAGAGAAGAAAGGAATAAAGCAGAATAAGATACGAGATCAACTCGAGAGGGCACCTCCTGCCACGTCTAGATCATTACCAGACATGGGAGCCCTTTGCATTTGATGTAGTGCTTGTGTTCTTACCTTCTTATCTAGAATTTTATCCTGGAGATATTGGTAGGTAAGAAACGACCGTATTCCATTTTTGTTTTATCTATTAATTGTATGACTAGGTTGGGTCAACTTAGTACGTAGTATGCCTAGGTGGATCCGATAACCTACTATAGGGCCACACCATAGGTGCCATAGGTGGAAAGCCTTCCTCCTACGTATCTTACTGGTATAAGTGATTTATTTCTGAGAAACCAAAATTAATGTTTACTAGTGAGACATTTGCAAATTGCCCCCCTGTGTTAATGGATATTACACAAAGGTCTTTTAATTGGATCTTGTGTGGTTAGTTTCCTACTGATCTTGTCAAATTAGCACATGTTTGAGCATTAATTTTTTTTTTTTTGTATATTCCTCCAATGAATAAAGTATCAGTTTTCCACATGTGAATACTAATAAAGACTCTCATTTATTGCAAACTTCATTTTGGAACAGTATAATTTAGTTGCAGCTTTGGGATTTCACACCTCATGGCGACATGGAACTGATCAAAGTCTAAGTATGTACATATTGGCACAGAAAGACATGGAACTGGTGTATTGCTATACCAGTACAGTGAGTACCAGATAGGTCCTGGGTATTTTCTGTTTTAATTCCCATTTCACCCCTATGTTTGATTTTGTTTCAGATTCGGAGTGGATGCCGGCAACATGGATGAGGTGCAGCAGCCGAGGGCAAAATGGTCATATTTCTTAAAGGTATTAATCATTTAATCTAAAATGTTAATAAAACAAAGTTACAGCAGAGGCCTAATGTGTTGAACAAAGTTACAGCAGAGGCCTAATGTATTCAATCAAAAAGTTGGACCCACCACCAAAGGCCATCTTGTCAGTACATGCAACAATTTGATTATGTAATTTCAAGTTTTTTAGTTTTTAGAAAAAAAATGTGTTGATATTATTGTTTTTCCTCTCAGGGTCTTACTACAAAAGAAAGAAAAAATCTTGACCCAACAGCCGTTCCTTTTGCCAGAGGCTTTGGTTCAGAGATCCAAGGGCTTCAAGAAGGGTCTACTATACTAGAAGTGGTATACAAATAAAAATTCTCTATGTTTCTTATCTCTAGTTCTTACTTTAGACTTTAAATATTGTAAATTGAATTACTAGCTGTTAATCTAGACATTGCCCACACTTTGGCTAGCTAATCTGGGTAGAATAGGAGGTTTTAATTATGTTGATTTTACTTTACCTTTATTTTCAACGAGTGCTGGATGTAATTAAACAATGTACTGGTTTGATATGTGAAATGGAAGCCTAAGGGCATTTGTGAATGAATATGGGTTATGTAAATTTTTTTTATGTTGTCTAAATTATTTGCATGATATTTTGTTTAATGTCAATGAATGTTGAATGGTAATTATGACTAGTAATAATATGGATGCTAGCCTCGATACAAGCAGAATTATGCCAAAATTTTATACCAACACCGACTGTTTTTAGGTCCTACACTGACTGTTTTGAAAGCGTCAGTGTTGGTGCTCAACACTGACGCTTTAAAAACAGTCGGTGTTGGTGCTCAACACTGACGCTTTAAAAACAGTCGGTGTTGGTGTTCAACACTGACGCTTTAAAAACAGTCGGTGTTGGTGTTCAACACTGACGCTTTAAAAACAGTCGGTGTTGGTGTTCAACACTGACGCTTTAAAAACAGTCAGTGTTGAACCCAACACTGACTGTTTTTAGAGCGTCAGTAAAAGGTAACCTTCACTGGCGCTGGCTTTACTGACGCCGCTATAACAGTCGGTGTAGGGGTATTTGAACAGTCAGTGAAGGGGTTTTTTGTACTAGTGCAATTCGAATCAAAGCAGAGTTGCTTTAATACATGCAATGTTCTTAGATTCTGTTAAGATAGCACAAGGCTAGATCACGAGTGAATAGAAAGGTGATTTTAAATATGGGTTTCATCATTGTCACAGCCCACTATAGTTGTTATATATACAAGAGTTGCCTATATATATATATATAGGACCAAAGGAAAAATAATAAAGAGAAGAGATACAATAGTTCTTTTTGAAATTTCTGAAATGTCCATTAATTTTAAATAGAATTTATTTTAATTAGAATTAACATAATTAAATCATACACGGTGCACTATGAGAGAATTTCAAATTTCGATGGGATATATTAAATATTGAAGAATTGATGAGGACACTTTTAATTATACATTTGATTGGCATGCACTAACACTTATTTTGTCTTTGCTCTTTAATTATGACAGCATGCATAGAAATATGTATTTCTTTCATGTACAATTCATGTAAGATAATGTTATCTTTAGCGAATTAAGCAAAAAAAAAAAATTATGACACATGTACAATGAAGAATCACTCATTTATTTTCCATCTTCATGCACATTTTATTTTTGTACACGCTTTCGCTGCCTAATTAATAACTACCTTAACTACTATAAATATTAAGTGAGAAAAATAAATTGTATGTGAGTTTGAAAAGCATTATATTCCAAATTAATTTTAAAAAATAAATCGCTAGTGAATTTAAAAAAATCATATATTATTTAGATATTAGAGAAAATCAATTAACCATAAGAGTGGGTATTAAATCCAGTTGCAGACTCTCAAATCTGCATTTCAATATTGTGTTTACCAGAAGGTAGCATATGAGAGAGCTATCATGTTTATATATATAATTTTTTAAACAAATATAAAAGAATTTACTTTATTGTCGTTTATTATATTACTAACCAAATGGAAAAACATTGTGTAAATAATTTATTAATTTCAGAATCATAAATATTAATTCTGAAAAATAAACCTGTGAACATCCAACATTTTGTGAATAGCGTATGGTATATAAATGACTTTTGGACATGTAGCAAGGACTGCTGTGATGGTAGAAAACTTTCGTATTTTGATACTTGTAAATATAGTAACAATATTATTAAAATTAAAAAGAAATAATATAGAATATTGAATGAAGGTCATGTGATATATAATTCATGCCACAGATTTTTTTTTTCACTCACAGAGAATTCATGCTTCTTTTGCCTTTGTACATCTAGCATCTTCACTCAAAAAATAAAATATCATAACTTTTCCATTTCAATATCAGAACCTTTATAAATAAGACTATAGAAATGCTTATACCTCCATTGGTAATGAATGTAAATTGCAGGAAACTAAACTTGTTCAAGCATACGATAATGTTGTTATGAGTTTAGTTTTGTCCAATATCTTATCTTCGCTAAGCTTGGTGAAATTCAAATGTCTTTCTATTTTCTATTATTTTATTTTTTATTTTTTTTAATTCCTGTAGTCAATGTTTTTGGATTTTGAAATTGAGAATCAGAGACAATAAAAACCATTGTTTTAAGGTATAGTGGTTTAATTTTCTCTGATATCTTATTTTCAATTGCTCAATTTGTTCGATGCTCTTAATATTGTGGAATGTTGACAAACAATGATTGGATAGAGAAACAGAATTATTTGACACAGCGACAAAAGCTAAGTGATTTTCTTTTTATATTTATTAAAAGTTGTCTTACATATAAATTGATTATTTATCTCAATTATTGTGATGTATGTTAATTTCAATTTCATATTTAAACCAACATAAATCTTACTAAATTTATTTTTCTTCCTTTTTTTTGCTCCAGTTTTTCCTGTATGCTTTTTCCAAAGAGAGGTTTTGAGGTTCCAATACTGACAATAATTCTGAAATTTTAAGTGCACAACCTACATTTATTTATGTCATTGTGTCAATTTCTTCTACGAGAACACCATTAAATAGATTAAAATATGTGTTTGCAAGCATTTATGAATATGCTGTTTGAGCTTGTGTTGACATTGTGATGTTTATATTTCCAAAAACAGTGATTTGTATCTATTTAAAAAAATATTAAAAATTTCCCAAAAAAATATAAATGTGAGGCATGATGAAGACATGAAAGACATGAGGAATTTGAACCCTCCTCTAAATAATTTAATAATTAAAATAGAGTAGAACTAGGGTGTTCTTAAGCTCACCAAGAGCCTCTTTGTAAGCTTAACTCAAAAACCCATCAGATTGGTTTCAAGCAATGCATCCAAACCGTTGAAACCGATCTACTTCACGAGTGATGAGATTACATATCAAATTTATAAATTTTTAAACTAATTTAATATAAAGTCAAGCGGTCAAAAAATGATGAAAAATGAACACATTAAAATTAACTTATAAACCATCTTTTTTTGACCGCTTGACTTTATACTAAATTAGTTTGAAAATATATAAATGTGACATGTAAACGCATCACTCGTGAAGTAGATCAGTTTCAACGGTTTGGATTCATCATTTGAAGTCAATTCAATAGGTTTTTGAATTAAGTTCACAAAAGAACTTGGTGGCTTAAGAACACCCTAGTTCTACTCATTAAAATATAATTTGATTATGACCTGAGAAAGGCAATCACATTTGACATGATGAACTTACAAGAATCTGTAAGTATCCGCAAGTATAAAAAAATGACTATTTCCTAGGGTAAACCGATAAAAAATACTATCTCCGAGAATATCGCTATTGCCAACGGAAGTCTACGCAAGAATACCTACGCTATTAAGCACCTTTAACCTATCTTCACCACATATTCTTATTGTTGAATTCAATAATTGTGGCGGTTATATGAAGAAATTAAAGGACTATGTACAGTGTTGACTATTGCCCCATTGCAAGTATCTTCACCACATATTCTTATTGTTGAATTCAATATTGTGGGGGTTATATGAAGAAATTAAAGGACTATGTATAGTGTTGACTATTGACCCATTACAAGTATCTTCACCAAGGCCATGTCCGTCATTGTAGTTGAATTGTAGTTGGCGAAAGTTGCACTAATTTGTCGTCGAAATTAGTTGAATTTAAGTTGTTGATTGAAATGTTTGCCTGACCTTTGGCCCATTTCTATCGGACTAATCTATATATGTGGCTAAAATTCGTTCATATCTACTACTTGTCCATGCATGTCATAATTCGAATCTATAATAGAAAAGTATAAAGATATATCAACAAATTTGCAATTGGAATACATATATAATTGTGAAATATATTTTTTTTTATAGGACATGTCATATTTTTTTTATAAGGCCTTTAAAAGAACTACAATATATATATCGAGTTCAATTATAAGCTATATATCCTTACTCCGTGTTAAAGATATTCTTAGTTATCAGTTTAAGCGTGAAATAAATTATTTATTTGCATGTTACTCCACAATTTAACATCACTTGAAAGTTAAAACCATTATTCGAAAGTAAGCTTGCTAATTAAACAGACAGATGATATCAATGCAAATGGGCTGAGAGTTGAACGATTTTTTAAAGGCCCGTTAAGCAGTTGGAACTATTGTCCATTATGACAGATGATATCAATGCAAAAATTGTTTTGTTCTTATAATCTTGTTTCAAATTGTACACTAAATAATTTCTCTTTTGTTGTGGTTATGCAAAGTCTTTCGTGTAACTATTGTTTTCCATAGGATGGTAAGATAAATAATTCGTTTTGGAACCAAAGTTATCATACCAGAAAATACTAGTTATGAATGGAAACTATTCCCGGTAATTAATACCATGCTTGTAATAGCGATAATTCATGTCAAATTAATCACCGCTTCTTATAAGAATGAGAGAGGAGAATATAATTGTCTCTAATATGATGTTAATTTGTCACTGCATGCGTCTTTATTTTATAGAAGATTAATTTTTTTAGAACGGAATTACCGAAATAAAATTAAAAATATTCTAATTTTTTAAGGGTATGTAGAGGAAATAGTTATTAATCACATATATTCATTCTTAATAATTTTACTGTAAGGTAATTATTTTAAAAATAAAAAAAATTGGCCCTATAAGAAAAAAGAAAAAGAGGAGGGTTTAAATGTCTTCATAATGTCTCCACTTTATAATCTAATTATATATTTTTTTTAAACTTATACGTAAAAATAAAATCTTTAAATGTAATCTATATTATTTTCTCTGCATGTACACATAATATTTAATTATCACCTTTTTTTTATACGAATCAATAAGTTAAAACGTCCATAATTTATCCATTTCAATATATTTTTGTAAGATCTTGATACCGATCAAAACAAAGTTAAAATATCCTAATCCTATATATGTATAGATAAAATTATATAGATCAATCCTAACAGTTTTATTTTGATATTTGAGTTTTAAATTTTTCATTATTAACGTTTAAAAAATTAAACCTAACAGTTTTATTTTGATATTGAGTTTTAAATTTTTAATTATTAACATTTAAAAAATTAAGGCATGATGAAAGCACAAAAATTGAAAGCATCTGAGCCCTCTATGATGAGAAATTCAACCCTCCCTTGAATAGCTTTGAGCTATTTCTGGTTTACAGGAATGAATGCATGTGACCTATGTGGTACATATGAAATTTAATTTGAGATTTTTCTTATAATAACAATCAATGGTATTTCGATTGTAATTGATGTCATATTTATAGCAGTAAGTAATTAATCACCTCCAGTAACATTATCTCACTTCTGGGTTTGTCAATGTGACATAATTTATAGAGCATGACCCAACTGCTTCCTCTGTTTCTCTTACATGGAAGTATGCTGGCTGCTTAGGCTCTGGTAAAATTATACTTTCGGTGGTAAGAAACACGATCACATCTGACATGGTTGGTCGATCAACTGGATTTTCTTGTACACACAATAAAGCCACATGAATGCATCTCTCTGTCTGTCTTTGGGACACTTCGGTTAATGTTGGACAAATTAGTTCAGAAACACTTCCATCTTTCCATCTAACCCATGCCTGCAAAGAGAAATTTTATGCCAGGGAAAAAAATGCTACGAACCGAGATTTTAACAGAGATTTTATTTTGTTCCAGAGTTTCAATTAAGTAAAAGGAATTTCACTATAGAGAAGTGTTATCATATGTCAATCTATGAGCTCCTTACATATCCAAGGAGGTTGAGAAAGTCCCCGCAATGGTGGAAACCCATATTCCTTTTGCCGCTTACAATCTCCAGAAGCATTACACCGAAGCTGAATACATCTGATTTCATTGAGAAAAGACCCTCAGATGCATACTCTGGAGCCATATAACCGCTGAAAAGAAAAATCAATATATCATGATATGTCAATATTATATATTTCTTATTTGTAGATACTAATCTTGTATTATAGTGATTTAAGTTAAATTATTGTGAGTTTTTTTTTTTAATTATACTCTTTGGGTATGCACTAACATATATTGGACATATTTTATTTGACAGATAGCATCATACTTATTACTTACTATGTTCCTACCACCCTATTGGTATTTGCTTGGAGCTCCTTCGGACCGAATATTCTGGCTAATCCAAAATCAGATATCTTTGGGCTCATTTCGGAGTCTAAGAGAATGTTGCTCGCTTTCAGATCTCTGTGAACAATTCTTAGCCATGAGTGTTTGTGAAGGTATAGGAGTCCTTGAGCAATGCCTTCAATTATCTCAAAACGCCTTTGCCAATTTAGAAGTGCTCCTCTTGTTTTATCTGTGATTTTATACAACACATATATATATAGTAATATAGGAAATGGAGTTGGATAATCTTTGTTTTTACATTCCAACAATTCAATCCTTGGCCTTGTATATATTGTTAGTTTTTAATTACAATTCAATTTTAACAAAAAAGGAGTCAAAATAGTGTACTGCTGACTTTTAATAAAGGAACTTGTGGCTAAATTGGTTCTTAGAATTTAAAAGGGAGAAATCTGGTGATCTGACAGGCCTCAGAATGCTATATATAACTAACAACCCAAGTGATTTGTTACAGATGAGTAGTTAGTACTAAGAAAAAAAAACTTCTCTATAAAATAAAATTTGTACTCTAATATATATATGGATAAATTTCTTAAAAACGGATAAAAGATTACAAAAATCCTTGCAAAATACGTTTCTAGAGACATACCAAAAATGAAATAGTCTAAGCTTTTGTTTGGCATAAACTCATAAATCAATATTTTTTCCTGTCCTTGGATGCACCACCCGACCAGCCGGACTAAGTTTTTGTGTTGCAACTTAGCGATAAGTTGGATTTCATTTTTAAATTCAACTAGACCTTGACCCGAAGATGTAGAAAGCCTCTTGACAGCTATCTCAAGTCCATCTTGTAATACCCCCTAGAAGAAGAACTTTGAATCATAATAAATCCTAATTCTTATTTTTTATTCATCATATAAAGTATTTGCATGTATTTTTCTAATTTGTCGGTTCTTTTAATGATTTCCTTCATTTTATTGGCCACGTTAAAGTTGTGGCTTTTCTTGCTCTAAAAATGTAATTTTTCAAATAAATAAGGAAGAGATAAAGGAAAGCAGTATCAGGATGGAAGCAAATAGGAAGCACCTTATAGACGGGTCCAAATCCACCTTCGCCGAGTTTATTGTCCAATGAGAAGTTACCTGTTGCATTAGCTATTTGATTGAAATCAAAAGGTGGAAAATCTGAACTTCTTTCTCTGCTCCACAGATCCAGTGTTTCATTGTTAGTTGCGAGCATTTTTTCTTCTTGAGAAACCTCGGTTTCTAAATCATTAATGAAGGGACAAAGTGTTAGTAAAATTTTCATTCAAATGAACATATTGAGAACTACTGTTTAACTGTATAAAGAACTATACCTGCATATCTCAGTTTTCTGATCAACAAAAAGACGATGAAGCAGCCAATAATAAACAATGACACAGATACGCTGATAATGATAATGAGGTGCCTCCTCTTTTCTCCTGTTGAGGTTGAAATCATCAACACATTTAAATATAGCTTCTTTTTATTATTTTGCATAGATCAAAATTGAATAAAAAGATTCATCATTCGTAACGAAATTAGGTGGAAATTGAGATCAAACTGTATTCAGGTTAGTTCACTTTCAGCTATAGTCTGGCGGCTTCATATTTAGGTAATTTTCAGTTGCTGCTTGGTAGATCTTGGATTATATTGAGTCAAGTGTCTGTTACGATCCTAAAATTCCACAGTGCAAGGGATGAGTCACACAAGGGTATACCTAAATGTCACCGTATATACGTCAAAATAAAAAAAAATTAACCATTTCCCACGAAAGCCGATCAAATAAAAGGACATATATTTTTCTTAAACATGCAACAATTTTTTTATGCTTTTAATAAACGGTAAAATGGGTATTTTATAAGTTTAAAATGAGTTTAATATAAAAACAATAAAAATGGGTACATATGCCTATGTGAGGTTTTGAAGTTTAGAGGGGGAAATACGTAATTTTGAAGTTCAGAGGGAGAATATGTAATTTCAAACTTTTTCAATTTCATCCTCTAGTTTACTGATATTACAAATTGTGATATAATTTAGAGTTCTCCAAAATTAAAGTTTCAACAACTGGAATTCATTTCTGACTTGAGGGATGGGCAACGGCTTTCACTTGCAACAGGAAAAAAACAAAATCAAATAAAGATTGAACAAACGAAAGAAAAGAGGAAACTAAGGGAAAGAAAAGATGTGGACTTCAAAGGCGCAAATTGGACATTTTTTATTATCACAATATATTTTTGAAGTAGCGCAAATTGGACATTTAAGGGCACTTTGTTGTTTTCCATTTATTATATTATCATGTTCCATTTATACATATTATTTTGCTCCCCATCAATCACATATTCTGCTCTAGTCTCCTAAGATTCAAAATTTTTTACCCAGGCTCAATTTCCTGTGCTTCCTATTGGGTCAAGTAAATATATTAACAAAAAGATCCATATTTCCTATGAGAAATCTTGTATACTATATATCAGACCATTATAAATTTAGGATTTTGAATTAACACTGCTGAAGCTAATCATTCTGAATCCTTCTCCAAGTTGAATCTTAACTATATATAAGATTAAAAAATATTCCAGCTTTTCTTTTAAAAAAATGAAAGATAGAAGAAGCCATGTCGGGTGTTGAAAACTGACCTTTACGAGATGCTGGAGCAGTCGGTATTACTGTCCCTGAGGTTAAATCTATTTGTATATCTGGATTTCCGTCAAAGAAGGCGTATATGTCATACCTTAGGTTGCATCTCACTCCTAAATACCTTCCCCCTTGCTGCCCATCAAAAATCTTTAGCATCTGAGAAATAAGGTCTTCTAAACAACTACGGCATGCACTATTTGAAAATTCGGGCTTGCATTGTGACAAGCCATAGATCACTGGCATGAATTCACCATAGATCACTCCGGTCCCAAAATTCTTTCTCGATTTATAAGCTGCCTGATCTGAGACGTTACTAAGTAATGTATTCACCGCAGTAGATAAGTTGTTCCTTACAGTATTGTCGGATGAATCCCATCCACTAAATCTAGTGGATGCCACGCTTGCCATTTTGAAAATGTTGTCAGTTGAGTTGAGGAACTGCTGGGTTGAGTAACTGAGGAGGCAAAAGTCATAGTATATAGTTGCTTCATTTGAGTTTGGACATAGAGTTGATAAATCAGTGAAGGATTGTTTAACACAGTTGTCGCAAATAGAAGAATTGATGTCACCACGACAGAGACAGAGAACAAGACCAGATCCCAGGTCTGGTGCTGCACCAATTGAATTTTCATAGAAACCCTGTTCTGCTACTGCTTCTGTGGAAAGGGAGGAGGACAGTTTCTCGAGGTTGGTACTGAAAGTGCTATTTCCGGCATAGTTGTTGTTGGAGTTGCAAATTTTATAGATTTCATCGGATGCAGATGATTGATGTAAGCAGAGATTTGTGAGGAAGAGAGCAAAAAGGTAGGGACTAATGTTGGGCATTGCTCTGCTTTTGGTGAAGGAAACAAAATGATTATGCACATAAGGAGTAAAACTGTGCCACATCTGATCAATGATATATTACAGCTAGACGATAGTGACAGGAGCCTTAAGCTGCACTACCACTTGGTGCTGGATGATAAGCATTGCCCGATATGTATGTCTAGAGGTTTTAATACCACAAAACTTTTTATGCTACAAAATATCACAGCTTTCTGTTTTTATTTAAATTGTTGATGCTGTTAATATCGTCGAATAATATCCTTTTATCCAATTTTTTTTTTCAATCATCTTCGAATAATTCTCCAATTTGATGAATTATACTAACCAATAATATTAAATCTCCAAAGTAAAAAAAATTAATAAGAAGACAATTTTGAATACCTTCAATGAGAGCGAAATTTTTGCAATTTTCAAAACATATGGGTTTTGACAGTCGCCCCCGCCCCCGCCCCCCCTCTTCCTCCACTCAACTCCACACTTTCCGTTCCTTGTAGTCCTCATACCGACACAACAATCCTCTTATTAAGCGGAGCCGGAGCCGAGAGTTCGGAGTGTAGAGTCTCCATCTCGATTGGAGCGTGACGATCAGTAGATCCGGTCATCGTCAGAGCGCGGCGGCGGTCGAAGAAGCGGATCTGGTCATAGAGCGAGATGGCGATTAAAGTATTAGGGTGATTAATATCTCGATTAGAGTGCGACGGTGAGTTGATCTGGTCATCGTCGGAGAGCAGCGGTGGTCGAAGAAGCGGATCCGGTCGTAGAGCGAGATGGCGATTAAAGTATTAGGCTGATCAATATCTCGATTGGAGTGCGACGGTGAGTAGATCCGGTCCTCATCGGAGAGCAGTGGCAGTCAAAGAAGCGGATCCGGTCATGAAGCGAGATGAGGATTAAGGCATTAGGGTGATTAAGAGAGGATTAGAATATTAGAGTAGTTTAGAGGATTTTATGAGAATAAAATAGTAGATCTAGAAATTACGGTCATTTGACCCATTCCAAATACGTTTTTTATCAATGAAATTGTTAGTCGGTATTTAAAGTCACTAACCTTCAAAAAAAATTCTCCAAAGTAATTTTAAAATTTCTGAAAGAATAAAATTAATTAATTGGATATATTATACATAATTACATATCATACATTATGCGCATATAAAAAGTTACATCATTTGCTCTTTATTTCGGCATGCATGAAAAGCTAACAAAATCAACAGAGCAAGCAAATTTCGCAATTTAATCCTTTTTCTTGATGGCTATGAAAATGATGTCAAATCCTACATGTAATTGAGATGATATGAAACGTATCTAACAATATAACTTTTTTATTTAATGATGAATAAAAGAATTAACACCGTTTGATACTCTTGATATTGGATCCCTCAATTTTCTTCGCGTTGAAGGAACAATATAACTTATTTACGGTAGTTGATGTTTCAACCATGGTAGACATCTATCACAAAATCACCGTTTAAGGACATTTCCATGGCTTTTCCATGGTACGTAGTAGTTGGCCAGCACAAAATCCACAATAATGACCAGACCATTCCTGTGGACTTTTCCATGGTAGAAGTCCAGTACAAAATCCAGTTTGAACCAGACCATTTCTGTGGACTTTTCAATGGTAGAAGTACAACACAAAATTCATCATCCGCTGCAATACTCCAAACTGCATGTATGAGAAAATACTTTGCCCGAGGTTTCAAACAAACCTCGCGGACAATTAATATCCGTTTAACCTCACGAAAGTTAATAGCGAATAATTATCATTCGTGAAGGAGTTAAATGTAAGGTTGACAAGGGAGAGAATGTATCCTCGCTGATAACTATCTGCAAGGACTTACTATAGCGGATAGGCAAATTTGTTACATTTTCTGGTCAAATGATCCTGTGCCAGAACACTTTCTGGTCCATAGCTCATGCATAGGTAAGTATGAATTCTGGTCCATGTGACTATTATATCTGTTCCTCATGTCATTGGTCAATTCATCACTTAAATAAATAAATTATGAGGCTGTCCAATAATTAACAGTAGGTTTCACTATGGAAAACTCAGCAATTGAAATCTTTGGTTAAAATGACAGTCGTCTCTTACAAATTTGTGGAAGAAATTTGATTTGCCAGATTCAATAATTAAATTGCCATGGGAGTTCTGGCTTTTCTAATTAGATTCTACATGGCATCGAAAAATTTGAGTACAATTTGTTTGTATGTATAGCAGGATTTATTAAATTGTCGTGAAAACATGTACCGCTTTTATAATTTGATTCGTTAATGTAAGGCATGATCAACACATCAAAACTATAAAGTTGCAAATTTAGCATGCTAACAACTCTGTTTCACTTCTCAGCACACTGCCGGTGCGTGATCCTGTGCCAGAACACTTTCTAGTATGAATTCTGGTCCATGTGAGTATTATATCTGTGCCTCATGTCATCGGTCAATTCATCACTTGAATAAATAAATTATGAGGCTGTCCAATAATTAACAGTAGGTTTCACTGTGGAAAATTCAGCAATTGAAGTCTTTGGTTAAAATGACAGTCGTCTCTTATCAACAACATTATTACAAATATGAGGAAGAAACCAGATTCAATAAATTGCCGTGGGAGTTAGGGCTTTTCTAATTAGATTCTACAATTTGAGTAAAATTATATTTGTGGTTGCGGCCGTCTCAAATATGGAATTCTCATAAATTCATGGTTATTTGGTTTATCATTTTTGTTTAATGTCAAATTTGAAAATTTCGGCTCTTTTGAGGAAATTTTTTTGTTTATTATAACCAATTTTTTTTCTTGAAACATTTGATTGGTACCGAGAGGTATAAATTATATTTTTCTTATTTATAAATATCTAATTCATTTAAATATATTTTGAGCTTATGGAAGTACTCTTGGAGAGCTCACTCGTGTTTAGACTATTGAGGTCAATTTGGGTCCGATATCCATCGAACTCATAGTTCGATGGGTTCTATGACTGTCCGATTTGCTTTAAGATTCGCACCCGCAACTTTCGTGTCTGCTTTAAAATTTGTGCGCACAAATTTTAAAGTAGATCGGACGGTCCCGAAACCCATCGGACCCAAATTTGAGTCCGATGGACATCGGACCCCAGCTGTTCTCGTGACTATTATGTCATCGGTCAATTCATCACTTAAATAAATAAATTATGAGGCTGTCCAATATTTAACAGTAGGTTTCACTGTGGAAAATTCAGCAATTGAAGTCTTTGGTTAAAATGACAGTCGTCTCTTATCAACAACATTATTACAAATTTGTGGAAGAAATTTGATTTGCCAGATTCAATAAATTAATTACCGTGGGAATTACATACGGCTTTTCTTAATTGATTCCACACGGCATCGAGAAATTTGAGTATAATTTGTTTGTATTTATAGCTGGATTTATTAAATTGTCGTGAAAACACATACCGCTTTGATAATTTGATTCGTTAATGTAAGGCATGATCAACACATCAAAACTAATGGTCCAACTTATGCTCAATATATCCTCGCTGATAACTATCTGCAAGGACTTACTATAGCGGATAGGCAAATTTGTTACATTTTCTGGTCAAATGCTCCTGTGCCAGAACACTTTCTGGTCCATAGCCCATGCATAGGTAAGTATGAATTCTGGTCCATGTGACTATTATATCTGTTCCGCATGTAATCAAGAACGTGTAGCTTTCATCTGTTGTTGTCATCAGTCAATTCAGTACTTAAATAAATAAATTATGAGGCTGTCCAATAATTAAATTCACTGTGGAAAATTCAATAATTTAAGTCTTTGGTCAAAATGACAATCTCTTATCAACAACATTAATATTCCAAATTTGTGGAAAAAATTTGATTTGCCAGATTAAATAAATTGCCATGCATGGGAATTACGGCTTTTCTAATTTGATTCCACACGGCATCGAGAAATTTGAGTACAATTTGTTTGTATGGATAGCTGGATTTATTAAAATGTCGTGAAAACACCTACCACTTTTCTAATTTGATTCGCTGATAACAGTGAATAGTTGAAGTATAAACACTCAAATAGCATGTGTTATGTGGTACATGTATTGTACAAATAAAAATTAATTTGAGATTAAATCAAAATAACAATCCATAGCTCATAATAACAATCCATAGTACTTCTATTATTAGCAATAACTAATTAATAACCTCTAATAAAATTATCTCCCTTGTGGGTTGGCCAAGGTCACATAATTTATAGAGCATGATGAGCCGTCGATATCAGATGATTCCACTGCTTCCTCTATTACTCTTACATTGAAGTACGCCGGCTTCTTAGGCTCCGATAAAATTATGCTTTCAGTGGTAAGAAACACGATCACATCTGACATGATGGGTCGATCAACTGGATTTTCTTGTACACACAATAAAGCCACATGAATGCATCTCTCTGTCTGTCTTTGGGACACTTCGGTTAACGTTGGACAAATTAGTTCAGAAAATTTCCCACCTTTCCATCTATCCCATGCCTGTAAAAGAAAATTTTTAACTGGAATTCCGTTATGTTCTAGAAATTAAATTAAATACATATATAGGGGTCAGAGAGAAAAAAAAAACTAATTGCTAATCAATTTCAGAGAATGCTCTTAGTATATGTCGAGCTCCTTACATATCCAAGAAGGTTGAGAAAGTCTTCGTATTGGTGGAAACCCATATTCCTTTTGCCACTTACAATCTCTAGAAGCAGCACACCAAAACTAAATACATCTGATTTGATTGAGTAACGACCCTCAGATGCATATTCTGGAGCCATGTAACCGCTGACAAAGCAAAGAAAAATAACATAATATGATGATATAAATCCTCAGATTATCATATATATTTTCTTGTAATAACTTTATCTTATTCAAAGACAGATTTATTTTAAATTAGTGTTTTTTTTTGTTGAATTATGCCCTTTGTGTACACACTAATTATATTGGATTATTAATTGACACGTAACGTCATACTTACTATGTTCCTACCACCCTATTGGTATTTGCTTGGAGCTCCTTCGGACCGAATATTCTGGCTAATCCAAAATCAGATATCTTTGGGTTCATTTCAGAGTCTAAGAGAATGTTGCTCGCTTTCAAATCTCTATGAACAATTCTTAGCCTCGAGTGTTGGTGGAGATATAGGAGTCCTTGAGCAATGCCTTCAATTATCTCAAAACGCCTTTCCCAATTTAGAAGTGCTCCTCTTGATGTTTTATCTGTAATACAACATGTAGTATAAAAGGAGTTGGGTTATCTTTTCAACAACTAAAATGTTCCTTGGTCATGAATTGTTAATTTTTTATTTACAACTAAAAGGAGGCAAATATTGAAGATATTTACTTTTTAAGTAATGGAACTTATGGGTGAATAAATTCTTAGAATTGATGAGAGAAACTTTGTGAACTTAGTATACTATTAACTACAACCCCAGTGATTTATTACAGATAACTAAGTACTAGTACTCCAAAGAAATGAGTTTTTCAAAATGGAACTAGTATACTCTAATTTATGGAAACACAGGGGAAAAAATGATAAAAGGATTACAAAAACCCTTCCAAAATAGGTTTCCAGAGACATACCAAAAATGAAACAGTCTAAGCTCTTGTTTGGCATGTACTCATAAATCAATATTTTCTCCTGTTCTTTGATGCACCACCCGACAAGCCGGACTAAATTTCTATGTTGCAACTTTGCGATAAGTTGGATTTCATTTTTAAATTCATCTAGACCTTGACCTGAATTTGAAGAAAGCCTCTTCACTGCTATCTCAAGTCCATCTTGTAGCAGCCCCTAAAAGAAGAACTTGGAATCACAGTAATCTCAAGTACATTTTTATGCATTTTTCTAATTTGTCAGTTTTTTAATTATAATTAATATAAAAAATCTTATTACTTTTTTTCTCTAAAAGAATAATAATTAAAATAAATAAGAACAGTAAAAACAAAATTGCAGTATCGAGATGGAAGGAAATAGGAAGCACCTTATAGACGGGTCCGAATCCACCTTCACCGAGTTTATTGTCCAATGAGAAATTACCTGTCGCATTAGCTATTTGACTGAAATCGAAGAGTGGAAAATCTGAACTTCTTTTGCTGTTCCATTGATTAAGTGTTCCATTGTTAGTTGCGAGCATTCTCACCTGTGGTGTTGATTTTCAGGAAATATTCTCACCTGTTGCGAAATTAAATTCTGTCCGAGTTCTCTTATCTCTTGCAGCAAATCTAGACTGGCCACTACATCAATTTGATGTTAAAAATGCGTTTTTGCATGGTGATCTGAAGGAGGAGATTTACATGGACATCCCACCAGGATATTGGTACCCGGAAACAACTACGAAAGTGTGTAAGTTGGAGAAAGCACTATATGGGTTGAAGCAATCACCAAGAGCTTGGTTTGGCCGATTTTGTCAGGCAATGAAAGGTTATGGGTACACTCAGAGTGAATCGGACCACACGATGTTCTTTAAGAAATGTCAAGGTAAGATATCCGTGTTAATAATTTATGTTGATGATATGATTATTACAGGAGATGATCATATGGAGATAAAAGAACTAGAGGCAAGGTTGTCAAAAGAATTTGAAATGAAAAATTTGGGTGGACTGAAATACTTTCTTGGAATAGAAGTATCCCGGAATAAGGAAGGTATCTTTCTCTCTCAAAGAAAATATATACTTGATCTTCTAACTGAAGTTGGGATGATAGATTGTAAGCCAGCTGATACACCCATGGTTCAAAATTTAAAACTGGATATAGACCCAGATGGAAAATCCGAAAATAGGGAAAGGTATCAGAAATTGGTTGGAAAATTAATTTATTTATCTCACACTAGACCTGACATAGCTTATGCAGTAAGTGTTGTTAGTCGATTTATGCATTCTCCAAGCAGGGAGCACATGGAGGCAGTAATAAGAATTCTTAGGTATCTGAAGGGTGCACCTGGAAGAGGAATATCTTTTCGAAAAAACCAACACTTGAATATAACCGGTTACTGTGACGCTGACTGGGCTGGATGTGTGGTTGATAGAAGATCTACCGCGGGATACTTTACCTTTGTAGGTGGAAACTTGGTAACTTGGAAGAGTAAAAAACAAAATGTAGTAACACTCTCTAGTGCTGAAGCTGAATTTCGAGGAATGGTAAAAGGTATCTGTGAACTATTGTGGTTGAGAAAACTACTAACCGAATTAGGTTTTGAACCCTGTACTGAAATGAAACTTTTTTGTGATAATAAAGCTGCAATAGATATATCTCATAATCCAGTACAGCATGACAGAACAAAGCATATTGAAGTGGATAGGCATTTCATCAAAGAGAAGTTGGACTCTAAGATTATTTCATTGCCATTCGTAAGATCACAAGAACAATTGGCAGATATGCTCACAAAGGCGATATCGAGTAAGGCGTTTAATGAATCTCTATCTGAACTCGGTATGACAGATATCTACGTATGAGCTTGAAGGAGGGTGTTGAAGTTACAAGCTAATACGTATAACAAGGTTCACATCCGATCCAGAATGAAATGAAGAAGGAAATCAACATATATTCTTGGTTTATACGGCTGGACAAGAATGATATATATTTCCTTTATTTGTCATGATTGATTGGTGTGTAATTTGTTTCCTAGTTTAGAAGGATTATGATTTGTTGCCTAAAATAATAGATGTGAGTTATGCACTCTATGTAAGATATAAAGCCATCTGTAACAAAGAGAAAGATATGTAAGAAAATATATTGATTGAAATAAACAAAGGGAGGGAAGGGAGATTCATGGGAGTCTTGTGTTCTTGAGTTGTTCTATTATTAATTTTAACAATAACACATGCTATTTGAGTGTTTCTACTTCAATTATTCAGTGTTCACTACAAGAATTTGCAACAAGAGCGAGGAAAAAAATTTGCCTATCCGTGAGAGTAAGTCCTCACAGATCTATCTGCAAGGATATATTCTTGTCAATGTCAACCTTGCATTAATTTAACTACGCCGCGATTGATAATTATTCGCGAGGGGCCCTCGCTATTAACTTTAGCGGGGTTAAACGGATATTATCCACGAGGTTTGTTTCCTCGGGCAAAGCATTTTCTCGTACGTGTAGCTTTGAGTATAGCTGGGGGATGTTTGAAGATAACATCGTCTACTTACTGACGAAATTGTTATTATCGTGGATTTTGTGTTGTACTTATACCATTGAAAAGTCCACAAGAATGGTCTGGTTCAAACTGGATTTTGTACTGAACTTCTATCATGGAAAAGTACACAGGAATGATCTGGCTGATATTGTGAATTTTGTACTGAACTTCTATCATGAAAAGTACACAGGAATGATCTGGCTGATATTGTGAATTTTGTGCTGAACTTCTACCATGGAAAAGTCTACAGGAATGATCTGGCTGATATTGTGAATTTTGTGCTGAACTTCTACCATGGAAAAGTCCACAGGATTGGTATGGTTCAAGCTATGATTTTTTGCTGGACGTCTACAATGGAAAAGTCCACAGGAATTGTATGGTTCAAACTGTGATTTTGTGCTGGTGGTCTACCATGGAAATGTCCACAGAAATGGTCCGGTTCATTCTATTCATTTATTTGCTGCATGCATGGTTTAATGGTTCCAATTCCTTTACCAAGACCGTCTTTATTCTCAATGATTTATCCTCCCCAGTATGATATGCAAAACACCAAACTATAGCCATAAAAGCCCTTCTCAAGTAACATAACCATCCAATGGCACAAGATTTTATGCCAACAAATACCACAATCTCAATTTTTCGTTTATAATTTAATTTTTGAAACCCAAATATCGAATTTAAACTGTTGATTGTGTTTAGCTTTATAAGTAGAATTCTATATTTTTTTTAGTTCATTTTATACTAGAACAAATGATAGAGAAATGAACAAATCTAAACAACTATGATGATTAAATTTTATTAGTTAATTTTTCTATAACTTGATCTAGTATAAATAAATTTTTCTATAACTTAATCTCCAAACTGCATTAGCAAACCTCGCACATAATTACATCAACAAAGAAAAATATCTAAGAGATAAATAACTAAGTGATAAAATTATAGAAGCTTAATGGCATTAATACAATACAAGTAGTATTGCATTACAGAAACCACAATAATTTACATACTAATCTAACAAAAGAGGTGGAATTTTATGATTGGAAGTTTAGAACGAAGGGCTGAAATCGATTTGTTAAAATTAAAGACTCAATTTTTCACGACATTAGAACGGAGCATAAGGCCTCCTTGTCTACTGGATTTGGGCTTGGGCTTGGGCCCAAACAATTTAATAACACTTCGTTTGAATTTCGAGTTTGATTGCTCGATTCCATTTAGGTTTCGGCATGGATCTTCTGCTCTCAGCTCGCTCACTTGGATTCGTTTTGAATTTTGAATTTTATTCGATTCAATTTCGGTTTAAATTAAGTTAAGCGAGTTCGATTGCAAGGTGTTCTTTTTTTCAAATTACGTTCGACCGAACCACATGGTTATCATATTGATTAAATATGCAGCCTTCTAAATGACCTAGATAATTTTGTATGTATTGGTATTATTTAATAAAATAAAGAAAAAATACTATTTAAAATATCTAAGTTATTTAGGGATGGGATAATTAAAATCAATAAATTTATACATCACAACATTTAAGATAAAAGATCACCAAAAGAGAAGGGAGAAATAAATTCTTTGATAACTGTTCTTTCCGTGCAAAAGAGAAGGGAGAAATAAATTCATCTTAGTGAACAGCAACTATTAAAAATTTAAAAATAAATGGGTCAATATAACCCATAAACTAATTAATTTCACTTCAATTGTAAACACAAATAATATATGTATCCAGGGCTGTTTTCTCTCAGTGTGCCGGGGTTTCAATGGGAATGCTGCGCAAAACAACGGTCTCGACAGTGAGGCCTGGCCCGAATCCGAAGAGCACTCCAAAGTCGAGGCCCTCTCCGGTGGTGGCCTTGCCTTGCTTCACCGATTGCTTTCTCATCTCGTCCAGTATGAACAAAACACAGGCGCTTGACATGTTGCCGTACTCGCTCAACACATGCCTTGTCGCACGCATCTTCTCCTTCTGCAGCTGGAGCTTGAGCTCTACTTGGTCTAAGATCGCCGGGCCTCCCGGGTGTGCGATCCAAAAGATCGAGTTCCAGTCATTGATGCCTGCATGCACCGCACGTATATTAGCCTTGTATACATATGTATATCTTCTTTGGCATTGTTTATTATTTGTTTAGTGACAAATATAATTACGAGGATAATATATTATTTTCGTACCGATAGGAGTAAAAGCCTCGACGAGACTTTTCTCGATGTTTGTCGAGATAAGCCGTGGCACGTCCTTGAGGAGGTGGAAGGTGAGACCGACTTCACGGAGGTGGCCATCAATGGCTCCCTCTGAGTTGGGCAGGATGGTTTGTCCGGCTGAGACCAACTGGAACCAAGGACGCTCGATCACCGGGTCGGGATCGGCACCTATGATCAAAGCAGCTGCACCATCTCCGAAAAGTGATTGCCCGACCATGGAGTCAAGGTGTGTATCTGAGGGCCCACGGAAGGTAACGGCGGTGATCTCTGAGCAAATTACCAAAACTCTAGCACCACGGTTATTCTCAGCCAGGTCCTTGGCCATGCGGAGCACGGTACCACCTGCGAAGCAACCCTGTTGGTACATCATAAAGCGGTTGACGGACGGGCGAAGTCCAAGGAGCTTGGTAACTTGGTAATCAGCCCCGGGCATGTCGACACCGCTGGTAGTGCAAAAGATCAAATGGGTGATTTTGGATTTTGGTTGGCCCCACTCCTTGATGGCCTTGACTGCTGCCTCCTTACCAAGCTTCGGTACCTCCACGACAACCATGTCCTGACGTGCGTCAAGTGACGGCTCCATGTAAGCGGTTATGTTTGGGTTTTCAGCTAAGATCTCCTCAGTTAGGTGCATGTACCTCTTCTTGATCATCGACTTATCGCCTGAAATATACAATAAGATTATCATGAGAAACAAAAACTAAAATAATTATAGCAAGATATATACATCTTCATATATAAACTTAATTATTTTGTACAACTTACACATGCGCTTGAACTTCTCTTTAAGTTCCGTCATATGTTCGCTGTTTGTCATGCGGAAGTAGAAGTCGGGGTAGTCAGCTTGATACACGCAGTTTTTGGGATTGGCTGTACCGATTGCCAAAATTGAAGCCGGGCCTTGCGCACGTTGTGCTTGCCTGATCTCCTCTACTTTAGCCATGGCTGAACTCTTTGTTAATTAATTAAGCTTGAAGAAAGATTAAATGAAGGAGAGAGCAATTAAAGAGGTGAAAGGTTTGTGTTATGATTTGTGATGGAGAAGAGAGAATTTATAGGATAGAGAAGAGGAAGGGAAGGTGCATGATAGATGGATAGTATGACTGTTTTGAAGAGACTGGTGGGATGTTCAAAGTTCAAACTTAGACTTTGTTAGGTACCAGAAATTAATATTTCATTAAAAAATTTCTTATGATAGATTAAAAAGGTGAAGAGAATCAGTGGCACAAGTTTATCTCCGGTTGCCACAACTTCCCATTTACAGAAATTTTTGTTTTACCAAAACCTACTAATTTACTTTGTCTCAATTTCCATATAAGCTAAACTTTTTTTTTTTTAGGATTCAAATGTCTTTATGTTTTTGTGCTCCATCATGCTTCTATTTTTAGAAACTTTAATAATTCAAAATTTAAAACTTAAAACTTAAAAGTCAAAATAAAACTGTTAGATATGATTTTCATCCTTTTATCTATACACGTGTAAAAAATTATAATTTTTCAACTTGATTCACATAAAAACAAAATTGAAATGTGATAATTTTTTATGAACAAGTAGTGAAAATCATATGAATCACATCAAATGTTTTTATTTTGACGTTTATATTTTAAATTTTGAGTTATTAATGTTTTAAAAATAAAGATACAGTGGAAACACAAAAAATATAGACATTTGAACCCTATTTTTATAGATAGCAATAAAAATGTTACTATGGATTCTACAAAGATATCATATTATTATTCTGGGTTTAATTATAAAAGAATTAATTATTATCTAATGATTTGTTGATTGACTTTAACAGAGAGAGAGAGATCCACCTACCCAGTCTATGTCTATTCCCCATGTGTAAATTATTTATTGTCATGCTATTAGTTGTTAGTAGTCTCAGTACGTAATTAACGACTGTGGTTGTTAGGAACTAACACAAATGCGCATGGTAAATTCCATGGGTTCTCTACTTTTGAATTAGTCAAAAGAATTTAGCTACAGTTGATTAATTTATTTCCCCAAAATAATATTACAGGATATAGTAATGAAGTATTTTATTTCAAGGACCATGTATTATAAAACATCAACTCATTGGATATAATAGAATTCGTTATTTTTTAATGCTTCAAAATATGTTAGATAAGACGATTTTCGACCTGCCTAAATAGTAAAAAAAAAATGTAAAAATATAAATTTTTTTTTTCAAGTATATTTTTCATATCAAATTTGATTTTCAAGTTTTTTTTACTTATGATCGAAACAGCCAGTCTGCATGGCATTTATATTACAGCAGTTATTAAATGCACTGTGTAAGAATCAGTATCTTATGATTAAAAGATTCTATATTAAAAACATTATTATTTTAAATTATATAAAACTTCAATTCTAAAACTAATACATTACAACTGACAAACTAAATTTGAGTAAGCATTTAGAATACATACCCTTGACAAAAATGTTGATTCTAGTTAATAACTCAAACAAATACAATTTTCTATTATTCAAACTCAATTTCTAACTTTTTTATTTAAAGAAATAATTAAATATTTACTTTTAATATAACATAGCACATATGGTCCGCTTAGCTATATGTAGGGATGTTCATTGGGTCCGGTTTAGTCAGTTTTGAACCGAACCGAATTAGTTTGGACTAAATGGTTCGGTTTTTTCGATTGAATGGTTCGGTTCGGTTTGCTTTTTAAAACCGAATTATAATTTCGGTTCGGTTTGGTTTGAAAATTTTCAAAACCAAAATAACCAAACCGACCGAACATTTATATATTATGAATTTAGTCCGGACCGTTCCGGTTTATTTCTTAATACCCCGGTTCGGTTTGGTTCTATTTTAGAAACCGAATTATAATTTTGGTTTGACATGATATTCCATATTTTCTTTAAGAAAAATCCACTTGCCTGATCATATGTCGAACCAAAACTATTTTTCAATAGTGACGATATTTAAATGTATATTTTAGAAACAAAGATGAATTACGTCAATGGCGTGGAGGCGGCTTTACTCTTTGATTTAGTTTCAAATTTAAAAGGGGATAGTTACTTATTGATGAGTTAGACGTCTCTCTTTTAATCTTGTTGATTAGTTGTTTCATTTGATATGTCACTGGGTATATTTAATGCATCTCTGTTATGAATAATTGATTTCCTCTAATGTTTTAATAACATATTATGTTTTTTTATTCATATAAGTGATTTATTTTTAAATTTAATTCGAAATAAAAAGTTTTTTTAAACTCACAAATAATTTATTTTTTATTACTTTGACGGTAGCAAAAAGTGTGCAACAATATAAAAATTACATGAGGGAGGCAAATAAATGATTTTTCTTTTGTGTAATGCCCTTAAGATAACATTATATTAGATAAAATTGTAATCGGAAGAAATACATGTATGTTTCTATGCATGCTATGAGAAAGAGTAGGAGAAATTAGAAGTATATATGCCCATCAAAAGTTATATAATTATAAATGTCTCCATCAATTCTTCCATATTGAATGTATCCCCCACAGGGATGAAAGCAGAGCGGATTTGGAGCGGATAATGCTGATACCATATTTATATTCACATTTCAGTGGGCGAATACGAATACGGATACGGATAGAAAATGGATGTCAAAATGTAAAATCAAATCCACCTTAAACGGATCGGATACAGAGCGGATAATCCACAAATACGGATTCGGATACGGATAAAAAACGGATGTCAAAATGTAAAATCAAATCCACCTTAAACGGATCGGATACAGAGCGGATAATCCACCTTGAACTTTATGATTTAAATTTTAATTAAGAAAATTAATAAAATTAAGAAAAATCAAATCAGAAAATAAAAAAATGAAATAAAGATCTCCTTGAATAAGTAAGTGGAGAAGATTAATATACAATGGAAAAAGATGATGGAGTGGATAAGCTGACTTCAAAGCATCCCAATTGGCAGCTGCCAAACTTTCCCCAAAAAAAAACGAAAATCCATTCAAATTCAAAATAATGAACTTTTGTCCGGATCGGAGCTCATATATTTTCAGTCCCACAATGGATGAAGAGAGAGGAGAGAGTGCTATATAAAGCCTTTCAAGCGCTTCTGCTTAAAAAGTTTCGGAGATTTGAGACATGAGGGAGAATGTGGATCTTATTTGAGAGAGGAGAGAGAGTGGATCTTTCTTAACATGTTTTATTTTGACCTTTAAGTTTTAATTTTTGAATTATTATTATTAAAGTTTTTAAAAATAAAAACACGATGAAGACAAAAAAATAAAAACATTTGAATTCTCTAAAAAAAAAATTTAACTTATATTTATTAAAGTTTTTAAAAATAAAAGCACGATAGAGACACAAAAAATAAAAACATATCAATCTTTAAAAAAAGTTTAGCTTATAGAAATTGAGACAAAGTAAATTAGTAGGTTTTGGTAAAAAAAAATTTTGTAAATGGAAAGTTGTGGCAACAGGAGCTCAACTTGTGCCTCTAATTCACTTCACCTTTTTAACTATCATGAGAAATTTTTTAATAAAATATTAATTTCTGGTACCTACCAAGTCAAAGTTTGAACTTTGAACATCCCACCAGTCTCTTCAAAACAGTCATACTATCCATCTATCATGCAGAGTAGAACTAGGGTGCTCCTAAGCTCACCAAGCCCTTCGTGAGCGCGACTCTAAAACCTATCAAATTGATTTCAAACGACATTTTCAAACCGTTAGATGTTCAATCTATATTAAAATGTGCTTGGAGACAAAATTTTACATTTTTTGGAATTTTTTTACTATTTATTAAGATGGTTTGAAAATCGCTGTTTTTATTAAAATTATGCACCATCGGAAAACAGCGATTTTCAAACCATCTTAATAAATAGATTGAACATCTAACGGTTTGGAAATGTCGTTTGAAGTCAATTTGATAGGTTTTAGAGTCGCGCTCACGGAAGGGCTTGGTGAGCTTAGGAGCACCCTAGTTCTACTCCTATCATTCATGCACCTTCCCTTCCTCTTCTCTATCCTATAAATTCTCTCTTCTCCATCACAAATCATAACACAAACCTTTCACCTCTTTAATTGCTCTCTCCTTCCTTTAATCTTTCTTCAAGCTTAATTAATTAACAAAGAGTTCAGCTATGGCTAAAGTAGAGGAGATCAGGCAAGCACAACGTGCGCAAGGTCCGGCTTCAATTTTGGCAATCGGTACAGCCACACCCAAAAACTGCGTGTATCAGGCTGACTACCCCGACTTCTACTTCCGCATCACAAACAGCGAACATATGACGGAACTTAAAGAGAAGTTCAAGCGCATGTGTAAGTTGTACAAAAAAATTAAGTTTATATATGAAGATGTATATATCTTGCTATAATTATCTTAGTTTTTGTTTTTCATGATAATCTTATTATATATTTCAGGCGATAAGTCGATGATCAAGAAGAGGTACATGCACCTGACTGAGGAGATCTTAGCTGAAAACCCGAACATAACCGCTTACATGGAGCCGTCACTTGACGCACGTCAGGACATGGTTGTTGTGGAGGTACCGAAGCTCGGTAAGGAGGCAGCAGTCAAGGCCATCAAGGAGTGGGGCCAACCAAAATCCAAAATCACCCATTTGATCTTTTGCACTACCAGCGGTGTCGACATGCCCGGGGCTGATTACCAAGTTACCAAGCTCCTTGGACTTCGCCCATCTGTCAACCGCTTTATGATGTACCAACAGGGTTGCTTCGCCGGTGGTACCGTGCTCCGCATGGCCAAGGACCTGGCTGAGAATAACCGTGGTGCTAGAGTTTTGGTAATTTGCTCGGAGATCACCGCTGTTACATTCCGTGGGCCCTCAGATACCCACCTTGACTCCATGGTCGGGCAATCACTTTTCGGAGATGGTGCAGCTGCTTTGATCGTAGGTGCCGATCCCGACCCGGTGATCGAGCGTCCTTGGTTCCAGTTGGTCTCAGCCGGACAAACCATCCTGCCCAACTCAGAGGGAGCCATTGATGGCCACCTCCGTGAAGTCGGTCTCACCTTCCACCTCCTCAAGGACGTGCCACGGCTTATCTCGACAAACATCGAGAAAAGTCTCGTTGAGGCTTTTACTCCTATTGGTAAGAAAATAATATATTATCCTCCTAATTATATTTGTCACTAAACAAATAATAAACAATGCCAAAGAAGATATACATATGTATACAAGGCTAATATATGTACGGTGCATGCAGGCATCAATGACTGGAACTCGATCTTTTGGATCGCACACCCGGGAGGCCCGGCGATCTTAGACCAAGTAGAGCTCAAGCTCCAGCTGCAGAAGGAGAAGATGCGTGCGACAAGGCACGTGTTGAGCGAGTACGGCAACATGTCAAGCGCCTGTGTTTTGTTCATACTGGACGAGATGAGGAAGCAATCGGTGAAGCAAGGCAAGGCCACCACTGGAGAGGGCCTCGACTTTGGAGTGCTCTTCGGATTCGGGCCAGGCCTCACTGTCGAGACCGTTGTTTTGCGCAGCATTCCCATTGAAACCCCGGCACACTGAGAGAAAACAGCCCTGGATACATATATTATTTGTGTTTACAATTGAAGTGAAATTAATTAGTTTATGGGTTATATTCACCCATTTATTTTTAAACTTTTAATAGTTGCTGTTCACTAAGATGAATTTATTTCTCCCTTCTCTTTTGCACGGAAAGAACAGATATCAAAGAATTTATTTCTCCCTTCTCTTTCGGTGATCTTTTATCTTATATGTTGTGATGTATAAATATATTGATTTTAATTATCGCATCTCTAAATAACATAAATATTTTTGAAGAGAATTTTTTCTTCATTTTGTTAAAGTAATACCAATACATAGCAAATTATCTAGTTCATTTAGAAGGCTGCATATTTAATTTAAACCGAAATTGAATCGAGCAATCAAATTCAAAATTCAAAACGAATCCAAGTCAGCGAGCTGAGAGCAGAAGATCCATGCCCAAGCCTAAATTGAATCGAGCAATCAAACTCGAAATTCAAACAAAGTGTTATTAAATTGTTTGGGCCCAAGCCCAAGCCCAAATCCAGTAGACAAGGAGGCCATATGCTCCCTTCTAATGTCGTGAAAAAAATTGAGCCTTCAATTTTAACAAATCGATTTCAGCCCTTCGTTCTAAACTTCTAATCATAAATCTAAATTTCTTAATCGGAGAGAACGAGAAATGCATTAGTCCAGCGGAAGTTCCTTGAGACCGTTAAAAATGTAACATTTGAAAATAATAATTAATTTGTTGATCGGCTGATCAACAAGTTGCTTGCCCATGTAAATTAGTATGTAAATTGTTGTGGTTCCTGTAATGCAATACTACTTGTATTGTATTAATGCCATTAAGCTTCTATAATTTCATCACTTACTTATTTATCTCTTAGATATTTTATCACAGTTTGAACCATACAATTCCTGTGGACTTTTCCATTGTAGACATCCAGCAAAAAATCATAGCTTGGACCATACCAATCCTGTGGACTTTCCATGGTAGAAGTTCAGCACAAAATTCACAATATCAGCCAGATCATTCCTGTGGACTTTTCCATGGTAGAAGTTCAGCACAAAATTCACAATATCAGCCAGATCATTCCTGTGTACTTTTCATGATAGAAGTTCAGTACAAAATTCACAATATCAGCCAGATCATTCCTGTGTACTTTTCCATGATAGAAGTTCAGTACAAAATCCAGTTTGAACCAGACCATTCTTGTGGACTTTTCAATGGTACAAGTACAACACAAAATCCACGATAATAACAATTTCGTCAGTAAGTACACGATGTTATCTTCAAACATCCCCGCAATACTCGAAGCTACACGTACGAGAAAATGCTTTGCCCGAGGAAACAAACTTCGTGGATAATATCCGTTTAACCTCGCTAAAGTTAATAGCTAGGGCCCCTCGCGAATAATTATCAATCGCGGCGTAGTTAAATTAATGCAAGGTTGACAATGACAAGAATATATCCTTGCAGATAGATCTGCAAGGACTTACTCTCACGGATAGGCAAATTTTTTGCCTCGATCTTGCCGCAAATTCTTGTAGTGAACACTGAATAATTGAAGTATAAACACTCAAATAGCATGTGTTATGTTCATGCACATAATAATAGATATAGACACATAGTACCTATATAACCGATGTGGTACATGTACTGTACAAATGAAAATTAATTTGAGATTTAGCTCATAATAACAATCAATAGTACTTCCGTTAATAGCAATAACTAATTAATCACCTCTAATAAAATTATCTCTCTTGTGGGTTGGTCAAGGTCACATAATTTATAGAGCATGATGAGCCATCGATATCAGATGATTCCACTGCTTCCTCAATTACTCTTACATTGAAGTACGCCGGCTTCTTAGGTTCCGGTAAAATTATGCTTTCAGTGGTAAGAAACACGATCACATCTGACATGATGGGTCGATCAACTGGATTTTCTTGTACACACAATAAAGCCACATGAATGCATCTCTCTGTCTGTCTTTGGGACACTTCGGTTAATGTTGGACAAATTAGTTCAGAAAATTTCCCGCCTTTCCATCTATCCCATGCCTGTAAAAAATTTTTTACTAGGGTAAAAAATGCTACAAACTATATGTCTAGTCTTGTAGGTACTCAAATGCAAATATAATGTACTTTAAAACAAAAAATAAACTGAGATTTTAACAGGAATTCTGTTATGTTCCAGAAATTAAATTAAATACATATATAGGGGTCAGAGAGAAAAGAAGAAGGAGAGATCACTGACGTGGTGTTAATTAGAAAGCAATTAAAAAAATTTATATTTTCCCCATTGGTCCATTATTTTGTTGATAATAACTAATTGCTAATCAATGATAACTAGTCTTTGGTCTAGTGGCAATGGTCTCCATATGTGGGAAGTCATGGGTTCGAAACCTAGATAGAGAAATCTTTTGTTGTAATAACAAGGGTATGAAATTTGAAGGCCAAAATTTCATCTTTCTTACACCAAAAAAAAAAAAAAAAAACCCAAAAAAAAAAACTAATTTCTAATCAATTTCAGAGAATGCTCTTAGAATATGTGGAGCTCCTTACATATCCAAGAAGGTTGAGAAAGTCTTGGTATTGGTGGAAACCCATATTCCTTTTGCCACTTACAATCTCCAGAAGCAGCACACCAAAACTAAATACATCTGATTTGATCGAGTAACGACCCTCCGATGCATATTCTGGAGCCATGTACCCGCTGATAAAACAAAGAAAAAACAACATAATATGATGATATAAATCCTCAGATTATCATATATATTTTCTTGTAATAACTTTATCTTATTCAAAGACAGATTTATTTTAAATTAGTATGTTTTTTTGTTGAATTATGCCCTTTGTGTATACACTAATTATATTGGATTATTAGTTGACACGTAACAGCATACTTACTGTGTTCCTACCACCCTATTGGTATTTGCTTGGAGCTCCTTCGGACCGAATATTCTGGCTAATCCAAAATCAGATATCTTTGGGTTCATTTCAGAGTCTAAGAGAATGTTGCTCGCTTTCAAATCTCTATGAACAATTCTTAGCCTCGAGTGTTGGTGGAGATATAGGAGTCCTTGAGCAATGCCTTCAATTATCTCAAAACGCCTTTCCCAATTTAGAAGTGCTCCTCTTGATGTTTTATCTGTAGTTCAACATATAGTATTATACTAAAATAAGTTGGGTTATCTTTCCAGCAACTAAAATGTTCCTTGGTCATGAATTGTTAATTTTTTATTTACAACTAAAAGGAGGCAAATATTGAAAATATTTACTTTTTAAGTAATGGAACTTATGGGTGGATAAATTCTTAGAATTGATGAGAGAAACTTTGTGAACTTAGTATACTATTAACTACAACCCCAGTGATTTATTACAGATGACTCAGTATACTCTAATTTATGGAAACACGGGGGACAAAATGATAAAAATATTACAAAAATTCTTCCAAAATAGGTTTCCAAAGACATACCAAAAATGAAACAGTCTAAGCTCTTGTTTGGCATATACTCATAAATCAATATTTTCTCCTCTTCTTTGATGCACCACCCGATCAGCCGGACTAAATTTCTGTGTTGCAACTTTGCGATAAGTTGGATTTCATTTTGAAATTCAACTAGACCTTGACCAGAATTTGAAGAAAGCCTCTTCACTGCTATCTCAAGTCCATCTTGTAGCAGCCCCTAAAAGAAGAACTTGGAATCACAGCTATCTGAAGTACATTTTTATGCATTTTTCTAATTCAGTTCTTTTAATTATAATTAATATAAAAAAATCTTATTGCTTTTTTGCTCTAAAAGAATAATAATTAAAATAAATAAGAATGGTAAAAACAAAATTGCAGTATCGAGATGGAAGGAAATAGGAAGCACCTTATAGACGGGTCCGAATCCACCTTCACCGAGTTTATTGTCCAATGAGAAATTATCTGTCGCATTAGCTATTTGGCTGAAATCAAAGAGTGGAAAATCTGAACTTCTTTTGCTGTTCCATTGATTAAGTGTTCCGTTGTTAGTTGCTAGCATTCTTTCTTCTTGAGAAATCTCAGTTTCTAAGTCATTAATGAATGGATAAAGTGTTAGCTATGTTTTCATGTAAATTAACGTATTGACAATGTACTTTCAATTGTATAAATTAAGAACTAAACCTGAATATCTTAATTTTCTGATCAACAAAGAGACGATGAAGCAGCCAATAATAAGCAATGCCACAGATACACTGATGATGGTAATGAGGCGCCTGCTTTTCCCTCCTGAAGATCAACACACATCAATATAGTTAATAGTTTCTTTTGCAATTTTGCATAGATAAGGACTGAAAAAAAAATGATTCAACATTCATATGTAACTGATGGATAAACACAGCCAAAGAGTTGTAATTAGGTGGCAATTGTTCATCAAGTTGGATTTAGTTAGTTCACTTTCAGCTATATTCTGGCGCTTCGGATTTTGATTAATTTGAATTGCATACAAGTTATAATTTATTCCTGTGTAATTTTCAGTTACAGCTCGGTAGCACGCACCATTAGACTGTTAAGATAGCATTTTTGGTTAGGTGGTTATGTAGTATTCGGGTATGGGTTCTGCATTATGGTACTTCTTCTCAATTAGACCAAGTAGGTGATTTTTTGCAAGTAAGCAAGTTTTGTTGTTTGCACTTCAAATGATTTGTTTCAGATAAAGAACAGGGCAGGACAAGATCAGTTAGGGTCAATTAAGTAATTTGCTCTTTAGAAAAGGTCATTTCAGGTTTCTGGTCGTTGAAGCATCTTTTCTTATTGATTTCAACTCAATCTGAATCCTTATCCTATCTAATTCCCAGACAAATAATGATTTAAGAGATCTGGGAATGTTGCCTTTTGTAAAATAAACAATTACATAAGAATAAAGATATTCCAGATTTTCTTTTTAAAAAAATGAAAGATTAATGAGGCCATGTAAGGTGTTGAATACTCACCTTTAGTGCTGCTAGTTGTTGTATTCATTGGAGGAGGCTGAGTTGGCTGGTTACCAGATGCTAGAGGAGTCGATATTATTGATGTCCCTGAGATATGGTTATCTGGATTTCCAGAAAAGGTGTATATTTCATACCTCAGGTGGCATCTCAAATCTAAAATTCTTCCACCTTGTTTCCCGTCATATAACTGTAGAATCAAATTAATAAAGACTTCTAAACAAGCACGGCATGCAGTATTTGACAAATCGGGTGTGCACTGAGACAAGCCATAGATCACCGGCAAGGATCCTGTTATGTTTATCACTCCGGTCCCAAAATGCCTTTTGGAGTTATAAGCTGCCTGATCCGAGGCACTGCTAAGTAATGTATTCACCACAGTGTTGAAGTAGTTTTTTACAGTATTATTTGATGGATCCCATCCACTAAATCTACTGTCTGTCACGTATCTGTGGTTCCACCCTATGATTAGGCTCGAATAATTATCAGTTGAGTTGAGGATATTTTGGTTGGAGTAACTGAGGAGGCACAAGTCATAGTATATAGTGGCTTCTTTTGTGAATGGGCATAGATTCATTGCATCTCGGAAGGATTGGTTAAGGCAGCCGCCACAACTAGAAGAATTGACGTCGCCACGACAGAGGACAAGACCATAGATCTGGTTTGGTACTGAACCAATAGTATTTTCAGAGAAACCTTGTCTTGCAACAGCTTCTGTGGAAAAGGAGGAGAAGAGTGTCTTAAGGTTGGAACTGTATGTGCTATTTACGGTGTAGTTGCCGGTGGTGCCGCAAATTTGGCCAAAGTAGTCGGATGCAGATGATAGATGTAAGAAGAGAGTTGTGATGAAGAGAGCAAAAAGGCAGGGACAAATGTTCTGCATTGCTCTGTTTTTGGTCAAGGAACACAATTAGGATGAACTTGAGGAGCAAAAGTGCAAAACTACGCTACTGGATGATATGTTACAGTTTGGTATCTCAATATGACTTGGAGGTTTTAATACCACACATTTTTTTTATGCTACAAAATATCACAACTTTCTGTTTTTATTTAATTGTTGATGCTGTTAATATTGTTAAACAATATCCGTATTATCCAAATTTTTTTTCAAACATCTTCGAATAATTCTTCAATTTGATGAATTATACAAACCAATTATAATATTCAACTCATATATTCCTAAAATTTACGAAATTATTATTTACTACAAAAACGTTTGCCATACATGGCATATCATACACAGATGCATTAAAAATCCAACTTACTAGTGTGTAAAGGGAGGAGGCGCTCGCGCAAAATGAGCTCAACCATACATAGACGGTCAACAGTACATCAATTGCAGGACAACAATTGGAATTGATGTATGTGACTAACAATTAAAATTGTCTGCTAAAATAAATATAGAGTATGTGTCCGAACTAGTCTTTCATGGAAACAAATAATGCAAGAAGGAAGAAGTTGACTAAGTCAACTGTCGTTGAGGGTCGAGGCTACCTCACTAGTACAGGTACGATAAGGGTCGGGTGGAAGCATTTTCGTACCCATATCCATTACAAATTGTCTGTACTTGTACCCTACCCTTATCTGTTACGGTTGTTGGATAACGAAATGGTAGCGGATAAATAACGGGTCGTGCTAATATAATAATTATTTTGTTATTTACTAAATAAAACATTAAAACAAATTAATTTCACACATATATACATCTTTTAAAGGTCCAAATTTTATTGGAATTTGCTGGAATTTATTTACGTGTATTAATGGTCAATTGAGTGTGACACAACTACAAAGAGTAGTTGGAGAATGAATATTTATTGCTCATTAATATATAATTTTTTTATAATTAACCGATCGGGTAACAGGTACGGAATAGGCTTTACTTGTATCCTTGCCTGTTTAGATAACAAAAAAAATCTTTACCCGTATCCGATAAGTTTACCAAAAAAAAATTCTTACCCGTATCCATCTTATTAAATACGGTATGAGTCGGGTAAACGGATAAAAAAGTGTCATTGACAACCCTACTAGTACACTATTGCCGTGTTTGTTTTTTCAGTCTTCTCATAATATTGAGTGCTTTGATGACTTTGAATAAACCACTGGCGACTGCCGAGTCTACATCATGAAAATTTTCCAGATTCTATTACTGTAGACATCAAGCGTGTCCTTACAAAAGTTTTGGTAAACAAATTGGAAGCATAAAATTAAAATGTTTAGAAATAAAATAAAATACAACTATAAGAAACAAAAAAAGTTGAAACAATTTTAGTAACAAATTCGCAATTGTGATATGTGATGTTTATATTTCCAAAACAGTGATTTGTATCTATTTTAAAAAATATTAAAAATTTTCCAAAAAAATATAAATGTGAGGCATGATGAAGGCATAAAAGACATGAGGAATTTGAACCCTCCTATAGATAATTTAATAATTAAAATAGAGTAGAACTAGGGTGTTCTTAAGCTCACCAAGTCTCTTTGTAAGCTTAACTCAAAAACCCATCGGATTGGTTTCAAGCAATGCATCCAAACCGTTGAAACCGGTCTACTTCACGAGTGATGAGTTTACATATCAAATTTATATGTAATTTAAATATAATTTTGTTATGACCTGAGAAAGGCAATAATATTTGACATGATGAACTTACAAGAATCTATAAGTATTCGCAAGTATAAAAAAATGACTATTGTCAAGGGTAAACTGATAAAAATTACTATTTCTAAGAATATCGCTATTGCTGACGGAAGTCTATGCGAGAATACCAACGCTATTAAGCACCGTTAAGCTCGTGGATACTCACATATTCTTATTGTTGAATTCAATAATTGTGGCGATTATATGAACACAAGAAGAATAAGTGACTTTTTGTGAGGGTAAAAAGTGACTTTTCGCGACGGAGTACCGTCATAACTGTGTTTTTTCTATTCGCGACGGAGAACCGTCATAAATGCGCTTTTTCCCTGGCAATAAGTGTCTACTTTGTTGTTGTGGAAGAAATTGAAGGACTATGTACAGTGTTGACTATTGCCCCATTGCAAGTATCTTCACCACATATTCTTATTGTTGAATTCAATAATTGTGGCGGTAATTATATGAAGAAATTAAAGGACTATGTACAGTGTTGACTGTTGACCCATTGCAAGTATCTTCACCAAGGCCACTAATTTGTCATCAACTACATTAGTCCCACTAATTTGTCATCAACTACATTAGTCCCACTAATTTGTCGTCAACTACATTAGTCCCACTAATTTGTCATCCACTACAATAGTCCCACTAATTTGTCGTCAACTACAATAGCAGATGGCGAAAGTCCCACTAATTTGTCGTCAACTATACAATAGCAGAGATATGATTAGGAACTTGAATTGTTTGCCTGACCTTTATTTGGCCCATTTCTATCCCACTAATCTACTACTAGTCTACTACAATTAATAGCAAATATATATAGATACGATATGTCTTGGAAATTTTCGCCACCAAGACATCCGGTCTTAGTCCATGCATGTCATAATTAGAATCTAGAATAGAAAAGTGGGAAGATATATCACCAAATTTGCAATTTGAAATTAATATGACGGAGAATTTAAATATAATACAGATATAATTATTTTGACATATTTTATTTTTTTATAGGACATGTCATATTTTTTTTATATGGCCTTTAAAAGAACTACAATATATATATCTAGTTCAATTATATTATAAGCTCTATATCCTTATTCCGTGTTAAAGATATTCTTATTTATCAGTTTAAACGTCAAATAAATTCTTTATTTGCATGTTACCCGAAATTTTTATTTTTAACATTTTAAATAAATAAATTAATAAAATAACCATCGTTTCTGGTCAATTCTAAATCTAACACGGCCGCAGAATGCCGGAGCGGACCCATATGGGGGAGGCCGCAGAATGCCGGAGCGGACCCCCATATGGGTCCGCAGAATGCCGGAGCGGACCCGGGTCCGCACTATGCCGGAGCGGACCCTGGTCTTTATATCCCGAAAATGACAGGAACATTTAATTCCACACTCTCACACCTTCTCTCTCCTGAGTTAGCTCTGATCTGTAAGTTTTTTCTCTCTTCTTTTAAATTTTTTATTTTTATTTCAGTAGATTAAAAATTTAATTAGAATAATTAATTTAGCAATAATTTAATTAGAATAATTAATTTAAATTAATTAATTTAGTTAATTTTTAATTGTAGGTTTCTTCTGTATTGAATTGGAAAATGGCTCTTATGGTATCCATCTACACTGGTGGGGATGTATTAACAGGTCCTAATGGGGTTTACTACAGTATTGGACCCGTTACTGTGATCCCGGTATTGCCAGGTACGGATTATTTGGGACTTAAATCAAGTATATGTGGGAATTTGGGGTTGGATCAGGGTCAGTATGACCTTAAAATTGATGCCAAAATTAGCATGCCGACTAGTTCGGCACAAACCTGGTTCCAACTATTTCCAATTCAGAATGAGGGAGTGTGGCAGGTATTGTATAACCAAACCATGAGTTTTTCTGGGGGTGCATACAAGATAATTGACCTATATGTGGAGGTTACCAGAGCCCGGCGTTCGAACCCAGTTCAGAGGTTAATCCAGGGTCGTAGTCGGGGTAACTCATCCGGCTCTAGTCCATCCCCTGTCCAAATTGACCAACCGTCCAGTAGTCGGGCCCCAGTTCAGAGGGACCGACCCTCCCGTCGGGCCCCATCCCAGACTGACCACCCTTCATCTAGTTGGACCGCTCATTGGGGTCAAACTTGTAATCCGGATGAATCTGATGAAGAAGTGGATCCGGAAATACTAGAGGCAGAGGAAAATTGGGGTCATATTGATCCTGAGGGTATGAGCGATTATTCTGACCAAGAAGATATCGGGCCTGTGCTCGGACTATCAAGGAAATTCAAGATGGATAGCGGGTTTCAGATAATGGATCGCGGGGTTCAGCACCCGATTCATGCTTTCAACGACACATCAGGGTTTATGGAAGCCAATTCGGGTTTGTTTGGAAGTAGAGCAGATTTTGAGAATGAATTGTCCGAGGGACAAACATATGACTCAAAGGAGGACATGAAGAGCGCAATTGCCAGGTTTCACATCCTTTGCAACAAAGAGTTAATACCTACGCACAGTGACCGCACAAGAATGAGGTTCAAGTGCAAGGACAGTTACTGTGGGTGGTACATACTCGCAAGGGCCACCGGTTATGGAACACAATGGCGTGTCTCCAAATGCCCAACACAACATTCATGCCACGCGGATGCGACAAGAACAGATCACGCCCAGTTGTCAGCTGCTATGGTTGCCGAGTGTATATCCGCTCACATGAGGAACGATGTCGACCTGAGTATTCAGGCTGTCCGAATTGCTGTTGCTGAAAGGTACAACGGTCAGATACCGGCGTACAACAAACTATGGCGTGGCCGTGAGTTGGCAATAGCCCGTCAATTTGGCAGTTGGGAGGGGTCATACGCTCTTGTAGTTCCATTGTTGGAGGCAATGAAAAGAAGCAACCCAGGTACTACATTGTTCCTTCAATTTTTACGTTATTTCATTATCAATCAACAATTGAACTTATTTTTTTAAATTTATTGACAGAAACATTGTTTGAGGTGACCTCATATCCCACTGGTGAACCTGGACCATGGAGGTATTTTCATAGGGCGGCTTGGGCATTTGGACCGTGCATAGCTGCTTTTCAACATATCAGACCGGTCATCACAGTTGATGCATGTTTCCTGTCAGGCCGGTATAAAGGTAACTAATTTGGTTGTTTTCACTTTATTTATTTTAGTTGATTTCGGCTCTTACAAAATGGGTTTTAACCATAGGCAAGCTGTTGATTGCAACCGGGTACGATGCTGAAAATCAGCTCCTCCCGTTGGCTTTTTCACTGGTAGAATCAGAGAGTTATGACGATTGTGCGTGGTTCATGAAATGGTTGCGCCGTAATGTAATCCGCTCCAGATTCATGTGTGTCATCACTGATAGGGGAAAGGGTATCAAGAAGGTGTTCAGACAAGATGATATGGGGTGGAACGAGGAGGATGAGGATCAATGTGTTCACCGTCTTTGTGCTACTCATATAGCCGAGAACATGAAGAAGAACGGTTGCAGTGATAAGGCAATCCGTTTTTTTAGAATATGTGTGGCTAAGAGGAAGATGAGGAGGTACGAGCAAGGAATGCAAGCAATGGGGCAGGCATGTGACATTGCCCTCAATTGGCTGGACGGTGTGGGTAAGTATTTGGATCAAGATGAGAACGAGTGCCCCAAACCATGGAAGATATTCCAAGCACTGGACGGTGGTTACCGTTGGGGCATCATGACTACAAACGGGTCCGAGTCGCTTAATAAGGTCTTCAAGTCCTCTCGTAGGCTACCGGTTGCAGCAATAATTGAAGACACATTTTACAAATGTATGACATGGTTTGCGCAAAGGAGGGCCAAAGCGGAATGGGAAGTCACTCAAGGTCAGCAATTCTCGTGTCGTGTGCATAAGGTACTTTTATTTGTAGTTATTTCTTCATAATTTTTAATGAAGTTTGTTAAAAAAAATATCTGACTTCTTCATTATTTTTTAATTTTTCGTAGCTGATCAACAAACGGTTCGAGAGGTCCGATAAAATGAAGACGCTGGGGGGCTTTGGAAACAACAACGAGTTCGAGGTAACCGCCACACAGGAGAGAGTTCACGCTTTCATACCTGACGATTCTGGTCGGTTTACCAAGGCCAATTACAAATACACGGTGATAATCGGGGATGATCACACGGTAACTTGCACGTGCCAGAAGCCTCAATTGGAGAGAATAACGTGCTCTCATGTTCTGTCCGTGTGTCGTCTCCGAGGCATCGACCCTGGCGTATTTGTAAGTCAGTATTATCACATCCATACACTGATCAACACATGGAGCGCACAATGGCATGTTTATGGAAATCAGTCGGAATGGCCTCCACACGATGGCCCGGTCCTTGTTCCAGAGAAAAAAAATATTGCTGTGGGCAGAAGACAGCACGACAGAATTCCGATGTGGATGGATGTTCTACATAATAGGAGAAGAGGACACCAAGCCGGCCGAGATACGCAAGAAAGACAAAACAGAGCTGCTCGGGCTGCACGAGATTGAGAGTTAATGTTGTTTTTCTAATTGTACTTGTAAAACTATTGTTTATTTTCGGTTAATTAGACGTATTTGTAATTTCCGATAACATTCGCATGTTCTATTGTATGCTTCTTTATATGGCTCCTTGTTCTATTGTAATGTTTCTTTTGATCAAACAAACGACGAACAACAATTTCAGATTAAACGACATTTCAAATATAAGTAATTATACACAACTTCCAGAAAAACGTTACATTTTTGATTGATAAAAATTTCCAAAACAAAACCATAATCAAATTCAGAATCAGAAAAAAAAAAAAAAGACCAGGGTCCGCTCCGGCATAGTGCGGCCCCATATGGGGGTCCGCTCCGGCATTCTGCGGCCTCCCCCATATGGGTCCGCTCCGGCATTCTGCGGCCGTGTTAGATTTAGAATTGACCAAAAACGGTGGTTATTTTATTAATTTAATTCTTTAAAATGTTAAAAATAAAAATTTCGGGCATGTTACTCCACAATTTAACATAGCTTAAAACCATTATTCGAAACTAAGCTTTCTAATTAAACAGACAGATGATATCAATGCAAATGGGCTGAGAGTTGAACGATTTTTGAAAGGCCCGTTAACCAATTCGAATCAAAGCAGAGTTGCTTTAATACATGCAATGTTCTTAGATTCTGTTAAGATAGCACAAGGCTAGATCACGAGTGAATAGAAAGGTGATTTTAAATATGGATTTCATCATTGTCACAGCCCACTATAGTTGTTATATACACAAGAGTTGCCTATATATATAGGACCAAAGGAAAAATAATAAAGAGAAGAGATACAATAGTTATTTTTGAAATTTCTGAAATGTCCATTAATTTTAAATAGAATTTATTTTAATTAGAATTAACATAATTAAATCATCCACGGTGCACTATGAGAGAATTTCAAATTTCGATGGGATATATTAAATATTGAAGAATTGATGAGGACACTTTTAATTATACATTTGATTGGCATGCACTAACACTCATTTTGTCCTTGCTCTTTAATTATGACAGCATGCATAGAAATATGTATTTCTTTCATGTACAATTCATGTAAGATAATGTTATCTTTAGCGAATTAAGCAAAAAAAAATAATTATGACACATGTACAATGAAGAATCACTCATTTATTTTCCATCTTCATGCACATTTTATTTTTGTACACGCTTTCGCTGCCTAATTAATAACTACCTTAACTACTATAAATATTAAGTGAGAAAAATAAATTGTATGTGAGTTTGAAAAACATTATATTCCAAATTAATTTTAAAAAATAAATCGCTAGTGAATTTAAAAAAATCATATATTATTTAGATATTAGAGAAAATCAATTAACCATAAGAGTGGGTATTAAATCCAGTTGCAGACTCTCAAATCTGCATTTCAATATTGTGTTTACCAGAAGGTAGCATATGAGAGAGCTATCATGTGTATATATATATTTTTTTAAACAAAATATAAAAGAATTTACTTTATTGTCGTTTATTATAGTACTAACCAAATGGGAAAACATTGTGTAAATAATTTATTAATTTCAGAATCATAAATAATAATTCTGAAAAATAAACCTGTGAACATCCAACATAATACCCTATGGTATATAAATGACTTTTGGACATGTAGCAAGGACTGCTGTGATGGTAGAAAACTTTCGTATTTTGATACTTGTAAATATAGTAACAATATTATTAAAATTAAAAAGAAATAATATAGAATATTGAATGAAGGTCATGTGATACTTCATGCCACAGATTTTTTTTTTCACTCACAGAGAATTCATGCTTCTTTTGCCTTTGTACATCTAGCATTTTCACTCAAAAAGTAAAATATCATAACTTTTCCATTTCAATATCAGAGCCTCTATAAATAAGAACCATAGAAATACTTATACCTCCATTGGTAATCAATATAAATTGCAGGAAACTAAACTTGTTCAAGCATACGATAATGTTGTTATGAGTTTAGTTTTGTCCAATATCTTATCTTCGCTAAGCTTGGTGAAATTCAAATGTCTTTCTATTTTCAATTATTTTATTTTTTATTATTTTTTATTATTGTAGGCAATGTTTTTGGATTTTGAAATTGAGAATCAGAGACAATAAAAACCATTGTTTTAAGGAATAGTGGTTTAATTTTTTCTGATATCTTATTTTCAATTGCTCAATTTGTTCGATTCTCTTAATATTGTGGAATGTTGACAAACAATGATTGGATAGAGAAACATAATTATTTGACACAGCGACAAAAGCTAAGTGATTTTCTTTTTATATTTATTAAATGTTGTCTTACATATAAATTGATTATTTATCTCAATTATTGTGATGTATGTTAATATCAATTTCATATTTAAACCAACATAAATCTTACTATATTATATTTTTTGCTCCAGTTTTTCCTGTATGATTTTGCAAAAGAGAGGTTTTGAGGTTGCAATACTGACAATAATTCTGAAATTTTAAGTGCACAACCTACATTTATTTATGACATTGTGTCAATTTCTTCTACGAGAACACCATTAAATAGATTAAAATATGTGTTTGCAAGCATTTATGAATATGCTGTTTGAGCTTGTGTTGACATTGTGATGTTTATATTTCCAAAAACAGTGATTTGTATCTATTTAAAAAAATATTAAAAATTTCCCAAAAAAATATAAATGTGAGGCATGATGAAGACATGAAAGACATGAGGAATTTGAACCCTCCTCTAAATAATTTAATAATTAAAATGGAGTAGAACTAGGGTGTTCTTAAGCTCACCAAGCCTCTTTGTAAGTTTAACTCAAAATACCCATCAGATTGGTTTCAATCAATGCATCCAAACCGTTTAAACCGATCTACTTCACGAGTGATGAGATTACATATCAAATTTATAAATTTTTAAACTAATTTAATATAAAGTCAAGCGGTCAAAAAATGATGAAAAATGAACACATTAAAATTAACTTATAAACCATCTTTTTTTTACCGCTTGACTTTATACTAAATTAGTTCGAAAATATATAAATTTGACATGTAAAAGTATCACTCGTGAAGTAGATCAATTTTAACGGTTCGGACATTTGAAGCCAATTCAATAGGTTTTTGAATTAAGTTCACAAAAGGACTTGGTGGCTTAAGAACACCCTAGTTATACTCATTAAAATATATGTAATTTAAATATAATTTGATTATGACCTGAGAAAGGCAATCACATTTGACATGATGAACTTACAAGAATCTGTAAGTATCCGCAAGTATAAAAAAATGACTATTTCCTAGGGTAAACCGATAAAAAATACTATCTCCGAGAATATCGCTATTGCCAACGGAAGTCTACGCAAGAATACCGACGCTATTAAGCACCTTTAACCTATCTTCACCACATATTCTTATTGTTGAATTCAATAATTGTGGCGGTTATATGAAGAAATTAAAGGACTATGTACAGTGTTGACTATTGCCCCATTGCAAGTATCTTCACCACATATTCTTATTGTTGAATTCAATATTGTGGGGGTCATATGAAGAAATTAAGACTATGTATAGTGTTGACTATTGACCCATTACAAGTATCTTCACCAAGGCCATGTCCCTCATTGTAGTTGAATTGTAGTTGGCGAAAGTTCCACTAATTTGTCGTCGAAATTAGTTGAATTTAAGTTGTTGATTGAAATGTTTGCTTGACCTTCGGCCCATTTCTATCCGATTAATCTATATATGTGGCTAAAATTCGTTCATATCTACTACTAGTCCATTCATGTCATAATTCGAATCTATATAGAAAAGTATAAAGATATATCAACAAATTTGCAATTGGAATACATATATAATTTTGAAATTTTTTTTTTTATAGGACATGTCATATTTTTTTTTATATGGCCTTTAAAAGAACTACAATATATATATCGAGTTCAATTATATTATAAGTTATATATATCCTTATTCCGTGTTAAAGATATTCTTATTTATCAGTTTAAGCGTGAAATAAATTCTTTATTTGCATGTTACTCCACAATTTAACATCAAGTTAAAACCATTATTCGAAACTATGCTTGCTAATTAAACAGACAGATGATATCAATGCAAATGGGCTGAGAGTTGAACGATTTTTGAAAGGCCCGTTAAGCAGTTGGAAGTATTGTCCATTAAGAAGCACATTAATTCATGTAGCCCAGGTGGATTGATCTGATGCTTCTCTCACCTCTCGCTCCAACTCTACACTGCCTCTCTACTCGGACTCTTCACTCTCTCAATTTTTTCATTAGCCATAACCGATTCATTTGTTGGTTGGAAATGCTGACGATGTGAGTCCAGTATCGCCTTCAATGGAGGTGTCCATCCTAATCCTATTACATGAACTTTAAATACAACTACTAAATAAAAAATTTAAAAATTAAGAAAATTAATAAAAAAAATAGTAAAAAGAAAATGGAGAAGAGTAGAAATAAGAAGGTTAGGAAATAAAAAAGAAGGCATCGAAAAGGAAAAGAGAATCTGGACTGGAACTCAACATATTATTAGTTCCACAAGTTAAAACGAAAATAAACTTGGTAACATTTATATACAACTTCGGTGCGGTAAAGAGAAGTCCGGAAAAGAAATCAGGTTTCGTAAGGATACCGGTCCAGCATAAGGAAAATGGGTTTCGGATAGAACCAGATATCCGTTCCGTTTACGCATAGGAAAATTTATTTGTTTCTGTATTTCGATATTTTCTTTGTACTGAATAAAAATCCGAATTTGAATCCGCAAAATTATCTGCTTTGTTGACCCTCATTCAAATCATAACCGAATTCAGAGCAGATTTGGATGGATATTACACGCTCCGTTTACACCCCCAATCCCATCACGATTAAATAATACAATTTCTATTGTGCTCAAATTAAATAAAAAATGAATACAATAGGGAAAACAATTTTGATTGTTCCAATCAAAACAGAGTTGCTTTAATACATGCAATGTTCTTAGATTCTGTTAAGGTAGCACAAGGCTAGATCACGAGTGAATAGAAAGATGATTTTAAATATGGATTTCATCATTGTCACAGCCCACGATAGTTGTTATATATACAAGAGTTACCTATATATATATAGGACCAAAGGAAAAATAATAAAGAGAAGATATACAATAGTTATTTTTGAAATTTCCATTAATTTTAAATTTAATTTATTTTAATTAGAATTAACATAATTAAATCATATACGGAGCGCACTATGAGAGAATTTCAAATTTCGATGGGATATATTTAATATTGAAGAATTGATGAGAACACTTTTAATTATACATTTGATTGGCATATGCACTCATTTTGTCCTTGCTCTTTATGATAGCATGCATACAAATATGTATTTCTTTCATGTACAATTCATGTAAGATAAAGTTATCTTTAGCGAATTAAACAAAAGAAAATTAATTATGACACATGTACAATGAACAATCACTCATTTATTTTCCATCTTCATGCACATTTTATTTTTGTACACGCGTTCGCTGCCTAATTTATAACTACCTTAACTACTATAAATATTAAGTGAGAAAAATAAATTGTATGTGAGTTTGAAAACATTATATTCCAACTTAAATTAAAAAAATAAATCGCTAGTGAATTTAAAAGCATCATATAATATTTAGATATTAGAGAAAATCAATTAACCATAAGAGTGGATATTAAATGCAGTTGCAGAGCAAAGAGAACAAGTGATTAGTGAGATTAAAATAGAGGCTTCTAACTTGAATAAAACTGACGTCAAATTTGGACAACATAACAATATATTAGAATAGAAAATGAAGATCTCTCAAATCAATGCTTTGTTTTCATTATCATGTCCACTATTGCTTTCCTTATTTCATTGTTTATGCTTTTTTTCACTCTCGCTTTCGTCGGTGCTTTTCAACTATAAATGACGCCGTCTCTAATGAAGACTCTCAAATCAGCATTTCAATATTGTGTTTTTCAGAAGAGAGCATTTGAGAGAGATATCATGTTTATATATATTTTTTAAAACAAAATATAAAAGAATTTACTTTGTTGTCGTTTATTATATTAGTATTAAAACTGATTCTTCAAATTATTTGATATATGATATAATTTAAAATAATTATGTTGTTAGTAAAAAAATATTTTTCTCAAATGCAACTTAGGTATATAATTAGTATTAATAAGCTGCATAAATGAAATTAAATTAATTATAGTAAAAAAATAAATTTGGGAACAAAGTAATTTCAACTCACAGGAGAATATATATTTGATGACGTGTTATATTTTTCTACAAGAGCATAATATAAACAAAAATTATAATGCATTACAATTTCTGGAATACAAAAAATAATCCACAACATGACAAGTCATGATGCGTGTCATTCCATTTATCTCCGAATTCATATCACCTCAGATTATAATGCACACAATATTTTTGTTTGGATCTAGACCGTCTGATTATAATACACACAAATATTAAAGGAGCTCCGTGCATTTTGTTTCAAACCGAATTGATCTAAATTCTGATTGGACGGTCCAGATTTAAACACAAATATTATATATGTTACCTCATACAAAATGAACTCTTTATCTCTGGGATGTCATTTTTCACGTGATAATATATAGTTTTCAAAAGAAAATTAATTTAGATTTCATGGTATAATTTTGAGCTGATAATGATAAAGAAACAACACAGAATAAGAAAATCAGTTTACTTCTGTTAAACCATGGAATTAATTATTGAAATAATTGAATTAAAATTTTATTTTATGCGAATTTATTATAGAAATAATTGAATTGCTTAATACTAAACAAAAGAAAATACAACAGGAACTGACATCTCTCAAAATATATAACAACATATCTGACTAACCAAATGGAAAACATTGTGTAAATAATTTATTAGCATTGCGCAGCATTCCCATTGAAACCCCGGCACACTGAGAGAAAACAGCCCTGGATACATATATTATTTGTGTTTACATCTCTAAATAAAATAAATATTTATGAAGAGGATTTTTTCTTCATTTTATTAAAATACTACCGATACATTGCAAATTATCTAGTTCATTTAGAAGGCTGCATATTTAATCAATATCATAACCATCTGGTTCGTTCGAACATAATTTGAAAACAAGAACTCCTTGCAATCGAACTCGCTTAACTTAATTTAAACCGAAATTGAATGGAGCAATCAAATTCAAAATTCAAAACGAATCCAAGTCAGCGAGCTGAGAGCAGAAGATCCATGCCCAAGCCTAAATTGAATCGAGCAATCAAACTCGAAATTCAAACGAAGTGTTATTAAATTGTTTGGGCCAAAGCCTAAGCCCAAAATCCAGTAGACAAGGAGGACATATGCTCCGTTCTAATGTCGTGAAAAATTGTTTTGTTCTTATAATCTTGTTTCAAATTGTGCACTAAATAAATTTATGTTTTGTTGTGCTTATGCAAAGTCTTTCGTGTAACTATTGTTTTCCATAGGTAAGATAAATAATTCGTTTTGGAACCAAAGTTATCATACCAGAAAATACTATTTAAGAATGGAAACTATTCCCGGTAATCAATACCATGCATATAATAGCGATAATTCATGTCAAATCACCGCTTCTTATAAGAATGAGAGAGGAGAACATAATTGTCTCTATTATGATGTTAATTTGTCACTGCATACGTCTTTATTTTATAGAAGATTAATTTTTTTAGAACGGAATTACCGAAATAAAATTAAAAATATTCTAATTTTTTAAGGGTCGGTAGAGGAAATAGTTATTAATCACATATATTCATTCTTAATAATTTTATTGTTAGGTAATTATTTTAAAAATAAAAATATTGACCCTATAAAAAAGAAAAAAAAGGAGGTTTAAATGTCTCCATAATGTCTCCACTTTATAATCTAATAATATTTTGTTTTTAAAACTTATACGTAAAAATAAAATCGTTAGATGTAATCTATATTATTTTCTCTGCATGTACACACAATATTTATCACATTTTAGTTTTGTTTTTATACGAATCAACAAGTTAAAAACGTCCATAATTTATCCATTTCAATATATTTTTGCAAGATCTTGCTACCAATCAAAACAAAGTACTTAAAATATCCTAATCTTTTGTATATGTATAGATAAAATGATATATATCAAAGCTAACAGTTTTATTTTGATATTTGAATTTTATTTTTCATTATTAACATTTAAAAATTAAACCTAACGGTTTTATTTTGATATTTGAGTTTTAAATTTTTAATTATTAATGTTTAAAAAATTAAGGCATAATGAAACCACAAAAATTGAAAGCATTTGAGCCCTCCATGATGAGAAATTGAACCCTCCCTTGAATAACTTTGTGCTATTTCTGGTTTACAGGGAAGAATGCATGTGACCTATGTGGTACATAAGAAATTTAATTTGAGATTTTACATATAATAACAATCAATGGTACTTGGATTGTAAATGATGTCATATTTATAGCAGTAAGTAATTAATCACCTCCAGTAACATTATCTCACTTCTGGGTTTGTCAATGTGACATAATTTATAGAGCATGACCCAACTGCTTCCTCTGTTTCTCTTACATTGAAGTACGCTGGGTGCTTAGGCTCTGGTAAAATTATACTTTCGGTGGTAAGAAACACGATCACATCTGACATGGTGGGTCGATCAACTGGATTTTCTTGTACACACAATAAAGCCACATGAATGCATCTCTCTGTCTGTCTTTGGGACACTTCGGTTAATGTTGGACTAATTAGTTCAGAAACACTCTCATCTTTCCATCTAACCCATGCCTGAAAAAAAGAAATTTTAGTCCAGGGAAAAAAATGCTACGAACCGAGATTTTAACAAGAATTCTATTTTGTTGCAGAGTTTGAATTAAGTAACAAGAATTTCACTGTATAGAAGTGTTATCATATGTCAATCTATGAGCTCCTTACATATCCAAGGAGGTTGAGAAAGTCCCCGTAATGGTGGAAACCCATATTCCTTTTGCCGCTTACAATATCCAGAAGCAAGACACCGAAGCTGAATACATCTGATTTCATTGAGAAAAGACCCTCGGATGCATACTCTGGAGCCATATAACCGCTGAAAAGAAAAATCAATATATGATGATATGTCAATATTATATGTTTCTTATTCGTAGATACTAATCTTGTATTATACTGATTTAAGTTAAATTATTGTGAGTTTTTTTTTTTTTTTGAATTATGATCTTTGTTTATGCACTAACATATATTGGACATATTTTATTTGACAGGTAGCATCATACTTACTATGTTCCTACCACCCTATTGGTATTTGCTTGGAGCTCCTTCGGACCGAATATTCTGGCTAATCCAAAATCAGATATCTTTGGGTTCATTTCAGTGTCTAAGAGAATGTTGCTTGCTTTCAGATCTCTGTGAACAATTCTTAGCCTTGAGTGTTTGTGGAGATATTGGAGTCCATGAGCAATGCCTTCAATTATCTCAAAACGTCTTTGCCAATTTAGAAGTGCTCCTCTTGCTTTATCTGTGATTTTATACAACACACAGATATATAGTAATATAGGAAATGGAGTTGGATTATCTTTGTTTTTACATTCCAACAATTAATCCTTGGCCTTGTATATATTGTTAGTTTCTAATTACAATTTTAACATAAAAGGAGTCAAAATATTGTACTGTTGACTTTTAATAAAGGAACTTGTGGGTAAATTGGTTCTTAGAATTTCAAAGGGGAAATCTGGTGATCTGACAGGCCTCAGAATGCTATATAAACCAAACAACCCAAGTGATTTGTTACAGATGACTAATTAGTACTAAGAAAAAAAAATTCTCTATAAAATGGAATCAGTACTCTAATATCTGAATAAATTTCTGAAAAATGGATAAAAGATTACAAAAATCCTTGCAAAATAGGTTTCTAGAGACATACCAAAAATGAAATAGTCTAAGCTTTTGTTTGGCATAAACTCGTAAATCAATATTTTTTCCTGTCCTTGTATGCACCACCCGACCAGCCGGACTAAGTTTTTGTGTTGCAACTTAGCTATAAGTTGAATTTCATTTTTAAATTCAACTAGACCTTGACCCGAAAATGTAGAAAGCCTCTTGGCAGCTATCTCAAGTCCATCTTGTAGTACCCCCTAGAAGAAGAACTTTGAATCATAATAAATCCTAATTCTTCTTTTTTATTCATCATATAAAGTATTTGCATGTATTTTTCTAATTTGTCGGTTCTTTAATGATTTCCTACATTTTAATTGCCACGTTAAAGTTGTGGCTTTTCTTGCTCTAAAAAAGTAATTTTTGAAATAAACAAGGAAGAGAAAAAGGAAAGCAGTATCAGGATGGAAGCAAATAGGAAGCACCTTATAGACGGGTCCGAATCCACCTTCACCGAGTTTATTGTCCAATGAGAAGTTACCTGTTGCATTAGCTATTTGATTGAAATCGAAGAGTGGAAAATCTGAACTTCTTTCTCTGCTCCACAGATCCAGTGTTTCGTTGTGAGTTGCGAGCATTTTTTCTTCTTGAGAAACCTCGGTTTCTAATTCATTAACGAAGGGATAAAGTGTTAGCAAATTTTTCATTCAAATGAAGTTATTGACAAGTACTGTTCAATTTTAAAAAGAACTATACCTGAATATCTCAGTTTTCTGATCAACAAAAAGACCATAAAGAAGCCAATAATAAGCAATGCCACAGATACGGTGATGATGATTATGAGGTGCCTGCTCTTTTCTCCTGTTGAGGTTCAAATTATCAACACATATCATATAATTTCTTTTATTATTTTGCATAGATCAAAATTGAAGTAAAAGATTCATCATTCGTAACGAAAATAGGTGGAAATTGACATCAAATTGTATTCAGGTTAGTTTACTTTCAGCTATAGTCTGGCGGCTTCATATTTAGGTAATTTTCAGTTGCTGCTTGGATTATATTGAGTCAAGTGTCTGTTATGATCCTATAATTCCATAGTACAAGGGATCAGTCACACAAGGGTATACCTAAATGTCACCCTATATACATCAAAAATAAAAAAATGAACCATTTGCCCACGAAAGCCGATCAAATAAAAAGACATATATTTTTCTTAAACATGCTACAATTTTTTTATGCTTTTAATAAAGGGTAAAATGGGTATGTTATAAATTTAAATGAGTTCTAATATAAAAACAATAAAAATGGGTACATATACATATGTGAGTTTTTGAAGTTTAGAGGGGGAAATACGTAATTTTGAAGTTCAGAGGGGTAATAGTAATTTTGGAGTTTTTCAATTTCATCCTCTAGTTTACTGATATTACAAATTGTGATATAATTTAGAGTTCTCCAAAATTAAAGTTTCAACAACTGGGAATTCATTTCTGACTTGAGGGATGGACAAGGGCTTTCACTTGCAACAGGAAATAAACAAAATCAAATCAAGATTGAACAAAACGAAAGAAAAGATGAAACTAAGGGAAAGAAAAGATGTGGACTTCAAAGAACCAATATACTTTGATTATCACAATATATTTTTTAAGTAGCGCAAATTGGACATTTAAAGGCACTTTGTTCTTTTCCATTTATTATATTATCATGTTCCATTTATACATATTATTTTGCTCCCCATCAATCACATATTCTGCTCTAGTCTCCTAAGATTCAAATTTTTTTACCCAGGCTCAATTTCCTGTGCTTCCTATTGGGTCAAGTAAATATATTAACAAAATGATCAATATTTCCTATGAGAAATCTTGTATACTATATATCAGACCATTATAAATTTAGGATTTTGAATTAACACTGCTGAAGCTAATCATTCTCAATCCTTATCCAAGTTGGAAACTGACGAAAACCAAACCTATTCGGACTCGGACTCGGACTTGGACTCAACCTCGGTACAGGTGAATTGCTCTTCAATCTTCTTGAATGGCTAAGCACAAGTATCAAGAAGGGGTCCCACTAGTTCATCATTTCCTATGATGATTAATTATGATTTTTAAATTATGTTGTGTTTTCTATGAGACTTTATTATGTTACTATTTTCTAGGTTTGACTATTTATATTTTCTATGTCATTTTTAATTATGTTAGAGTTTCCAAGAGTTGGTTAGAATTTCTAAGTTCATTATGTGGTGTTAGTTTCTAAATTGGACTTTTAGTTTTTCTAAGTTATTTATTATAATATATGTATTATAAGAAGAGATGGCATGTCATCTTTTTCTTTAGACTTGATTAATATATGAAATTTTCTTATCTTCTCTCTTGTGATTTTCTCTCTTCTTGTCTAAATTCTCTTCCCAAATTGTTCAATATCTCACTAAACCAAACAAAACCTGTACACGCGGAGTAGAGTTTGGGACGTACCGTCGTCAAGTGGTATCAGAGCCAGGTTCGACAACCACCTTCGCGCTTGCGTGAAGTTGTATCCCCGACATCCACCCAGTTCGACAACCATCTTCATCAACTGTTCTATTCAACAATGGCCGACCCAAACCTTATCGCCATCATTGAACAAATGCAGCGGGTGCAAACCGAGATACTCGAGCGAATGGATAACAATCAAACCCAACTTATCACCACCCTCATGGAACAATTAAACCCGAACAACAACAACAACCGAGAAGAAGAAAGGCGACAAAACCGAGACCAAAATCCTCCAGTTCGTGAACGGGATCGAAATTGGGATGGTGGTCTTCGAGTAGAGATTCCGGATTTCTCGGGAAGTCTTAAACCCGAGGAGTTCCTTGATTGGACCAATACCGTGGAAGAAGTCTTCGAGTTGAAAGAAATACCTCCCGACAAGCGAGTCCCAATGGTGACCATTCGTTTCAAAGAACGGGCAGCGGCTTGGTGGCAGAACTTTAAATACCGTCGCTACCTTAACAATCTTCCTCTTCTCAATGATTGGAATGAATTGAAGCGTGAGATGACTACCGAATTTTTACCAATCAACTACCGACAAACTATCTATCGACAATTTCAATCTCTCACGCAAGGGTCAAGAAGTGTTGATGATTATACACTTGAGTTTTATAAGCTCGAAGCCCGCAATCAACTTAATGAGACGGAGGACCAAAGAGTTGCACGGTATCTTAACGGTCTTCGCATTTCTATTCAAGATGCGCTAATTGTGCACTCTTTCAACAGTGTATCGGAAGCACAGTCCAAGGCCAAAGCCATAGAACAACAACAGTCTCGAAGTCGAAATTTTAATCCGAGAAATAATCCTCTTCAAAGCCGAACCCAAACCGAGCAAACTTCTATCCCAAGCCAATTTATACCGAAATCAAACGCAAACCCTTCATCTTCTCAAAACCTTACACCTCCCCTCCTTCCAACTCCAAATAATCTAACCCCACCAAATAATCGCAAGGCCAACATTCGATGCCACCGATGTCATAATTTGGGCCACTACGCGAATGAATGCCCACAAACTCGAGCCCAATTCTTGACCGAACAAGGGTACGAAGATGATGGAGAAGGAGATTGGTATGAAAATGAGAATAATGAGATTTATGAAGCTAATCCTGACGATGTGTCCGGTGAAAGTCTAGTCACGAGGCGACTTTGTCTTGCTCCACCAAGCAAAGAAAATTGGAAGCGACACGCTATTTTCAAGACATTGTGCACTATTAGTGGAAAGAAATGCCATGTCATAATCGACTCAGGTAGCTGGGAAAGTATCATATCCGAAGAAGCCGTCAAGAAGCTCAACCTCGAGACAACCAATCACCCTCACCCTTACAAATTGGGTTGGGTTAGCAAAGATGCCGAGATACAAGTCGAAAAGCGGTGTCAACTTGAGTTTTCTATTGGGCTGAACTACACCAACACCATTCGCGCCGATGTTGTGCCAATGGATGCTTCTCATCTCTTATTAGGCCGACCTTGGCAATTTGATAATAAGGCAACTTACGATGGACGAAACCACACCTATACCGTACAATTTGAAGGAAAGAAGGTACTGTTAACCCCGATCCAAAAAGATTTTTCTAAGAAAGCGGGATTTTGTGTACCGTTGGAAGAGTTTGAGCAAGAGTTTCAAGAAGAAGGGGTGTGTTTTGCTTTGGCTTCAACAACTTTTGCTAAAACCGAGCAAGGCCCAGATGATCATGGTTTGGTCGGACCTATTTTGGCCACCTACCAAGATGTGTTAAGTGATGATTTACCTAATGAGCTTCCACCTCTTCGCGACATACAACATCAAATTGATTTAATGCCCGGCTCAAGTCTCCCGAACAAGGCCCATTACCGCATGTCGCCACAACAACACGAGGAATTAAGGCGTCAAGTGCAAGAACTCCTCGACAAAGGGTTTGTGCGTGAAAGCATAAGTCCTTGTGCTGTGCCCGCGTTGCTAGTACCAAAGAAGGATGGAACTTTTCGCATGTGTGTTGATAGCCGAGCCATAAACCGGATTACTATCAAATACCGGTTTCCGATACCGCGCCTCGACGATATGCTTGATCAACTAAGTGGTGCCACAGTCTTTTCTAAAGTGGATCTTAAAAGCGGATATCATCAAATCCGTATCAAACCCGGTGATGAATGGAAGACGGCATTCAAGACAAAAGAGGGACTTTTTGAGTGGGTTGTGATGCCATTCGGTCTGTCAAACGCACCAAGCACATTTATGCGAGTCATGAACCAAGTTCTCCGACCATTTCTCAACAAGTTCGTTGTCGTGTACTTCGACGACATTCTCATCTATAGCCGGAGCCGAATTGATCACGTGCACCACTTACGGGAAGTTCTCAAAACACTTCGCGACAATCAACTTTTTGCAAATCCGAAGAAATGTTCATGGATGACTTTGACCCTTGTCTTTTTGGGTTACGTTGTCTCGGTTCAAGGAATTAGCCCCGACAAAGACAAAATTTGTGCAATCCAAAGCTGGCCAAGCCCCACCACTATCACCGAGGTTCGTTCTTTTCTCGGACTTGCGGGTTTCTATCGACGATTTATTCGAGGCAATAGCACAATCACCGCGCCAATCACCGAACTTCTCAAAAATAAAATATTTTCTTGGCCGAAAGAAGCACAAGCAGCGTTCGAACAACTCAAAACCTTACTCACACATGCCCCAGTTCTCACGTTACCAAATTTTGACAAGGTGTTTGAAATTGAGTGTGATGCTTCGAAAGTCGGAATTGGAGCCGTTTTATCACAAGAAAAGAGGCCGGTTGCATACTTCAGTGAAAAACTTGGTGGGTCGCGCCTTAAATATTCGGTGTATGATCTTGAATTTTATGCCATTGTCAAGGCACTACAACATTGGCGACATTATCTATTGCAAAAAGAATTCGTGCTCTACACCGACCACCAAGCTTTAAAATTTGTGCAAGAACAAAACAAGCTAAGTACGCGTCACGCCAAATGGGTCATGTCGCTCCAAGAGTTCACATTTACCATAGTGCACAAATCTGGAACAAGCAATAAGGTGGCCGACGCGTTGAGCCGGCGATACAATCTGCTCACGGCCATGAAGACCATTGTGATCGGGTTTGAAGAATTGCCAAGAGCGTTGCGAGAAGACTTGGAATTTGGGCCCATTATGGAAGCCGTTGAAACTAAGTCCCGAGATGACTATTTATTACAAGACGGGTATTTGTTCCACGGAAAATTGCTTTGCATTCCGAACACGTCGCTTCGCTTTCTAATTGTGCAAGAGATTCACAAGCAAGGACACTTTGGTTTCGAGAAGACTTTACACCTAATTCGAGAAAAGTTCTTTTGGCCAAAAATGGTGAAAGATGTGAAGCTCTTCGTGAAACGGTGCCAAGTGTGTCAAGCTGCAAAAGGTACTGATACTAACCAAGGTTTGTATACTCCACTTCCGATTCCAACCGAACCATGGCGTGACATTTCCATGGACTTTGTGGTGGGTTTACCGATGACTCGCAAGAAAAATGATAGCATTTTCGTGGTCGTTGATCGGTTTAGCAAAATGGCTGTGTTCGCGGCATGCAAAACAACCATAGATGCTATTAAAGTGGCCGAACTATTTTTTGCGGAAGTAGTGTGTCATCATGGGTTGCCTAACTCAATTGTTTCCGATCGCGACGTAAAGTTCATGAGTCTTTTTTGGAAGGAAGTGTGGGCACGATTGGGAACAACGCTGAAATTTAGCACAACTTGTCATCCGCAAACTGACGGTCAAACCGAAGCAGTCAACCGTAGCCTTGCAAACCGCTCGATTAATCGCTCTTCGGGATTCGCTCCATTCTTTGTGCTATATGGTTATCTTCCCCGAGGGCCCTTCGATTTACTTCCTTTTGATGGACCAAACGCTAAGAACAAGGCTGCTAAGGACCATTTGCAAAATTTAAAAGAAATTCATGAAAAGGTTCGTGAAAATCTGGAACGGACCTACAAGAAGTACAAGGAACAAACAGATTCGAGAAAACGCAAAGTCATTTTTGAAATTGGAGAACTCGTGTGGGTTTATCTTTCTCGGGAACGCTATCCACGTGGAGATTACAACAAGCTCACTAGACGTAAATTTGGGCCGTATGAAATTCTTGAGAAATTTGGCGAAAATGCGTATCGGGTCAAGCTACCGGATGATATGCACATTTCAAATGTTTTCAATGTTCGACATCTTCACAAATATCATGGTGAAAATACAAGCTTGAGGTCAAGCTTACATCAACCGGGGGAGCATGACGAAAACCAAACCTATTCGGACTCGGACTCGGACTTGGACTCAACCTCGGTACAGGTGAATTGCTCTTCAATCTTCTTGAATGGCTAAGCACAAGTATCAAGAAGGGGTCCCACTAGTTCATCATTTCCTATGATGATTAATTATGATTTTTAAATTATGTTGTGTTTTCTATGAGACTTTATTATGTTACTATTTTCTAGGTTTGACTATTTATATTTTCTATGTCATTTTTAATTATGTTAGAGTTTCCAAGAGTTTGTTAGAATTTCTAAGTTCATTATGTGGTGTTAGTTTCTAAATTGGACTTTTAGTTTTTCTAAGTTATTTATTATAATATATGTATTATAAGAAGAGATGGCATGTCATCTTTTTCTTTAGACTTGATTAATATATGAAATTTTCTTATCTTCTCTCTTGTGATTTTCTCTCTTCTTGTCTAAATTCTCTTCCCAAATTGTTCAATATCTCACTAAACCAAACAAAACCTGTACACGCGGAGTAGAGTTTGGGACGTGCCGTCGTCAGAAACACAGGGAAAAAATGATGAAAGGGTTACAAAAACCCTTCCAAAATAGGTTTCCGGAGACATACCAAAAATGAAACAGTCTAAGCTCTTGTTTGGCATATACTCATAAATCAATATTTTCTCCTGTTCTTTGATGCACCACCCGACAAGCCGGACTAAATTTCTGTGTTGCAACTTTGCGATAAGTTGGATTTCATTTTTAAATTCATCTAGACCTTGACCTGAATTTGAAGAAAGCCTCTTCACTGCTATCTGAAGTCCATCTTGTAGCAGCCCCTAAAAGAAGAACTTGGAATCACAGCTATCTCAAGTACATTTTTATGCATTTTTCTAATTTGTCAGTTCTTTTAATTATTATTAATATAAAAAAATCTTATTGCTTTTTTGCTCTAAAAGAAAAATAATTAAAATTAATAAGAACGGTAAAAACAAAATTGCAGTACGAGATGGAAGAAAATAGGAAGCACCTTATAGACGGGTCCGAATCCACCTTCACCGAGTTTATTGTCCAATGAGAAATTACCTGTCGCATTAGCTATTTGACTGAAATCAAAGAGTGGAAAATCTGAACTTCTTTTGCCGTTCCATTGATTAAGTGTTCCGTTGTTAGTTGCGAGCGTTCTTTCTTCTTGAGAAATATCGGTTTCTAAATCATTAATGAATTGATAAAGTAGTGTTAGCTAAGTTTTCATGTAAACTAACATATTGGCAATGTACTTTCAATTGTATAAATTAAGAACTACACCTGAATTTCTTAATTTTCTGATCAACAAAGAGACGATGAAGCAGCCAATAATAAGCAATGCCACAGATACACTGATGATGGTAATGAGGCGCCTGCTTTTTCCTCCTGAAGATCAACACATATCAATATAGTTAATAGTTTCTTTTGCAATTTTGCATAGATGAGGACTTAAAAAAATGATTCATCATTTATATGGAACTGATGGATAAACACAGCCAAAGAGTTGTAATTAGGTGGCAATTGTTCATCAAGTTGGATTCAGTTTGTTCATTTTCAGCTATATAGTCTGGCCGACTTTGGATTTGGGTTAATTTGTATTGCATATCAGTTTTAATTTATCTCTGTGTAATTTTCAGTTACAGCTCGGTAGAACTTGGATTATATTGAGTTAAGAGTCTGTTAAGATCCTACAATTCCAGAGTATCAGGGGTCAGTCAGATTAAGGCTAGCACACACCATTAATCTGTTAAGACAGCATTTTTGGTTAGTTGGTTATGTAATATTCAGGTATGGGTTCTGCATTATGGTACCTCTTCTAAATTCGACCAAGTAGGTGATTTTTTGTATTTATGGAAGTTTTGTTGTTTGCACTTAAAATGATTTGGATTAACTAATTACGCTAAAGTAGATACTGGTAGTGTTCAGATAAAGAAGGTCAGGACAAGTACTGTAGGATCAAATTAATATGGTCATTTCAGGTATCTGGTCCTTGATGTCATCTTTTCTTGTTGATTTCAACTCAATTTGAATCCTTATCCAACCTAATTACCTGACAAATAAGGATTTAAGAGATCTGGGTTTGGCCGTTTGGTAAAATAAACAAGTATATAAGAATAAAGATATTACAGCTTTTGTTTTTTAAAAATTGGAAGATAAAAGAGGCCATGTAAGGTGTTGAATACTTACCTTTACTGGTGCTAGATGGAGAATTCATTGGAGGAGGCTGAGTTGGCTGGTTACCAGATGCTGGAGGACTCGGTATTACTGTCCCTGAGACTTGTTGATCTGGATTTCCGTAAAAGAAAGTGTATATTTCATACCTCAGGTTACATCTCAGTCCTAACATTCTTCCACCTTGCCGCCCATCAAACCACTGTAGCATCTGAGAAATAAGGTCTTCTAAACAAGCATGGCATGCATTATTTGAAAGATCAGGCATGCACTGAGACAAGCCAAAGATCACCGGCAAGGATCCTGTTATGTTTATCACTCCAGTCCGAAAATGCCTTTTGGAGTTATAGGCTGCCTGATCTGAGGCACTGCTAAGTAATGTATTCACCACAGCGTTGAAGTAATTTTTTACAGTATTATTTGATGGATCCCATCCACTAAATCTACTGTCAGTCACGAATCTGTAGTTCCACGTTATGATTAGGTTCAAATTATTATCAGTTGAGTTGAGGATATTCTTGTTGGAGTAACTGAGGAAGCAGAAGTCATAGTATATAGTGGTATCTTTTGTGAATGGGCATAGATTCATTGCATCTCGGAAGGATTGGTTAAGGCAGCCGCCACAACTAGAAGAATTGACGTCGCCACGACAGAGGACAAGACCATAGATCTTGTTTGGTACTGAACCAATTGTATTTTCGGAGAAACCTTGTCTTGCAACAGCTTCTGTGGAAAAGGAGGAGAAGAGTGTCTTAAGGTTGGAACTGTATGTGCTATTTACGGTGTAGTTGCCGGTGGTGCCGCAAATTTGGTAGAACACGTCATATGCAGATGATAGATGTAAGCAGAGATTTGTGAGTAAGAGAGCAAAAAGGCAGGGACTAATGTTCTGCATTGCTCTGTTTTTGGTCAAGGAACACAATTATGATGAACTTGAGGAGCAAAGGTATGCTACATCTGGATGATATGTTACAGCTAGACGATAGTGACATAAGCCTTGAGGTATGACTTGCTGTTGGATGATTAGCATTGCCGGATATGTACGTCTAGAGGTTTTAATACCACAAATTATTTTATGCTACAAAATATCACAACTTTCTGTTTTTATTTAAATTGTTGATGCTGTTAATATTGTTCAACAATATCCGTATAATCCAATTTTTTTTTTCAAACATCTTCGAATAATTCTGTAATTTGACGAATTATACAAACCAGTTATAATATTCAACTCATATATTCCTAAAATTTACGAAATTATTATTTACTTATACAAATATCAATATTTTTATGTTTTATTTGAATAATAACACTACTACAAAAACGTTTACCATACATGGCATATCATACACAGATGCGTTAAAAATTCAACTTACTGGTGTGTAAAGGGAGCAGGCGCTTGGGAAAAAATGAGCTCAACCATACACAGACGGTCATTTAAAAAGTAACCATATACTAAGTGACCTATATTTGTACACAGGCTGTTATTAATGAACTGTGTATGCTTAGAGACCTCCATACACATGGTTAATCGTTTAGAAACCGTGTATGTTTAGTCCAAATCTCCAAACACGAATTTCTCACAAAAACCATGTAAGATTTGTTCACGCTCTCAACTGAAAATTAACAGGGACGCCTTTAAACTCATAAGTCATAACATTAATTATAAACATCTTATGAAAAAAATATATATACACAAATTAAATAACAAAGCACAGCAAGCAACATAAACAAGCAAAACATATATAGATTAAAGTCAATATCATACATATATACATGCATGAGAATATTAATATGTCCAAAAACAAGCAAAATAACACTATAAATTAAACAAAATAGAAAATACCATGAATAATTATTAAATAGCAGCATCTTTTTTTGCCTGGAGCCTTGGGCTACAGAGTGGCTTAGAAAATGGTGGCCATGGCCAGTTTCTCTTGATTTGTGGCGGGGGGGGGGGGGGGGGGGGGGGGTGGTGTGTGTGACCAGTTGACTTTGCCTCAATAGTTGTTGTTCTTCGAATCCTGAGGGATTTCAAGGATTTCCACCAATCTCCCATTTGGACCTATGACCCAATTGCAAGTGAAAGGTTCTTCTTTTGGCTCAGTTTTAGGTTGATTAGAAGCACCTATACCAGTCTTCACCTGGTCATGGGAACTGTATTGCCGCCATCGATCCTTGCCTTATAGTCCTCAAGTATCTGGTACATGTCCAAATAGAAATAGTCCTCGGGTCATGGGAACTGTATTGCCGCCATCCTTGCCTTACAGCTCTTAGGAATTGACCAATCCCAGTGTATTTTGTTCATAATTTTCGCAGACGGACCCACATGGGACCGAAAGTAAAGTTCGGAAATCAAAATTTCTTATCGAAAATCAAAATTTGTTTCTAATCATTTGATTTTTTTTGTGGCCGGTTGGGAGGATAAGAGAGAACTGGGTAGGAAATGTTGATACCGAAACTCAAATTTGGAATGCAAAAGTGGGTACCGAAAATGATATTTGGTATTGATATTTTTTGTAAAAAATAAACAATCAATCCGATTTTCAAATTTTTTTTTTATAATGGTTTATAAAAAAAATTCCCTATGTTTGGGTTTTTTTTCCTAGTGCTTCTTTTTATCTATTCAAGCACGAGATTTTAAAGTCGAGTCAACAATACATCAATTGCAAGACAACAACTGGAACTGATGTATGTGACTAACAATTAAAATTGTCTGCTAAAATAAATATAGAGTATGTGTCCGATCGAACAAGTCTTTCATGGAAACAAATAATGCAAGAAGGAAGAAGTTGACTAAGTCAACTGTCTTTGAGGGTCGAGGCTACCTCACTAGTACGGGTACAGTAAGGGTCGGGTGGAAGCATTTTTGTACCCGTATCCATTACAAATTGTCTTTGCTTGTAACCTATCCATATTCGCTACGAATTACCTTACCCATACCCTATCCTTATCCGTTATGGTTGTCGGATTACGAAATGGTAGCAGGTAAATAATGGGTCGTGCTAATATAATAATTATTTTATTATTTACTAAATAAAACATTAAAACAGATTAATTTGACACATATATACGTGTTTTAAAGGTCCAAATTTTATTGGAATTTATTTACGTGTATTAATCGTCAATTGACACAACTACAAAGAGTAGTTGGAGAATGAATATTTATTGTTCATTAATATATAATTTTTTTTATAATTACCCGATTGGGTAACAGGTACAGAATAGGTTGTACTCGTATCATTACCTGTTTAGATAACAAAAAAATCTTTACCCGTACCCGATAAGTTTACCAAAAAAAAATTCTTACCCGTATCCGTCTTATTAAATATGGTATGAGTCGGGTAAACGGATAAAAAGGTGCCAATGACACCCCCTACTAGTACACTATGCCGTGTTTATTTTTTCCAATGGTCCTTGTAAATTTTTTTGGATAATTGCCTGTGGGTTCGATTGTCCTAGTATTGTTGCCCAGTCAGCATCTCAGTCTTCTCATAACATTGAATAAACCATTGCATGTCGGTAAAATTGTGATTTGATCGCTCAAGATCTAAACATTAATTCCATGCGGATCAACACCCTGTTTATACTACTTCGATAGGATTATGTACGTGCTTGTAGTCCGAATCGATTGGAGAATTGAATTATAGAATTTATTTAGCTCTAATTTTCACCAATGACTATACTGAATTTAGGAACTATATATCATCCCGTTGAAATAATATGTTACTTGTAATTTTTAACATTGATGATGTCATCATGAATAAAATTTGACTGTTATCTTTCTCTAAAAAAAATACCGTTGAGATATAATTGAATTTCAACAAAAACTGGTTGATGTTTTAACTTGAAGAGTGTGTGTGTATATATATATAGAGTATGCAAATTCGCAGATATGTAGAAAAGTTAACTTGAAGGATATATCGACAATTTGGTTATCTACGTCATTGACCCATGGCAAGATCGCTTCGTCAATGGATTGAGGAAACTTCCGGGCACCAATATCTTAGAAATTAGCTGAATTTTATTTCTTAATTCAATGGAGCTAATTTCTAATGGGTTATCTACGTCACATGGAGCTAACTTCACGGTACTAGGAGGAGAACCCATTGGTTATCTACGTCATTGACCCATGTCTTTCATGTCTTCATCATGCCTCACATTTATATTTTTTCTTAATAACTTCACGGCACTAGGAGCTAATTTCACGGCACTAGGAGCACCCATTAGAAAATGAAAGGAGAGTTCATTTTCTTAATTCAATGGAGCTAATTTCTTCACGGCACATGGATTGAGGAAACTTCACGGCACTTGTGCACATTTATTTCTCGCTCTCCTTTCATTTTCTAATGGGTTCTCCTAGTGCCGTGAAGTTTTTGTTCCTTCTATTTATCCACGAGCGATGGATACATCCTGCTTTTTATCTAATTAATTAGTTTTAACAGTGTTAATTTTCTTAACTGTAACCATAAAATTTTCGTTAATAAAATATCTTTTTTATTTAATTAATTGATTATGTCATCTATCTCTTGACCTTCTTTTTCAGAATTAATAAAACAAACACAAATTTTCATTTCTCAATACCTTTGAATGATAAGAACAGAGGATAGTAGGAAACAAAAAAATACAAGTGCTCACACAGCCACAATTTCCTATTTAATGACCCTGCTTTACTCTCTGTCTTTTTTTCCCATCTCTCTCTTTATAAATCTCAAAAATAAATTGAAAAATTCTGTCATATCGTTCATGTCCCTTGGTTCCTTTATATTTTAGGGAAAATTTCTAGTGTACCCATACAAACTTTCAAAATAGCCAATTTCTCCATGAAAACGCCATAATATCCGATATTCCCATTAAAACTTGACATTCTTCTTTCTATCCCCTTTTTAAAAATTGACAAGACAAATATGCCCCTGTGAGTTTCACCTTCTTTTACAGCCCGTCTAAAAGAACACTTTGTCAGTTTCACCTCTCTTGTGCTGCCCATATACAAGAGTGGTATAGGTCACATGAGGTAAAATCTCAAGCTCTTTATTGATTTTTCTTTGTGATTTGGTGAGATTGCATTTATGAAACGTTGTGCTGTAATTTCATGTTAATATTCTGGATTGCAGACTTGTGGGCGTTATCGTGGCTTCATGGTACCTGTCATGCCTTGATTGAACCTGTCAAGCTCTCAGCTTCCTATAATTAGTTTTTAGACAACTTTCATTCCTTGATTCAAGCTCTGTCAGCTCTGTCAATTAAGCTCTTAATTTCAGCTCTCTCGTGGTCTCACCACTCACCACTGTCATGCCTTGATTCAACTCTGTTAAGCTCTCAGCTTCCTATTAACTGAATGTTTTCTTCTTTAGTTAGAGGCTTAGAGCTGGCTACTTTGCTTATTAAGCTTGAGCTTCCAAAGTTGCTGGTTTTTGTTTGTTTAAGAGTCAGAGCTCTATTTCTTTTCTCTATTTCTTTTCTCTATTTCTATTGTTTGTTTTTTAAAGCCAACAATCTTTTATTATTTATCCCTAAAACATGTTTGATATGAAGGTTTGGTACTTAATTAGATTTGAAAGTGAGATTTAGGTGGTCTCCACCAATAGAGGATAAACTGAGATCTCCACGAATCAGGAAATCAGGTTTAAGTGCTTCTACCGTTGGAAATCAGGTTATAATTAAGAAGCGCTCTACATGTCATGGACCCTTCAAGTCTCTCTTTTGATGGGAGCCACAGAGCGGAGCTGAGCATGGTTTCACCATTTCTCATGTTCAATAAATAAATGGGGGTAATGGCATGTGCTAGACTTCTCTGAAGTCAATGAGGGTACTCCGTGTTGGTTTTGTCTTTGTATTTTACATAAGAGGTTGAATACTTAATGGAGATTGAAGAGATAAGGGACACCTCCATTTCAAATAAAAGGATATATTTGTCAATTCAATATTTAAAATGACTAAATAAATGAAAAAATAAATAAAAATGGTTAAAAGAAATAATGTCAAAATTTTGTGGGATATTGGATATTAGGATGTTTTAATGAGGAAATTGGCTATTTTAAAACTTTGTATGGGCACACTGAAAATTATCCCTATATTTTATTGAATAAAAAAAAAGAGAATGGACAACTAGACACAATTAATTATTGTATGTGACAGAAACTAGTCTTTATGGAAACAATTAATGCAAGAACGAAGAAGTTGACTAAGTCAACTGCCTTTGAAGGTGGAGGCTACCTCACTAGTCACTATTGGCGTTTTTTTTTCCCAATGGTCCTTGTATTTTCTTATATTATTGTTGCCCAGTCAGCATCTCAGTCTTCTCACAACAATGAGGGCTTTGATGACTTTGAAATTCTTCCAGATTCTATTAACGTAGACATCAAGCGTGTCAGTAAGTGCTTACAAAAGATTTGGTAAACAAATTGGAAACATAAAATTAAAATGTTTAGACATAAAATAAAATACAACTATAAGAAAACAAAACAGATGAAACAATTTTAGTAACAAATTCGCAATTGTTGTTGCTCTATGTAATCCCATATACCAATTTACAAACTCCTTTGTGATATATGTTTATATTTCCAAAAACAGTGATTTCTATCTATTTAAAAAAATATTAAAAAATTTCCAATAAAATATAAATGTGAGGCATGATGAAGACATGAAAGATATGAAGAATACTCTAGATAATTTAATAATTAAAATAGAGTAGAACTAGGGTGTTCTTAAGCTCACCAAGCCTCTTTATTGTAAGCTTAACTCAAAAACCCTTCGGATTGGTTTCAAGCAATGCATCCAAACCGTTGAAAGATCTACTTCACGAGTGATGAGTTTACATATCAAATTTATAAATTTTCAAACTAATTTAATATAAAATCAAGCGGTCAAAAAATGATGAAAAATGAACACATTAAAATTAACTTATAAACCATCTTTTTTTTACTGCTTGACTTTTATACTAAATGAGATCGAAAATATATAAATTTGACATATAAACGCATCACTCGTGAAGTAGAATGGTATGGATTCATCGTTTGAAGCCAATTCAATAGTTTTTTGAATTAAGTTCACAAAAAGACTTGGTGAGCTTAAGAACACCCTAGTTCTACTCATTAAAATATATGTAATTTAAATATAATATTGTTATGACCTGAGAAAGGCAATCACATTTGACATGATGAACTTACAAGAATCTGTAAGTATCCGCAAGCATAAAAAAAATGACTATTTCCTAGGGTAAACCGATAAAAATTACTATCCCTGAGAATATCGCTATTGCCGACAGAAGTCTACGCGAGAATACCGACGCTATTAAGAACCTTTAACCTCGTGGATACTCACATATTCTTATTGTTGAATTCAATAATTGTGACGGTTATATGAAGAAATTAAAGGACTATTTACAGTGTTGACTATTGACCCATTGCAAGTATCTTCACCACATATTCTTATTGTTGAATTCAATAATTGTGGAGGTTATATGAAGAAATTAAAGGACTATGTACAGTGTTGACTATTGCCCCATTGCAAGTATCTACTACTAGTCCATGCATGTCATTGTAGTTGAATTGTAGTTGGCTAAAGTTCCACTAATTTGTCGTCGGCGAAAATTAGTTCAATTTAACTTGTTCATTGAAATGTTTGCTTGACCTTTATTCGGCCCATTTCTATCCGACTAATCTACTACTAGTCTACTACAATTAGTTTATATATGTGGCTAAAATTGGTTGACCTGCGGCCCATTGGCCCATTTCAATTTAACTTGTTGATTAATCTATATGTGGCTAAAATTCGTTCATATCTACTACTAGTCCATGCATGTCATAATTCGAATCTATAATAGAAAAGTATAAAGATATATCAACAAATTTGCAATTGGAATACATATATAATTTTGAAATATTCTATTTTTTTTATAAGACATGTCATATTTTTTTTTTGTTCGGCCTTTAAAAGAACTACAATATATATATCGAGTTCAATTATAAGCTATATATCCTTATTCCGTGTTAAAGATATTCTTATTTATCAGTTTAAGCGTGAAATAAATTCTTTATTTGCATGTTACTCAACAATTTAACATCACTTAAAACCATTATTCGAAACTAAGCTTGCTAATTAAACAGACGAATGATATCAATGCAAATGGGCTGAGAGTTGAACGATTTTTGAAAGGCCCGTTAAGCAGTTGGAAGTATTGTCCATTAAGAAGCACATTAATTTATGTAGCCCAGGTGGATTGATCTGATGCTTCTCTCACCTCTCGCTCCAACTCTACACTGCCTCTCTACTCCGACTCTATACTTCATGCCACAGAATTTTTTTTATTCACTCACAGAGAATTCATGCTTCTTTTGCCTTTGTACATCGAGCATCTTTACTTAAAAAGTAAAATATCATAACTTTTCCATTTCAATATCAGAACTTCTATAAATAAGAACCATAGAAATACTCCAGAGATATACTAATAATATAGTCTAGTAGTGAATGTAAGAATTGTAGGAAACTAAACTTGTTCAAGAATACGATAATGTTGTTAAGAGTTTAGTTTTCTCCAATATCTTATATTCACTAAACTTGGTGAAATTCAAATATCTTTCTATTTTCCATTTTTTTTTTTTTTTAATTCTTGTAGTCAATGTTTTTGGATTTTGAAATTGAGAATCAGAGATAATAAAAACCATTGTTTTAAGGAATAGTGGTTTAATTTTCTCTGATATCTTATTTTAAATTGATTAATTTGTTCGATGCTCTTAATATTGTGGAATGTTGACAAACAATGATAGGATAGAGAAACAGAATTATTTGACACGGCGACAAAAGCTAAGTGATTTTCTTTTTATATTTATTAAATGTTGTCTTACATATTAATTGATTATTTATCTCAATTATTGTGATGTATGTTAATTTTAATTTCATATTTAAACCAACATAAATCTTACTTAATTTATTTTTCTTTTTCTTTTTTTCTTTTTTTTCTTTTTTGGCTCTAGTTTTTTATTTATGACAATAATTCTAATAATTTTACTAAATTTTATTAATTGCAATACTGACAATAATTCTGATAATTTTAAGTGCACAACCAACATTTATTTATGACATTGTGTCAATTTCTTCTACGAGAACACCATTAAATAGATTAAAATATGTGTTTGCAAGCATTTATGAATATGCTGTTTCAGCTGGTGTTGATGTTTTGTTGTTTTCTTCCTTTGTTTTTTTCTAATATCTAATTAAAACCGAGTAACTGGTCCCAAATTTATACTTGTTTTTGTTGCTAAATGAAATGACGCCACTGTAGACAGCGAGTGGGATTGACCAACAAGCGAAATTGTATTTTATATAGAGTGATATATAATTGCACCTTTAACCCAATCCAAAGATGCCACTGTATATAGACAAAGCATCACTGACCAAATAACCACAACCACCCCCAATTATAGAGCTGATATATAGTAGTAAATTAATCACTCTGTTAAAAAAGAAAAATGAATTAATATCTCAAAGTTTATGATTGATCAAGCCGACATTTTTATTAATATATCCAAAGCTTAATAGAAATTATTTGGTCAAAGCATCACTGACCAAATAACCACAACAACCCCCAATTATAGAGCTGATATAAAGTAGTAAATTAATCACTCTGCTAAAAAAGAAAAACGATTCAATATCTCAAAATTTATGATTGATGAGATCAGGTGACCAACTTGAATATGTAGTCATCTAGAAGTAGTTAGCAATCATTGATGTACAATCGTTCTCATTTGTATTATAACTATAATAATGGGACAGTATCCGTAAGGGAAATTGTCGGTATACTCTCGCGGATACTTCCATCGCTAATAGAAAAATCACCTTTCTGTTAGTATATCCTCGTGGATAGTCACTTTTTACCCTCGCGGATACTGTTCCATTCTTGTAGTATATCTTCTTGGATGTAGAATCGTTCTTATTTGTATTATCTTCACGAGAATATCTATCTCCATCTCATCATGGATAGAAGCATTGTCCTAATACAAACAAATATTTAGTGAAAACTTGCATCACATAAGCTTGTATAAAAGAAGCTAAAATAAATTTATTGCAAACTGGATTGTACCAGTAATCTAAAATAGGAGTATTCAAAAGAAGGTTTGTTTGATTAACAGAACCATAATAATGTTGAAAGTTTTTCATTTTTCTTTGCAAATCTAAAGAAATTTAATATCAATTTAAGAAAGTAGATTATATATGCTAGCTGTCCAAGCTACTTTCTTTACTGTATTCAGAACAAAACGGGTACCAAATTTAAAAAAATTTGAAAGATGTATTGAAGTCTTAGGTTATCTTGAATAAAGAACAATGTCACAGGTTATTCTAATTAATGCCTCCTAGAGCAAGCTTGAAAAAAAATAAATGAAAGAAAGCTTTTTTCTTTCTTTTTTTTATTCAAATGTTTGGTAGCAGGTCTTCATCTCTAAATGAACAAAGAAGATAATACTACAAGGTCTATACTGCTCGACACAGATCTATTCAGTATTTTTAAAGAAATTTAACACGGGTATACTAATTTCATTACTCTTTGCAAATTTAAAGATAATATAAATTTATATAAGACAGTAGATTACATCAGAGCATGAAGATGGCGGAGAAGAAGGTTCGACGAAGCTTGGAGCCATGGCCGGTGATGAAGCTTGGGCTAGTTCGCTAGAGAGCCATGCGGAAGGAGGAGCCACCCTGTGTTCGCTTTCTTCATCGTGGGAAGGAGAAAAGGTAAAGCGGGAAGAAGAAAGGGCATCTCTGGAAGGAGAAAGAGCATCACAAAGCCATGGCAGCAATTTTCGGAGGAAAACTGGAGATATCGTTAATTTTGTTTCCTGGAGACGATTGAGGTGCGTTAGTTTGGAAACAAAATGTCGGAGGCAGAATTAATCTGGATCGCTAATCTGAATGAGATGTGCATATCAGATTGTGGCTTATTTTTGGATCACAAATTATTCGAGCAGCGAAACCCTCCTCTATAATATAATATAATATAATATTTTTATAATTTTCTGATCTGATACCGGGACGGACTAGGCTTTACCCGTACCCTTACCCGTATAGATAATGAAAAAAATATTTACCCGTACCGTACCTGATAAATTAACGAAAAAAAAATTACTCGTACCCGTCTTATCGATACTGTACGGGTCGGGTAAATGAATAAAAGGGTGGAATTGACACCCCTAATGTTGGTTCTAAAATGTAATGAGTTGATGGGTCTTCCTTGATCTGGCGCATAAGATCCCAACGGCCACATAAAATATGATAATTCATTAATTTACTTAGGTTCAAGGACCACTTAATATATATAATATTTATGTATCTCTCACCCTTTTTGATGTTGCGCCATATTAAACTACTAATTAAGCTCATCTCCTATATATAAAGGTAAAGGATATCTATCGGATGAGGAGCATAGTATTCACATTGGGTTCCTTTCTTTCCTATTTGGAGAAGAAGAGATGAGTTCAGTAGAGGAGTTAAGAATTAGTCTGCTCGTATTTGAAGAAAACAGTAATGAGGTATTTTAAATCTTTCAATATTAATTTGGTCCCTTTGAACTTCATTTATTTTTCTTATCATTTACCAGTGTACAACTGTCCAGTTAGAACTGCTGAATTTGTATCACTTTCATAAAACAAAACCAAAAAAGATTTGGGGCCTGTTCAAGTCTTGGGTTTAATTTTATCAATTATTTCTTACAAACTCTTTAGACTGGTTCCATTTATTATGAATTCTTAACCTTTTGAGAAACATGGGGGTTGTTAAACGATTTCAATCAAACAAAACCAAAAAAGATTGTGAACAAAGCCAGGGATGATGGACTAATTTTTATTGACTTATTTGTTACAATTTTTTATTCGTCTTTTATTAGAATTTTAGAACAATTTGCTCCCATAATGTAGGAAATTGACCCAAACACCTTACCAGTGAAGCAACAAACTGGAGGCTGGAAAGCTTCCTCTCTAATTCTGTGTAAGTAGCTAGAAAGTTCTTCTTCTTCTTGCTCCCTATGGCTTCTTTTGTTGCATTTAGCATGTTTTTTTTTACTGGTAGATTTAAACCTATATAGTTAAGTCCTTGAAATTAGTTCGGCTCAGCTTAAAATACTTGAATGGCCTCTTTAATTAGTAATTCACAAATCTCAAAAGAATAGAGTTCTGTTGGAAGTTTCCTTATGAGTGAGATTAAAATAGCAAGGTTATCTCTCTGCTAGGGGTTAATTGCCTGAGCTCCAATCGTGTTCAACTTGTTCTTAATTTTTTATTAGTTTAGCTAAGCCAGTACAGCTCGCTAGTAACTAGTAACTGATATATATCAACTGGTTACTGGTACCAACATTGTGTATTAGGACAGTCCAAGAAAGTCCTACATGGTATTCACAATCCATCTAGGAGATCTAAGTGAACTAATGAAGTGTTGAAAATAATCCAAGTCAGCAGCAAAGTGCATAAGAAATACAGTTTCTAGAAGTTTCGGTTTAGGTGCAGTCTTTATTTCTGTTAAGAATTAATTATAAACTGATTGTAAACTTAGACAGCAAGTTTTCTGTTTAGACATGTGCAGGAAGTAGTGGGTAGTTTCTATATTTAGTTTTTCATGTAGTGGGTTGGTTATAGGTTAGTTATAGCAAAGTTAGTGGGGTTAGTGGATGCCTAAAAATTGCAGCACTTGTAATAGAGTTAGTGGGGTGCAAAATTAGTTATATGCACCATCTTAAATACCATGTATGTTTCTGTTAATGAATCAATGAAGTTGTGAGAAAAAAATTCTGCTGTGTTCTGTTTTCTTCTTCCGAAAAACTTCCAACAAAATTGGTATCAGAGCCAATGGTGAGAGATCAAGGCAGATCCGACCATGGCAGAGAACATGAGCGTTTCAAATCCCTCGATTCCGCTGTTCAAGGGAGATAACTATGAGTTTTGGAGCACCAAGATACGAACTTTGCTCAAGTCGCAAGGTCTATGGGAACTGGTAGAGTCGGGAGCACCAACCAATGATCCCACACCAACTGAAACAGTGAAGCGCGATGCGAAGGCGCTGTTCTTCATTCAACAAGGTGTTGTTGACACAGTGTTCACAAAAATCACAGCAGCGACAACGGCAAAGGAGGCATGGACAACCCTGAAAACCGCCTTCCAGGGAAATTCGAAGTTCTCGAGATAAGGCTACAAGGCTTGAGAAGAGAGTTCGAGACGTTGAACATGAATCAAGGCGAATCTGTTCAAGCGTTTCTCACAAGGGTCACATCCACCGTCAACCAAATCAAGAGTTGTGGCGAGGATTGAAGAAAATATTAGTTTCATGCAAGAGTAAATTTCAAAAATTTAACTCAAAGAAACCAACATAGATCTACTTATTTGACTAACGATGAACCGTATTTAACATTTTAACTTGTTTAATCTTTATACCTCAAATCTTGGTCTCTAAACCAAGAAGTAGGGACTTGAGATGTAGGGTTGTTGCCTCCTTGTCGAGCCTTCACTTCTCCAAGTCGGCCTCGAAATGGCACCCGCTTCGAACGCACGAAGCCTCTACGAGTATCCACCCGAGATTAAACGAAACTCTTGTTTTTCCCTTGCTAGAGGTAATCAACCAAGAATCTAACTTAACCTTAGCTTCTACCTCTTCAATCAACTATTAATTTTAGTGTAGAAGTTGTGCTCAACACATGAGCAAAAATGGTGGAGACAAAATTGCAAAAACTCTTCTCTTTTTCACCTCTTCTTACAAAAACGTTTTTCCAATTTTTCTTACAAGAGAAGGAAGAAGAGAGAGATTAGAATGGTGGCTAGGGTTTGGAAAAAGGTGGGGTATTTATAGTGTGAAGTTAGGGTATATTTTAATCATCTCAACCACAATGGATGGCTAGATTTAAACATGACAAAAGTAACTTTTACTTTTGCCATCCAATGGAGCTCTCCATTAGATGCACTTTTATCCCACTTTATTCCAAACCATTTCATCAAATGGACTTCTCCATTTAATGTTAAATTGGGCTTGGGCCAATTTCTATTTATGCCATTTTCGTTTTTGCCATTTATGCCAACTTTTGGCCCACCCGACAATTGTTACGATTAATTGTATTTGCTCAATTCTGTTGAGAAATAAATTTGTATACCATGTCCAACATGTAATAAATTTATTCTAAGATCAAGTTAGTCATCTCCATGACACTTTTATTTGTTTCGTTTTTCTCTCTTGGGTGTGACCTCGTAGGATCTATATCGTGTTGACAATAGAATCAAAACTTCTTTTAATTCTATAAATTATAAGCGGCACCTAGCAATATGCATTATAATTACTCAACAGATAAAGATGATATGAACCAATCAACATCACGATCCTAAAACAATATTTAATTGCTTGTGTCAATTCACGTGCCACATGATATCGAGAATAAATCCAAGGCAGGAGAGTGTCATCCTTGCAAATTTATTCTTTTCTTGATTCCAAGTAATTCAGTAAATAATGATCAAACTCATTGATCATAATTGCATGCATACTTTATTACTCCATCAAGGGGCCCGAAGATATCATCACTCACATATGAAATATGAGGGACACTGGTATTCTTGATAAATATCTTTTCCTCCGCACAAGACACACATATTGAGATATTATCTGTATAGCTGCCAGTTACGGTCAACGTTGGATAACACCTACAGATACATGTATCTTATGTAGGAAAAATAATCATCTCATACCAAAGAATTCAAGACACAAATGAAACATTAATGACACTAACACAATCCATGTTATGTTTCATTCTTGGGTCATGTCCAATCCCCTGATCTCCATCAGGTATTTATGTGATTAAATTGGTAGCTCCTTACCATATGATCCGTAGAACATGATCATCATTTAATCCACATACTAATCTCGTACCGGTAAATAGTGTTCCTTCTTAATTACCAAGATTAGGGACATTTAGAGTATTCGTTATATTATTATTATAGAGTTCTACATTTCAAGTCCTCAACTCGAAAAATCCATAATGTAATTAAATACTCAAGGAACAAAATGATTCTTTCATTTCATGAACAAACATAGAATACATCCATAAATGGTTGGCTTCTAGATCATAACACTAACAATCTCCCACTTGAACTAGAGCCAATCCCATATACATCTATATGCATAAAAGCCCTAAACAAGTGTAGTCTCTAATACAACTCCATGTACTAAATCTCAAAGCCAGTCACTAACAAATCTAATCCCCATAGATGCAGTGTGCAGCGTATGCTTGGCCTGAGACAGAGACTTTGTCAGCGGGTCAGCTGTGTTGCTGACCGAATCTACTCTACAAACCTTGACGTCACCTCGATCGATGATCTCTCGAATCAGGTGATATCTCCTCAGAACATGCTTGGATTTCTGGTGTGACCTTGGTTCCTTGGCTTGTGCAATGGCTCCATTGTTGTCACAATAGAGCTCCAGAGCACCCATGGAACTGGGGACCACCTCAAGTTCATTCAAGAACTTCCTAATCCAACAACCCTCTTTAGCTGCTTCTGAAGCGGCTATGTACTCTGCCTCGGTGGTTGAGTCCGCCGTTGTTTCTTGCTTGGAACTTTTCCAGCTTACAGCGCCACCATTGAGGATGAACACGAATCCTGACTGTGATCTTATGTCATCATGGTCGGTCTGGAAACTAGCATCGGTGTAACCCCTTACAACGAGCTCAGATTCCCCACCATAGACAAGGAACATATCCTTAGACCTCTTTAGGTACTTCAAGATATTCTTGACGGCAGTCCAATGCGCCAAGCCTGGATTTGACTGATGTCTGCTTGTCACACTCAATGGGTATGACACATCAGGGCGAGTGCATATCATGGCGTACATGATAGAGCCAATGGCGGAAGCATATGGCACTCTACTCATGCTATCTAGCTCAGCAGATGTCGATGGACATTGCTTCTTGCTCAGATGAACACCATGCGACATAGGCAAGAATCCTTTCTTAGAATCTTGCAGGTTGAACCTTTTCAACACTTTGTCAATGTATGCGCTTTGACTCAATCCAATGAGTCTCCTTGATCTATCCCTATAGATCCTAATGCCTAGTATATAAGCAGCCTCGCCCAAATCTTTCATTGAGAACACCTTCTTCAATGAAGACTTGACAGAATCCAATGACGGGATGTCATTTCCGATCAGTAGTATGTCATCCACATACAACACAAGGAATATTACTACACTCCCACTAATTCTTTTGTATACACAAGGTTCTTCCTCGCTTTTAATGAAATCAAACTTTTTGACTTCTTTGTCAAAGCGCTTGTTCCAACTCCGCGATGCTTGCTTCAAGCCATAAATGGACCTCTGAAGCTTGCATACTTTCTTAGCATGATTGGTATCTTCAAAACCAATCGGTTGTGTCATATACACGTCCTCTTCTAAATCTCCATTTAGAAAGGCAGTTTTGACATCCATTTGCCATATTTCATAGTCATGAAATGCGGCAATTGCTAAGAGAATCCGTATTGACTTAAACATAGCAACGGGCGAGAAGGTCTCATCATAATCAACACCTTGAATCTGTCTGAAACCTTTCGCTACCAGCCGTGCTTTGTAAGTAGTCAAATTACCTTCCATGTCTGATTTCCTCTTGAAAACCCATTTGTTTTCAATAGGTTTTACCCCACTTGGAGGATCAACCAAATACCAAACTTGGTTGTCATACATAGATTGTATTTCAGATTTCATGGCTCCAAGCCATTCTGCAGAGTCGGGTCTCGCCATCGCTTCCGTATAGGTCAAAGGATCTTCAGTGTCTAACACTGTCACCTCGTGAAGTCCCAACCATCTTTCAGGTGGGCGACTTTCTCTCATTGACCTACGAAGGACTTGTGCTTGTGGTTCAGAGATCTCTTCCACAAACTCTTGTGGATTCGTTCCTTGATCCTCATTCTCAACTTCTTGCGAATTTGGTTCTAGGGGTGAGTGTTGAATCTCTTCCACAACTTCTTGTGAAATTGATTCATCTCGACTCCCACTGCCCACAATATCCACGGGTGGTTGAACATGATCATCATTGATCATTTCATTTTGTAGTGTAGATTGATCCTCTTCAAGTCTTACACTACTCCCACTACTTTCTCTTGAGAGAAACTCTTTCTCCAAGAATACACCGTGTCGAGCAACAAACACTTTGTTCTCACACTGGTGATAGAAGTAATATCCCTTAGTCTCTTTGGGATATCCTATGAAAATGCACTTTTCCGATTTGGGTTGAAGCTTGTCAGACATCATGCGTTTGACATAAGCTTCACAACCCCAAATCTTTAGAAAAGACATACTTGGAACCTTTCCAAACCATAACTCATGTGGTGTCTTTTCCACGGATTTTGATGGAACCCTGTTTAGTGTGAATGCGGCGGTTTCAAGCGCATGCCCCCAAAATGAGAGTGGTAGGCCAGCTTGGCTCATCATTGATCTAACCATGTCCAACAAGGTTCGATTCCTTCTCTCAGAAACACCATTCCATTGTGGTGTCCCTGGAGGAGTGAGTTGTGAAACTATTCCACAATCTCTTAGATAGTCGCCAAACTCGTGACTCAAATACTCACCCCCACGATCTGATCGTAAGGCTTTGATCTTCTTGTCGAGTTGGTTCTCTACTTCATTCTTGAACTCCTTGAATTTTTCAAAGGATTCAGACTTATGTCTCATCAAGTAGACATAACCATATCTACTGAGGTCGTCAGTAAATGTGATGAAGTATCGATAACCTCCTCGGGCACTTGTACTCATTGGTCCACACACATCACTATGTATGAGTCCCAACAAACTACTTACCCTTTCACCTTTCTTGGTGAATGGTGCATTGGTCATCTTTCCACGTAAACAAGGTTCGCATGTCTCAAGTGATTCTAAATCAAATTGACCAAGAAGTCCAACTTCTTGCAATTTCTTGATGCGTCTCTCATTTATGTGACCTAGGCGACAATGCCACATGAGAGTCGTACTCTTATGACAAGTTTTGAGTCGTTTGTTACTGATGTTCAGAACTTGTTTATCCATTTCAAGCAAGTATAAACCATTCCTTATATAAGAACATCCATAAAACAAACCATCTCTATAAAAAGAACAACAATTGTCTTTGATGGTAAAACAAAAACCATCCATGTCCATACAAGAAATAGAGATAATGTTTCTCGAAATAGAAGGAACAAAATAAACATTTTTAAGTTCCATTACAAGCCCACTAGGTAAATGCAACTCGACACACCCGACGGCAACTGCTGCAACATTTGCACCATTCCCAACACGGAGCTGCACCTCACCCTTTCTTATCATTCTTCTATCCTTTAGTGCCTGCATATTCATACAAATATGAGCACATGATCCAGTATCTAATACCCAATCATTGATAGAGGTAGCTAAGTGAACTTCAATGACAAAAATACCTGAGGAAGACGGGACCTTCCCATTTTTCTTGTCCTCCAAGTACTTAGGACAATTTCTTTTCCAGTGCCCCTTCATCTTACAGTAGAAGCACTCGGAATCGGAGGCAACCTTGACCTTGGGAGTGCTCACAGTCACCACTGGAACCTTTCCCTTGCCCTTGCCATTGCCCTTGCGCTTGCCTTTTCCTTTCTTGACTTTCCTACTTCCCTCACTGACTACAAGGACATGAGAAACACCTTTCTGCATGTCAGCCTCTGCAGTCTTGAGCATCCCATGTAATTCATCCAAACTTTTCTCCATTCCATGCATGTGATAGTTCATGATAAATGAAGAATACTTTGATGGGAGAGAGTTAAGAACGATGTCCGTGGCCAACTTCTTGTCCATGGCACACTCGAGCTTCTCCAGCTGCTCCACATAACTTATCATTTTGAGTATGTGAGCACTCACGGAGGCACCCTCAGCCATCTTGCATCCCAGAAAACTTTTAGTCACGTTGTACCTCTCTACACGGGCCTGCTCTTGAAACATTTTCTTGAGCTGGTTCATGATGTAGTAACAAGAATTCTCCTCAAACCGCTTCTGCAGTTCGGGGTTCATTATTGATACTAAGAGGCACTGTACTTCAAGGTCGTCTTCCACGGCCTTCTTGTGCTTGTCCTTAGTTTCCTGTTTAGCTTCATTATCTGGTAAATCAGGGATGGGAGTAGTCAAGACGTATTCCTTTTTCTCATGCCTAAGAACAATTCTTAGGGCACGATGCCAGTCTAGAAAATTTGATCCGTCATTTTTAAGTTTTTCTTTGTCTAACAGTGATCGCAGGAAAGAGGTTTCTTTTGCCATGATCTACAATTTAAAGGTTTGAGTTTAGTTCATGATGATGTTTTATTTTAAATAAAACTCCCACTACAATATTAATTTAGTTCCATTTGTAGTAGGTCCAAGATCCATATTTTCACTAAGATAAGCCAGCGTCGGCATGAAACTCAAACTTAGATATTTTTAGGTAAGCAACCCCTTGCTAATCACATCCGGGTGACTCTTGGTGTTTATCCATCCAACTCATGTATGAACAAACTATTCCTCAAGGCCCAAAACTGTTTTGGATTATCCATGCCAAGTAAACCTCTCTCTATTTGGTTTGACATGACGGTCATGCCCCACATCTCCTAAAGATAGAAAGCGATGCCTACTGTGTAGGTCCCACCGACTAACGATCGATAGTTTGACATGGATAGAGAAGGAAGGGAATGACGCTTGATTTTGTTTGGAACCTTTTTATTATTTATGGTGGTCATGTAAGCATACACCCATACTTATCCTATGACTCTTATATTTCATAAATACACATAAATGACATAAACACATCATGCGGTTGTGAGTTTGTATGGCCTTGTGCGAAAAACTCCTTTCTCGCATTTGTCACTTGTTGCGCCAACTCCTTGGATGTGGCCACCACATTTCACAACTATTCTATGCCTATTTATTTTCTATTAAGACTTTCTTAAAAGAAAATAAGTTACATTTAGAATTTCTAAAATTTCTAAATATAGGCATGCAAGCCTTGAATGAATTACATTGAAAGGCATCCTAACATTTGTGCCTTAATTATTAATCTAATTAATTATTATGGGGCACCTTAGGCCGCATTACAACAATTCAACAAACATTCATTACATCCCACAAGGCATTGGAAATGACCATACAAAACTCACATTTTTTTTTTGTCCCTACAAAAACAAGTTAGGTGCATGTGCAAAAATTGCACCATACATGCATAAACAATTCATGCATATGCAATTAATTAAATTAATTCCTTAAGCTTATGACCTATAAAAATTTGTTTCAAAAACAAAATTTCAACAGAGGAGAAGGTTTGATTTATCAAATAATTCATGCAAATTAAAATTTACAAACTACACCTTGAACTATTCCAAATAGCACAAGCAATAGACAACCCGTTATGCCTAATTAACAAGTGTGCTTAGAAAATCAATTTTAACCTTTAAAATAATTTTCTAAATTCCAACAGAGGAATAAAATTTTCCCAAATTCTTTTAAAATGCATTTCATCAAATAAACATACATTTTAATTATTGGGATAACACACTTTGGTTAATTAGCACTTAATTACCTCAAAATTAGGATTATATCTAAATAACTCATAAAAATGCAAACTATACATGAATGCACTCCTTATGATATTTATGACAACACTATTAAAATGGATTACATGAATCTCAAACAAAAATATGAAAAACATTTAGTCCAAGTGGAACCCGAGCCTATTAAGGCTATTTTTCATCATTTCACTTTCCTTGATCCATTTGCTATAAATTTAATTTAACCATTAAATAAATTTATTTCAGAGATTTAAACATTACACATTAATGTTTAATCACCTTAGAAGGCTCCAAAATAATTGTGTAATAATAATCCTAAAATTAAATGCAAGATGTTCAAGAACACCGACGGTTGATCTAATCAAAAGGTCATAAGCTTCCAAGACTTAATTAAATTAATTACTCATGCTAATTTCGGCCAAAAATTAGTCAAATAAAGCCTTAAGCTCTGATACCAATTGAAGAAAATATTAGTTTCATGCAAGAGTAAATTTCAAAAATTTAACTCAAAGAAACCAACATAGATCTACTTATTTGACTAACGATGAACCGTATTTAACATTTTAACTTGTTTAATCTTTATACCTCAAATCTTGGTCTCTAAACCAAGAAGTAGGGACTTGAGATGTAGGGTTGTTGCCTCCTTGTCGAGCCTTCACTTCTCCAAGTCGGCCTCGAAATGGCACCCGCTTCGAACGCACGAAGCCTCTACGAGTATCCACCCGAGATTAAACGAAACTCTTGTTTTTCCCTTGCTAGAGGTAATCAACCAAGAATCTAACTTAACCTTAGCTTCTACCTCTTCAATCAACTATTAATTTTAGTGTAGAAGTTGTGCTCAACACATGAGCAAAAATGGTGGAGACAAAATTGCAAAAACTCTTCTCTTTTTCACCTCTTCTTACAAAAACGTTTTTCCAATTTTTCTTACAAGAGAAGGAAGAAGAGAGAGATTAGAATGGTGGCTAGGGTTTGGAAAAAGGTGGGGTATTTATAGTGTGAAGTTAGGGTATATTTTAATCATCTCAACCACAATGGATGGCTAGATTTAAACATGACAAAAGTAACTTTTACTTTTGCCATCCAATGGAGCTCTCCATTAGATGCACTTTTATCCCACTTTATTCCAAACCATTTCATCAAATGAACTTCTTCATTTAATGTTAAATTGGGCTTGGGCCAATTTCTATTTATGCCATTTTCGTTTTTGCCATTTATGCCAACTTTTGGCCCACCCGACAATTGTTACGATTAATTGTATTTGCTCAATTCTGTTGAGAAATAAATTTGTATACCATGTCCAACATGTAATAAATTTATTCTAAGATCAAGTTAGTCATCTCCATGACACTTTTATTTGTTTCGTTTTTCTCTCTTGGGTGTGACCTCGTAGGATCTATATCGTGTTGACAATAGAATCAAAACTTCTTTTAATTCTATAAATTATAAGCGGCACCTAGCAATATGCATTATAATTACTCAACAGATAAAGATGATATGAACCAATCAACATCACGATCCTAAAGCAATATTTAATTGCTTGTGTCAATTCACGTGCCACATGATATCGAGAATAAATCCAAGGCAGGAGAGTGTCATCCTTGCAAATTTATTCTTTTCTTGATTCCAAGTAATTCAGTAAATAATGATCAAACTCATTGATCATAATTGCATGCATACTTTATTACTCCATCAAGGGGCCCGAAGATATCATCACTCACATATGAAATATGAGGGACACTGGTATTCTTGATAAATATCTTTTCCTCCGCACAAGACACACATATTGAGATATTATCTGTATAGCTGCCAGTTACGGTCAACGTTAGATAACACCTACAGATACATGTATCTTATGTAGGAAAAATAATCATCTCATACCAAAGAATTCAAGACACAAATGAAACATTAATGACACTAACACAATCCATGTTATGTTTCATTCTTGGGTCATGTCCAATCCCCTGATCTCCATCAGGTATTTATGTGATTAAATTGGTAGCTCTTTACCATATGATCCGTAGAACATGATCATCATTTAATCCACATACTAATCTCGTACCGGTAAATAGTGTTCCTTCTTAATTACCAAGATTAGGGACATTTAGAGTATTCGTTATATTATTATTATAGAGTTCTACATTTCAAGTCCTCAACTCGAAAAATCCATAATGTAATTAAATACTCAAGGAACAAAATGATTCTTTCATTTCATGAACAAACATATAATACATCCATAAATGGTTGGCTTCTAGATCATAACACTAACAAGGATCTCACAGAAAAGATCGTGGTTATGAAGGTGCTCCGCAGCCTTACAGCAAAATTCGACCATGTCATGGCGGCGATCGAAGAATCCAAAGATCTGTCCAACTACACGTTTGATGAGTTGATGGGATCACTGCAAGTCCATGAAGTTCGTCTCAACCAATCAGAAGTGAAGGACGACACCAAAGCTTTCTATACCAAGGGCGATTCCTCAAGAAGCCAACAGCAAGGCAGAGGTAGAGGCCAAGGTTACAGCAGAGGTCGAGGCAGTCAAGGCAGCAAAGGCAGAGGCAGAGGCAAGCTGAGTTACAATCAACCGCATTCTAATCAACCGAAGAAAGATGTAGAATGCTGCTACTGTCACAAGAAAGGGCATATGCAAGCCGATTGCTACAAGAAACAGAGAGAAGAAGGTCAAGACGTGGAGTGCTATTACTGCCACAAGCCCGGTCATGTGCAAGACGACTGCTACAAGAAGAAAAGAGAAGAAGGATAAGCAAGTTTTGTTGAAGAGGAGCAATCAGCCACGGTTGTTCATGGCCAAAACCAATGAAAAATCAGATATGAGTCAAATCTAGTTTTTTGACAGCGGGTGCTCAAACCATATGACGGGTTTCAAACATCTATTTGATGAATTAGATGAGTCATACAAGAAGGCAGTAAAGCTTGGTGACGATAAAGAGATTCATGTTGAAGGAAAATGAAGAGTAGCCGTGCAGACCAGCAGTCACAATACATGGATGCTACATGATGTGTACTATATTTCTCAACTGTCTCAAAACCTACTCAGCATCGGTCAGATGATGGACAGCGGGTGTACCATCAGGTTTGAAGGCAACAATTGCAGAATTGTAGATGTAGCCACGGATCAGACGATGGCAACAATCAAGAAGACACAAAACAACTTGTTCCCTCTGGAGATAGCCAAGGTGAAAGACAAGGCACTTGCAGCCAAGGAGATTAGTTCCAGCGAGCTATGGCATTTAAGGTATGGTTATCTAAACATGAATGGTTTGAGATTGTTCAATCAAAAGAACATGGTGAATGGGTTACCCGAAATTGGTGAAATCGGGTTATGTGAAGGATGTGTGTTTGGCAAGCAATCGAAGCTGCCATTTCCAAAAGATCAGTCGATGCGTGCAACCAAGGTACTCGAGTTGGTGCATACTGACTTGTGCGGGCCTATGGAGGTTGAATCAATGGGAGGAAGCAAGTATTTTATGCTATTTATTGATGATTATAGTAGGATGACTTGGGTTTATTTCCTTAGCTATAAAAGTGAAGCGTTTGGGCTGTTCAAAAGGTTCAAAGCCATGGCAGAGACACAAACAGGGGCTAGGCTGAAAGCTCTAAGATCAGATCGTGGTGGTGAGTTTCAATCAAAAGAATTCAAGCAGTTTTGTGAGAAAGAAGGGGTGCTACAGCAGCTGACCACTCCATACACACCTGAGCAAAATGGTGTAGCTGAAGCAAGAACCGCACGGTAGTAGAACTAGCAAAAAGTATGCTGAAATCTAAAGGTATGCCGAATAGTTTTTGGGTTGAAGCAGTAGCAACAGCGATATATGTTCTAAATCCGTCACCAACCAAGGCAGTGATGAAAAAAACACCGTTTGAAGAGTGGTTTGAAAGGAAGCCCAGTGTGGGGCATTTGCGTGTTTTTGGGTGCATCGCTTACACTCTCATAACTACACAAAACCGAAAAAACTGGACTCAAAATCTGAAAAGTGTGTGTTCATTGGGTATTGCATACAATCTAAAAGTTATAGGTTATTTAATCCGGTGACAAAGAAAATTATAGTCGGTAGAAATATCATGTTCGATGAGAATACTAGTTGGAGTTGGTCTATGGAGGAAGACAACACACCAATAGCAGAAATAGAAGATGAAGAAGAAGAAGGCAACAGTGAGCAGCCGCAAAGCAGTCCAAGCTCGAGTAGCACATCACATCGGATGGTTGATCCGGATACACAAGGAAGAAAGGTACGATCCTTACAAGAATTGTATGAAGCAACTCAGGTTTTGTATGTAGCAGATCCATTGTCCTATGAAGAAGCCGTAGAAAGAAAGGAATGGGTGCAAGCAATGAAAGAAGAAATGAGTTCAATCGAGCAAAACCAAACCTGGAAGTTGGTGGAATTACCAAAAGATCGCAATGCAATTGGAGTTAAATGGGTTTACAAGACTAAATTTGGTCCAGATGGCAGTGTATTAAAATTCAAAGCAAGATTAGTGGCAAAAGGATATGCGCAAAAGCAAGGTATAGCTATGAAGAGACGTTCTCCCCGGTGGCCAGATTTGAAACGGTTCGGTTGTTGATTGCAATGGCTGCCCAATTGAGACAACCTATCTATCAATTTGATGTGAAGTCAGCATTCCTCAATGGTGAACTAAAAGAAGAGGTTTATGTTGAGCAACCGGAAGGGTTTGTGGTGAAGGGCAAAGAACATTGGGTGCACCATTTGTTCAAAGCATTATACGGCTTGAAGCAGGCCCCTCGTGCATGGTACAGCAAGATTGATGCACATTTTTAGAAATTGGGATTTGAGAGAAGCAAGAATGAGCCTAATCTCTATGTCAAACGCAAAGAAAAAGGAGGTTTAACAGCGGTATGTCTCTATGTTGATGATATGATTTATTTTGGCACAGATGACGCAATGGTGAAGGAGTTTAAAGAGCAAATGATGCGTGTGTTTGAGATGACTGATCTAGGAGAAATGCATTACTTCCTAGGTCTGGAGGTTGAACAAGAGAAGGGGAGAATCTTTGTGTCCCAACACAAGTATGCAAGAGACTTGGTAGAAAAGTTCGGATTAAAAGATTGCAATCCCGTACTAATTCCAATGAATACAAACGAGAAGTTGACAGCAATTGATGGAACCGGAGCTACAGATGCAACTCGATTTAGGAGTTTGGTGAAAGGGCTTTTGTACTTGACGCACATAAGACCAGACATCACACATGCAGTTGGAATGGTTGCGAGATACATGCAGAATCCAACTAAACAACACATGGGAGCAGCAAAGCAAATTCTTAGGTACATTGCAGGTACAACAAGCTATGGTCTGTGGTACAAGGGTGTTGATGAACCGTGTTTGACAGGCTACAGCAATAGTGACTGGGCAGGCAGCATAGATGATCGAAAAAGCACAACAGGTCAGGTGTTCTTCTTTGGCAACAGCGTAATAAGTTGGAATTCGAAGAAACAGTCAACAGTTGCACTATCAACCGCAGAAGCTGAGTACATTGCAGTAACGTCAGCAGCATGCCAAGGTGTATGGTTAAGGTGCTTATTGGAAGAGTTAGATTGTGAGCAGAAAGGTGCAACAATACTCTATTGTGATAATCAGTCGACAATTGCAATTAGTAACAACCCGGTGCATCACAACAGAACAAGCACATAGACACTCGGCTCCATTTCATACGAGATCTGATTGAGCAAAAGATGATAGAGTTGCAGTATGTGAACACGAACCAGCAAGTTGCAGATGTGCTGACCAAATCACTCACACGAGAGAAGTTCAACTGGTGTCGAGACATGATGAATGTGCTGGACTTTGGATTAAGAGGGGGTGTTGAAAATAATCCAAGTCAGCAGCAAAGTGCATAAGAAATACAGTTTCTAGAAGTTTCGGTTTAGGTGCAGTCTTTATTTCTGTTAAGAATTAATTATAAACTGATTGTAAACTTAGGCAGCAAGTTTTCTGTTTAGACATGTGCAGGAAGTAGTGGGTAGTTTCTATATTTAGTTTGTCATGTAGTGGGTTGGTTATAGGTTAGTTATAGCAAAGTTAGTGGGGTTAGTGGGTGCCTAAAAATGGCAGCACTTGTAATAGAGTTAGTGGGGTGCAAAATTAGTTATATGCACCATCTTAAATACCATGTATGTTTCTGTTAATGAATCAATGAAGTTGTGAGAAAAAATTCTGCTGTGTTCTATTTAATTTCTTCTTCCGAAAAACTTCCAACATGAAGATCTTATAGCTTTTGTTTAATTTCTGATAAAATAACAGTTACTGAGTATGTCTGTGCATTGCTATCATCGGCATCACAAAGAACCTAGTGGTTTTTCTAAAAACACAGCTACATGAAGATAATGTTACCGAAGCAACACATTTCACGACCAGTGGCGAAGGCATGTTGACACAGGGGTACTGGAATTTTTTTTTTATGAACCGGGCTTTTTAATTGGTTTGCCTACCCCAGATTATTAGGTTTGCCTACCCCAGAGCCAAAGCCCATAACCCAACTCTGAATCAAAAAAAAAAAATTATGTGAGTCTCCGCTAGAAGATATCCTGGCCGCCAGAGCGCTGAGCGCGATTCTACGCGAGAAAAGAAGAAAAAAAAAGGGGACCGTCGCCAGAGCTGCGCCTCCACGAAGAAGATCTCCGTGCCAACCTGCCAGGCTCTATGATAGCGTTGCCTCCACCGCCAGAGAGTTGCTGATGAGCAACAAAGGGGACCCTTACATTTATATCTTTTTTTATCGCCTGTAACACTGTACCAGCCAGCCCGCCTGTACCAGTACTGCTGTTATTCGCTAAATTGAATAGGTTTGAACTTTGAACATTGAATCTTTGATTGAATAGGTTGAATTGCTTGAATAGCTTGAATTGTACTTTGATTAAATAGGTTGGACTTCGAATAGTTTGAACTTTGAATCATTGATTGAATAGCTCATTTAAATTGTTTAGTCCTCATTGGTCCACATGAGAACAAGAAAAAATTAGATTGAATAGATTGACTAAGCTCATTTTTCTTGTTCTCATGTGGACCAATTAGTAAGGTAACTCTAATTTTTTCTTTAAATTTGTTAATAGAGCTATTCAATCATGTTATTGTTAATAGAGCTATTCAATCTAATTTTTTCTTGTTCTCATGTGGACCAATGAGGACTAAACAATTTAAATGAGCTATTCAATAAAAGATTGAAAGTTCAACCTATTCAAAGTTCAACCTATTCAATTAAAGTACAATTCAAGTTATTCAAGCAATTCAACCTATTCAATCAAAGATTCAAAGTTCAAAGTTCAAACCTATTCAATTTACTGAACAACAGCAATACCGGTACAGGCGAGCTGGCTGGTACAGTGGTGCAGGTGATAAAAAAAGGAAAGAAATGAAAGGGTCCCCTTTGTTGCTCAGCAGCAGTGTAACAAAATGCAGTTCATGCGGCCGTATATGCGTATGCGGTTGGCAACCGCATATAAAATCAATATGCGGTCTAATATGCGGTTCCGCATATGCGGCCGCATATTTTTACCGCATATTCGGCCGCATATTTTTACCTCATATTCGGCTGCATATTACCGCACATTACCGCATATTACCACATATTACCGCATATTAGTGCATAGTACCGCATACTACCGCATACTGCATACTGCATACAACATATTACCCCATATTACCGCATATTACCGCATACCGCATATTACCGCATACTTGTTTATATATATATTAATTCTCATTTAAAATCCGCATATATAAGTCCGCATAAAAATGCGGCCGCATACCGTATATGCGGTATGCGGTGGCCTTTCGCATACCGCATAGAAATCGCATTTTAAAATATTGCTCAGCAGTAACGCTCTAGTGGTGGAGGCAACGCTAGCAAAGAGCTTGGCAGGTTGGCACGGAGATCTTCTTCGCGGAGGCGCGGCTCTAGCGACGGTCCCCTTTTTTTCTTCTTTTCTCGCGTAGAATCGCGCTCAGCATTCTAGCGGCCAGGTTATCTGCTAGCGGAGACTCACATAATTTTTATTTTTATTCAGAGCTGGGTTATGGCTTTGGGCTCTGGGCTCTGGGGTAGGCAAGCCCAAAAACCTAGGGTAGGCAGACCAATTAAAAATCCCGGTCCATAAAAAAAAAATTTCCGCAAGTGCCTACCCGCGTGTCAACATGCCTTCGCCACTGAACCCTATTCCTCCTGTCCAGTCAGATGTCCTTGACCCATCAGTCCGACAGATTATATCGTTTTGTCCCACAAAGACCTCCTCCCGCTGTTCTGCATTACCAGTACAGGTCCTGGCTGAGGATTGACCCGATTTGGCAAGCAGGATTTCTTGCTGGATGGCTTTGGTATACCTAGTGAACGCCTGCATAGAAGATTGTTTCCCACCATACGTTTGATCATTACGGCACCTCCAAATCCACCATAGCACGCTTACAAATCCTTCCCACTGTTCATCATTTAGTGATTGGCCATCATTTGTAGCGACATTTGTATAGAGTCAGTAAAATTGTCCGACCTTAAGGGTAGTGCGGATCCGAACCAGCAAGATCTTGAGAAATTGCATGTAATGAAGGTATGCATCATCACCCTGTTTACACATTAAGCATACCTTATCAAGTGGTATTCCTCGGTGAGCCAAAATATCAAACAGATTAACAGAGGAAGCGCCTTGTTTGCCATTTGCCACAAAAACAATCTCAGCCTAGGTGACGCAGTGCGTCCCGAGGTGGTGTCCGAGTTAGACTCGGACACGGATGATGGTCACACCAAATTCAAGCCGATTAAGAATTTATTTGTGCAACTCGAAATTTGAACCATACAATGAATATCGTTGGCTGCATGGGTGGTCTTCTAAATGGCTTGGTCTCCAAAATAATTAAGATGGCATGGTCTTCAAAATTCTAGTCAATTTCAAGGCATGGTCTTCAAGATTCTAGTCAATTTCAATTAATTAAAACGCATGGGAACTTCAGCTTTGTGGTTTACAAAAAAATTAGTATTTAATAGTTTACAATTCCTAAGTTAGCTTTTAATTTTGTTTTCCTTTAAATATGAAGCAATACTCCTGTTACAAGCAGATTATTTTTGAATAGAAAATTGTGTGTTTGTTTGTTTGAGTTATTTGTGAGCAATACCCTTTGTCTCTTACCATAAAACCGAGTACTTGAGCTTAACGGGCAAGAGAGTATCGGGACCGCCTTGCGTCAATTGGTATCAGAGCCAGGTTCGACAACTACCTTCGCGCTTGCGGGAAGTTGTATCTTCGACAACCGCCAAATTCGACAACCATCTCCATCAACAAAACCTCACGCTATTTCCACCTATCACCAACATCATGGCCGATCCTAACCTTCTCGCTGTTCTCGATCGTATGCAACAAAACCATGCCGAAACCATGCAACTCATCACTAATCTTGTGGAACGCCTTGCTCCCATCAACAATCCACAAAATCCACAAAATCCACATATTAACAATGATGGAAATCCACAAAACCGAGAACCTAAGTGGGATGTCGGCCTACGAGTAGAAATTCCAGATTACTCGGGCAGTTTAAATCCCGAAGAGTATCTTGACTGGACGAACAAAGTTGAAGAAGTCTTCGAGCTCAAAGAAATCCCTCCGGACAAACAGGTGCCGTTGGTGACAATCCGGTTCCGAGATAGGGCAGCAGCATGGTGGCAATCATTCAAGTATCGCCGCTATCTCGACAGCCTTCACCCTCTCAACGATTGGCTCGACTTGAAGCGTGAGATGAACCGTGAGTTTCTCCCTCTTAACTACCGCCAAACACTTTTCCAGCAATTTCAATCTCTCTCTCAAGGTGCGAAGAGTGTGGAGGAATACACTCTTGAGTTTTATAAACTGGAGGCACGAAACCAAATCAATGAGACCGAAGATTTGAGAGTTGCGCGATATTTGCACGGCCTTCGAATGAATATTCAGGATATGCTGGTGGTTCACACTTTCATCAATGTGGGCGAAGCTCAATCCAAGGCGAAAGCTGTCGAAAAACAGCTCGCAAAAAGCCGCAACTTTAACCGTGGTAATACTTCTTCAACCAACTCTAACTCTTCTCATTTTCGCCCCACTCCAAACAACACTACAAATTCCAACCGACCCCAATTACTCCCACCTCCACATAAACCAAACCAGAATGCCCCAGAAAACTCTAAAGCCAATATCCGTTGTCACAATTGCCGTGCAATGGGCCATTATACAAGAGAATGTCCACAGGTCCGACCTCATTTATATGCCAATGAGGGTTTTGAGGAAGAGGATGGGTGGCTTGAAAATGGGGACGAAGAGGAAGAAATTCATGACGTGAATCCCAAGGATCTCACGGCTGAAAGCTTAGTTATGAGAAGGCTTTGCTTGGGGCCAAAATCAACAGAAGATTGGAAGCGGCATGCCATTTTTAAAACTATGTGTGTTATTGAGAACAAGAAGTGTGTCGTGGTAATCGACTCGGGAAGTTGGGAAAATGTGATCTCGGAGGAGGCAGTAAGAAAACTTAATCTTAGCACCACCACACATATGAATCCATACAAACTCGGGTGGGTGAACAAAGGAGCCGAAATCCAAGTCAGCAAAAGATGCCACTTTCAACTCACACTCGGGCCACTTTACACTGCCACTATTTATGCCGATGTGGTTCCAATGGATGCCTCGCATTTGATTCTCGGGCGTCCCTGGCAATACGACAATCAAACCATCTATAATGGAAGGGATCACACATATACCATTCAAGTTGGTCCGAAAAAGGTACGCATAAATCCAGTTCAAGAAAGGGTTAAAGAATCAAATACGGTGTTCTGTGTGCCGCGGGATGAATTTGAGAAGGAACTACGGGATGCTGAAATTTGCTTCGCGCTTACCACATGCGACTTCCCCAACACTGAGATTGAGCAAAATATACCCGAGATGGTGCAACCCCTGCTGGCCGAATTCAAGCATGTGTTACCTGATGACCTTCCCGATGGACTGCCACTGCTTCGCGACATTCAACACCAAATCGACTTGGTGCCCGGGGCTAGTCTTCCCAATAAGGCTCACTACCGCATGACCCCACAACAGCACCAAGAGTTAAAGAGGCAAGTGCAAGAGCTGCTAGACAAAGGCTTTGTGCGGGAGAGCATAATCCATGTGCTGTGCCAGCTCTATTGGTTCCAAAAAAAGATGGCAGTTTCCGCATGTGTGTGGACAGCAGGGCAATAAATCAGATCACGGTACGGTACCGATTCCCAATTCCGCGACTAGAAGACATGCTCGATCAACTCAGTGGAGCCGAGGTATTCTCTAAAATTGATCTTAAAAGTGGGTATCACCAAATTCGTATCAAACTTGGAGATGAATGGAAAACAGCTTTCAAAACTAAAGAAGGTCTGTTTGAATGGGTTTCATGCCCTTTGGCCTTTCTAATGCTCCTAGCACCTTCATGAGGGTGATGAACCAGGTTTTGCGACCTTTTCTTAACAAGTTTGTCGTCGTCTATTTTGACGACATTCTTATCTATAGCCGAAACCGAGATGAGCATCTCCAACACTTGCGAGAAACTCTTGAAGTACTACATGATAATAACCTTTTTGTGAACTCGAAAAAGTGTGTTTGGATGACTCCGACATTAACATTTTTGGGATTTAAGATCTCCGCGTGTGGTATCTTACCTGAAGAGGACAAAATTCTAGCAATCCGAGATTGGTCAAAACCTTCTTCGTTTACCGAGATACGATCATTTCTCGGGTTAGCGGGATTCTATCGGTGTTTCATCAAAGGCTTCAGCAGTATCTCAGCACCTATCACCGAGTTACTAAAACAAAAGAATTTCGAATGGAATGATGGTGCACAACAAGCTTTCGAGGCACTTAAGCATTGCTTAACTCACGCACCCGTGCTAGCTCTACCGGACTTTGACAAAGCTTTCGAGGTAGAATGCGACGCTTCAAAGGTTGGTATTGGTGCCGTACTTTCACAAGAGAAGAAACCCGTGGCATTTTTTAGCGAGAAATTGAGTGGAGCTAAAACCAACTACCCGGTATATGACCTCGAGTTGTATGCCATAGTAAAAGCTTTGCAACATTGGCGGCATTACCTTTTATCTCGCGAATTTGTGCTATACACAGACCATCAAGCGCTGAAATTTGTGCAAGAACAGAATAAGCTGAGCACCCGACATGCCAAGTGGGTTACTTCGTTCCAAGAGTACACTTTCTCCATTGTACATAAAGCGGGATCAAGCAACAAAGTCGCTGACGCTCTAAGCCGCCGACATGGACTGCTCTCGGCAATGTCAACTTACACTCTCGGGTTTGAATACGTGCCTGAGACCATTAAGGAGGATCCTGACTTCGGACAGATCCTGGAGGATGTGAAGAAAAATTTGCGGGATGACTACTCGTTACATAACGGGTACTTGTTTCGGGGTCTCGCACTTTGTATCCCGGCAACTTCTCTGCGCTATCTCATCATCAAGGAAATGCATAATCAAGGCCATTTCGGGTTGGAAAAGACTTTGCATTTGGTGCGAGAACGGTTCTTTTGGCCAAGTCTATGGCGGGATGTTAAACACTTTGTCCGAGCATGCCAAGTATGTCAAACTTCTAAAGGCACCAACACAAATCAGGGTCTCTACAATCCGTTGCCTCTTCCATTTGAAATTTGGCGCGACATTTCAATGGACTTCGTGACCGGGTTACCAATGACACGAAGGAAGAACGATAGCATCATGGTAGTAGTTGATCGCTTTAGCAAAATGGCAGTTTTCATTGCATGCAAAACCATTGTGGATGCTCCCAAGGTGGCTGAACTATATTTTCATGAAGTTGTCCGACATCATGGTTTGCCGAGTACCATTGTCTCTGACCGAGATACGAAATTTTTGAGCAAATTCTGGATAGAACTTTGGAAGAAGTTAAAGACCGAACTGAAGTTCAGTTCGACTTTCCACCCTCAAACAGATGGTCAGACCGAAGCCGTAAACAGAAGTCTCAGAAACATGCTTCGTGCCCAAGTTACAACTTTCGGCATGTGGGACACTTTGCTACCAAAAATTGAGTTCGAGTACAATTGTTCGTTAAACCGCTCCACAGGATTCGCACCCTTCAAAATTGTTTATGGATTTATTCCCCGAGGTCCCCTTGATATTCTTTCTATTGAAGGACCGAAGTCTAAAGTTAAGAAGGTGGATGAAAGGCTTGAAGATTTGCGGGAATTGCATAAAACAGTTCGTGAAAATTTAGAACAAACTTACTCCAAGTACAAGGCTAAAGTAGACGAAAAGCGCCGAGATGTACAATTCGAAGTCGGAGAATTGGTTTGGGTCTACTTGCCGAAGGAACGGTTTCCCCGAGGAGAATATCACAAACTTAAGAAAAGAAAGGTGGGACCGTGCGAGATCTTGGAGAAGTTTGGAGCAGATGCCTACCGTGTGAAGCTACCTGATGATTTGCATATCTCCAACACGTTCAACGTAAGCCATCTCCACAAATACTATGCAGACGCAAACTTGAGGTCAAGCTTCGATCAACCCGGGGAGCTTGACGCAGTGCGTCCCGAGGTGGTGTCCGAGTCAGACTCGGACACGGATGATGGTCACACCAAATTCAAGCCGATTAAGAATTTATTTGTGCAACTCGAAATTTGAACCATACAATGAATATCGTTGGCTGCATGGGTGGTCTTCTAAATGGCTTAGTCTCCAAAATAATTAAGATGGCATGGTCTTCAAAATTCTAGTCAATTTCAAGGCATGGTCTTCAAGATTCTAGTCAATTTCAATTAATTAAAACGCATGGGAACTTCAACTTTGTGGTTTACAAAAAAATTAGTATTTAATAGTTTACAATTCCTAAGTTAGCTTTTAATTTTGTTTTTCTTTAAATATGAAGCAATACTCCTGTTACAAGCAGATTATTTTTGAATAGAAAATTGTGTGTTTGTTTGTTTGAGTTATTTGTGAGCAATACCTTTTGTCTCTTACCATAAAACCGAGTACTTGAGCTTAACGGGCAAGAGAGTATCGGGACCGCCTTGCGTCACTAGGGGGCATACAGCTTTTTTTCCAGATAATCTTCCATATCGAGTTCTGATTTGCCATTGATGAGTTTCCCCAACCCGCTAACACGTTGAACATTCCCTTAACAGAGAAATTACCGTTCGAGGATTATGAGAACGTTAGCGCATCTTCCCTGCCATCATTAACCGGGGGTGGAATCGATTCCATGATATGGAAGCAGGCCAAGAACCCAAGCGCGTGTATGATCTTATCGCCGTCCCAGTCAGTTCCCTCTTCACTCATCAACTCGCATATTGTCATCTTACCAGCCCTTGAGGTAGGTGGAGCAATTACCACGCCTTGAGCAAACCACGGCTGCCCATATACCTGACAAACAGCTCCATGGCCGATATTCCAGCATAGCATTGGCCGCAATATGTCTCGCAGGTTCATTAACGTTCTCCAAAAGGCAGTGCAGCAGTAGTCCCTGCCAGAATGCCATAGCAAGCTACGTGGCATGTATTTTGATTTATCGAGGTCTATCCATAGTGCAGCTCTGCTTGACGCAGCTGCCCACAATGACTTGAGCAATAGCGCGTCATTTAAACTGGCAAGATCCACGTAATAAAATGAAGAAAAAATCCTCTTCAACAACATTTATGTTATTTAGAGATGGGATAATTAAAGTCAATATATTTATACATCAAAACATTAAGATAAAAGATCACCAAAAGTGAAGGGAGAAATAAATTCTTTGATAACTGTTCTTGCCGTGCAAAAGAGAAGGCAGAAATAAATTCATCTGAGTGAACGGCAACTATAAAACATTTAAAAATAAATGGGTCAATATAACCGATACACTAATTACTTTCACTTCAACTGTAAACACACATAATAAATGTATCCAGGGCTGTTTTCTCTCAGTGTGCCGGGGATTCGATGGGAATGCTGCGCAAAACGACGGTCTCGACCGTGAGGCCTGGCCCGAATCCGAAAAGCACTCCCCAGTCGAGGCCCTCTCCGGTGGTTGCCTTGCCTTCTTTCACCGACTGCTTCCTCATCTCGTTCAGTATGAACAAGACACAGGCGCTTGACATGTTGCCGTACTCGCTCAGCACGTGCCTTGTCGCACGCATCTTCTCCTTCTGCAGCTGGAGCTTGAGCTCTACTGCGTCTAAGATCGCCGGGCCTCCCGGGTGTGCGATCCAAAAGATCGAGTTCCAGTCTTTGATACCTGCATGCACCGTACATATATTAGCCTTGTATACACATGTATTTCTTCGGCATTGTTTGTTATTTGTTTAATGGCAAATATAATTATGAGGATAATATATTTTTTTCTTCTTACCGATAGGAGTAAAAGCCTCGACGAGACTTTTCTCGATGTTTGTCGAGATAAGCCGTGGCACGTCCTTGAGGAGGTGGAAGGTGAGACCGACTTCACGGAGGTGGCCATCAATGGCTCCCTCTGAGTTGGGCAGGATGGTTTGTCCGGCTGAGACTATCTGGAACCAAGGCCGCTCGATCACCGGGTCAGGATCGGCACCTACGATCAAAGCAGCTGCACCATCTCCGAAAAGTGATTGCCCGACCATGGAGTCAAGGTGGGTATCTGAGGGCCCACGGAAGGTAACGGCGGTGATTTCCGAACAAATTACCAAAACTCTAGCACCACGGTTATTCTCAGCCAGATCCTTGGCCATGCGGAGCACAGTACCACCGGCGAAGCAACCCTGTTGGTACATCATAAAGCGGTTGACGGACGGACGAAGTCCAAGGAGTTTGGTCACTTGGTAATCAGCCCCGGGCATGTCGACACCGCTGGTTGTGCAAAAGATCAAGTGGGTGATTTTGGATTTTGGTTGGCCCCACTCCTTGATGGCCTTGACTGCTGCCTCCTTACCGAGCTTCGGTACCTCCACGACAACCATGTCCTGACGTGCGTCAAGTGACGGCTCCATGTAAGCGGTTATGTTCGGGTTTTCAGCTAAGATCTCCTCAGTCAGGTGCATGTACCTCTTCTTGATCATCGACTTATCGCCTGAAATATACAATAAGATTATCATGAGAAACAAAAACTAAAATAATTATAGCAAGATATATATACACATCTTCATATATAAACTTAATTATTTTGTACAACTTACACATGCGCTTGAACTTCTCTTTAAGTCCCGTCATATGTTCGCTGTTTGTGATGCGGAAGTAGAAGTCGGGGTAGTCAGCCTGATACACGCAGTTTTTGGGTGTGGCTGTACCGATTGCCAAAATTGAAGCCGGGCCTTGCGCACGTTGTGCTTGCCTGATCTCCTCTACTTTAGCCATAGCTGAACTCTTTGTTAATTAATTAAGCTTGAAGAAAGATTAAAGGAAGGAGAGAGCAATTAAAGAGCTGAAAGGTTTGTGTTATGATTTGTGATGGAGAAGAGAGAATTTATAGGATAGAGAAGAGGAAGGGAAGGTGCATGCATGATAGATGAATAGTATGACTGTTTTGAAGAGACTGGTGGGATGTTCAAAGTTCAAACTTACACTTGTTAGGTACCAAACATTAATATTTTATTATAAAATATCTTATGATAGAAAAAAGGTGAAGAGAATGAGAGGCACAATTTTAGCTCCTGTTGCAACAACTTCCCATTTAAACAAAAAAAAAAATGTTTACCTAAACCTACTAATTTATGAGCTAAAGTTTTTTTTTTTTTTTTATAGATTGCAATAATAAATGTTACTATAGATTCTATAAAGATATCATATTTTTCTGGTTTTTTTTCATTCTGGATGTCATTATAAAATAATTAATTAATTATCAAAAGATTTGTTGATTGACTTGAATAGAGAGAGAGTACTGAGTACGAGAACGGAGTAGGTCCGATGCCCATCGGACTTACTTTTAGGTTCAACGAGCATGATGACCGTCCGATCTAATTTAAGATTTGTGAGCATAAAAATTGAAACATACGCGCACGAATTTTAAAGCATTCTGCACGAATCTTAAAACAAATCGACGGTGATTAAACCCATCGAACCAGAGTAGGTCCAATACCCATCGGACCTACTCTCAAGTGACTGAGTACACCTATTGATACGTATGAATTCTGGTCCATGTGACTATTATATTTGTGCCTCAGGTCATCGGTTAATTCATCACTTAAATAAATAAATTATGAGGCTGTCCAATAATTAACTTAAACAGTAGGTTTCACTGTGGAAAATTCAGCAATTGAAGTCTTTGGTTAAAATGACAGTCGTCTCTTATCAACAACATTAATTATTACAAATTTGTGGAAGAAATTTGATTAATCAATCTAAGTCGATCTATTCCTCATGTGGTAAATTATTTGTTGTCATGCTATTAGTTGTTATCGGTCTTTTCAGCCAAAAAAAAAAAGCTGTTATCGGTCTCAGTACGTAATTAACGACTGTGGTTGTTAGGAACTAACACAAATGCGCATGCTAAATTACATGGGTTCTCTACATTTGAATTAGTCAAAACAAGTTAGCTAAACTTGATTAATTTATTAATTTCCCCAAAATTACAGGATATAGTAATGAAGGATGTTATTTCAAGGACCGTATATTATAAAACATCAACTCATTGGATAAAATAGGATTGGTTATTTTTTAATGATTCAAAATATGTTAGATAAGATGATTTTCGACCTGTCTAAATAGTAAAAAAAAAAAATGTAAAAATGTAAAAAAAAAAATTCAAGTATATTTTTATACTTGGAGATCATATTGAATTGTTTAGATCAATTTGATTTTCAATTTTTTATTACTTATGATCGGAACAACCAGTCTGCGTGGCATCTCGAAAAAAATAACTAAATTTTATATATCCACATGCGCATGCATTTTATTATATTTTATTATATTACAGCAGTTGTTAAATGCACTGTGTATGAATCAGTATCTTATTCTTAAAAAATTCTATTAAAAGCATAATTATTTTAAATTATATAAAACTTCAATTCTAAAACTAACACATTACACCTGACAACTAAATTTGAACAATCATTTAGAATACATATCCTTGACAAAAATGCTAATTTTTGTTAATAACTCAAACAAATACAATTTAGTTTATGAGTTAGAAGTCTTTTTTCTAATCTCACTAATGCATCTTTGTTATAAATAATTGATTTCCTCTAATGTTTTAATAACATATTATTTTTTTATTCATATAAGTGATTTATTTTTAAAGTTAATTTGAAAAAAAAAGTTTTTTTAAACTCACAAATAATTTATTTTTTATCACTTTGATATTTATAGTAGTTATTAATACGGTAGTAAGAAGCGTGCAACAAAATACAAACTACATGAGGAGGAAAATCAATGAGTGATTCTTCATCATATACGTGTGACAGTTAATTTTCTCGTGTAATGCGCTTAAGATATCATTATATTAGAGAAATTGTAATCAGAAGAAATCAAGGTTCTAAATAGCGACTATCACGTCATCTTAAATGGTCTGAAAAAGCTATAGCACAGCTATTACGTAATGATAAATAGCTAGCTATTTAGAGCTCTGATAAAAGGAAAACGACTAATAGTGTTATAGTTTTAAAGGTCTGAAAAAGTGATAACACAGTTATTGGGTAGCTATAGCCATAGTGACAAATGAATAGTTCGGGTTTGGTTCGACGGGGTCACAAATTCGTGATTCAGGTATAATTCGGTACAACAAGGAAGAAAAAAACCAAAAAAAACCTTAAAAAAATTGGCGTTTTTCTCGCGAATAATTTGTAATTAGCGTTTTATTCTCGAATAAAAAGTATTATACTTTTTTTCATTTTATTCGGAGTTCGGTTCAATAACGTCAAAAAAACGAATAATACGCAAATAAAACGCAAATCTTGTCACTATGGCTATACTATTTGGAATCCTAGAAGAAATACATATATGTTTATATGCATTATGAGAAAGAGTAGGAGAAATTAGAAGTAAATATGTCCATCAAATTAAAGTTATATAATTAGAAATGTCCCCATCAATTCTTCCATATTGAATGTATCCACTACTACAAAAAAACACATTCACTATCGCCCTTCACCATCGGGTGTCCTTCCGCACAGATGGTGTATGTATCCAATGTAGCGCTGTAATTACTTTGAACTTTTTACCGACTGTTTTGTCTAACCAACCAATGGCATTGATGTAACCAATCAGTATTGAGTGACTATTTGACATCGGTTTCGCTTAACGGACGATGGCACTGAGGGGGTGAATTTTATCATCTGTGTGTTACATGATCCGTTGGTGCTACTACAAAGCAATAACAACTCGTAACTATATTGGACCGATGGCACATATTCTTAGGGGCAACGCTGTAAATAATTGGAACCTCAGTTTTAGTATACACTATTTGCTACATATATTCGACCGATGGTGGTGATTTTATATAATATATATATATATATATATATATATATGTAGATGAGCTATGGTGAGACGTAGAGTAAAACAAGTTTGTACTCCACGTCATATTTTCATTTTGAAAATCCAAACAACCGATCCGAACCGTTCAACGTGTTCTCTATATTAAAATGTGCTTGGAAACCAAATTTTACATTTTTTGGAATTTTTTTACTATTTATTAAGCCACTTTGAAAATCTTTGATCCACTGTAAACAGTAAAAAACAGTAAAATTTTCTAGACCACCGGATCAGCGATTTTCAAAGTGGCTTAATAAATAGTAAAAAAATTCCAAAAAATGTAAAATTTGGTCTCCAAGCACATTTCAATATAGAGAACATGTTGAACGGTTCGGATCGGTTGTTTGGATTTTCAAAATAGAAATATAGTGCCATGGAGCACAAACTTGTTTTACTCCACGTCTCACCATAGCTCAATTCTATATATATATACATATACATATATATATATATATATATATATAGAGCTGGGCTATGGTGAGTTGTGAAGTAAGATGTCATTTTTAATTCACGCTCATATTTTCATTTTGAAAATCCAAACACCCGATCCGAACCGCTCAACATGTTCTAAATATTGAAATGTGCTTGGAGACTAAATTTTACATTTTTTTGAATTTTTTTACTATTTATTAAGCCACTTTGAAAATCACTGATCCGGTGGTCTAGAAAATTTTACTGTTTTTTACTGTTCACAGTGGATCAGCGATTTCAAAGTGGCTTAATAAATAGTAAAAAAATGCCAAAAAATGTAAAATTTAGTCTCCAAGCACATTTCAATATTTAGAAAAAGTTGAACGGTTCGGATAGGGTGTTTGGATTTTCAAAATGAAAATATGGCATGAAGTAAAACGACGTTTTACTTCGCAACTCACCATAACCAATATATATACATATATATATATATATATATATATATTCCAGTACACCCTAGGTCGATTATCCCTAACCCTTTGTATCCCTGAAGTACAGTAGCTCACTGCGACGGACTAAGAAGCTAGCATTTCCTCCCGGCATCATTTGTATGCTAGATTACTCTTCTCTCCTTTATTTTATATTTTAATCATTATTTTGAATGGTTTCTTAAATTAGAGAATAATTTAAACCAGGGTTTAGTTATTTAATGTTATTTTTTCTTTCTGTATAGGCGAAATGAGTAGCCAACATAGTAGTTACTCATCTGACCAGCCCTTGAGGTAGGTGGAGCAATTACCACGCCTTAAGCAAACCACGGCTGCCCATCACTAATACAAAAAACCTCTTTATCGACTGTTAAAAATACCCCTATACCAACTGTTATTGAGGCGTTAGTGATGGCGCCGTAAGTATAGGTATATCATTAATGACGGGTAAATAACAGTCTGTTTAGATACCCAACACTGACCGTTTAAATAAACCGTCAGTGTTGGTTACCTACACTGCCTGTTAAAAAATAGTCAGTGTAGGTACCCAACACTCACGGTTATATGTAAAAAACAATCTGTGCAGGTACCCAACACCAACTGTTTTCTTTAAGAAACAGTCAGTGTTTGGTACCTACACTGACTATTTTTAAATAAAACAGTCGGTATAGGTCTTAAAAACAGTCGTAGTTAGTCCTAAAAACAGTCGTAGTTAGTCCTAAAAACAGTCGGTGTTTATCCTAAAAATAGTCGTTGTTGGTTTTATAACCGTCGGTGTTGGCATAAAATTTTAGCGTGGTTATGTTTGTATCGGGACTGGCCTCCATATTTTTCACTAGTAATATATTACTATTCGACATTCATTGACATTAAATAGAATGTCATACAAATAATTTGAACATCATAAACAAAAGACAACACAAAATAAACAACATAACATATTCACAAAAAACCACTATAACAAAATTTACATAACACATTAACAAAATATACATCTGAACTTAACAACATTGCATTTCTTATACCTAGTTTAGAAGTTTTCCAAGAAAAATGTACACCATTGTCGTGTTATTGAATGAAGTTGCATCGGCGTATATTTTTCTGTCGGTAAATCACACTGCATTAATACAAATTGAGAAGTTAATTTTATCCAAGTTATATGAAAAATGAATCAAGTTCAATTATGAAATACATACATTAGGAAAAACATCAAATTGCATAGTGACTAGGTCTTGCATGTGTTTTATGACGTAAAATCCACACACCTTGCCACCTTCTTGCTTATGGCTCAGAAATGTTCCATTTAAGTAAAATCAATAGGTTACATATTATGTTAAATAGACCACTATTCAAATATTAGTGTTGTACAGGAATTTGAAAAAATCAAATATGAAATTAAAATAGAATGTACAAGTTCACACATTAATGGATTTCTACTCACATTCCTTTTATCCCTTCTTGTGCACTCCTCCAGCCTCCACATGAGATTCAAAAATGCTAAAATTATTAAATGTCAATGATTTAATTAGTAATTACCATCAAAGAGTACATTGATTAATTGTAAGTAAATGAAATTAGACTAAATGTAAGATTTATTGCTCACTTTTTAAAATGCCACATGATATCGGAATCTGGATTCTCTAGCACTAGAGAATCAATAACATCCACCATATTATCGTGCATGACAAAAACTAGAAGCACCCAGTGTTTACTACAATCATACATGGTAATAATTAATCTACATATGTCGTTAAAGTATATAAACTACTCAAATAGAAGTAACAACTTACAACTAAATGTATGGTGCAAGGATAAAATTCTTCTCCTACATACTTTTCAACAACTCAAGCAAGTAGCTTGAAGCGGCCTCCTTTTCAGTATTAAAAAGTAACTGAGATATCATACTAGGGTTCGAAAAACCGACTTCAGCTTCGCGACCTAGATCGATGACATGTCTCTTCAAATATCTGAAAATCATTATGTAAATGTTGAAATGAGTTAGTTGTAAAATTAATCGCTACGCATATAAAGTTAAACAAACTCACATAACTCAGATGGATATTATTGAAACATCGAGCATGTCTTGCTTTGCTAGATCCGTCAAGTCGTTAAAACATAAGTTGATTAACGTCGACTGAGGGAGTAACGGTTGGAGTGAACTGCTCAACACTAACTATTTTCTTAATAAAATGGTCGTTGTAGGGTATAAGCAATACTGACGTTTCCCTTAAAAAACAGTCAGTGTTGGTGAACTGCTCATTAAACAAATTTTTTTTCAATAGAAGGGTCGGTGTAAGATATGAGCAAACACTGACGGTTACAAAAATAGAACAGTCAGTGTTGGTTCACTGACGGTTGTTTACAAGTGAACAGCCAGTGTTGAAGTTCTTCTTATTTACGATTTTGCTACGCAATCTCTACACTGACTGTTACATATTAAAACAGTCAGTGGTTGAGCGTAATTGAAAGGGTTTTTTTGTACTGTGCATATAGCTGACAGACAGCTCCATGGCCGATATTCCAGCGTAGCATTGGCAGCAATATGTCTCGCATGTTCATTAACGTTGTCCAAAAGGCAGTGGAGCAGTAGTTCCTGCCAGAATGCCATAGCAAGCTACGTGGAATGTATTTTGATTTAACGAGGTCTATCCATAGTGCATCTCTGCTTGACGCAACTGCCCACAATGACTTGAGCAATAGCGCGTCGTTAAAACTGGCAAGATCCACGTAATAAAATGAAGAAAAAATCCTCTTCAACAATATTTATGTTATTTAGAGATAAAAGATTTATACATCAAAACATTTAAGATAAAAGATCAATATAAAAGACCACCAAAAGAGAAGGGAGAAATAAATTCTTTGATAACTGTTAAAAATAAATGGGTCAATATAACCGATAATCTAATTAATTTCACTTCATCTCTAAACACACATAATAAATGTATCCAGGGCTGTTTGCTCTCAGTGTGCCGGGGATTCGATGGGAATGCTGCGCAAAACGACGGTCTCGACCGTGAGGCCTGGCCCGAATCCGAAGAGCACTCCCCAGTCGAGGCCCTCTCCGGTGGTTGCCTTGCCTTCTTTCACCGACTGCTTCCTCATCTCGTTCAGTATGAACAAGACACAGGCGCTTGACATGTTGCCGTACTCGCTCAGCACGTGCCTTGTCGCACGCATCTTCTCCTTCTGCAGCTGGAGCTTGAGCTCTACTGCGTCTAAGATCGCCGGGCCTCCCGGGTGTGCGATCCAAAAGATCGAGTTCCAGTCTTTGATACCTGCATGCACCGTACATATATTAGCCTTGTATACACATGTATTTCTTCGGCATTGTTTGTTATTTGTTTAATGGCAAATATAATTATGAGGATAATATCTTCTTACCGATAGGAGTAAAAGCCTCGACGAGACTTTTCTCGATGTTTGTCGAGATAAGCCGTGGCACGTCCTTGAGGAGGTGGAAGGTGAGACCGACTTCACGGAGGTGGCCATCAATGGCTCCCTCTGAGTTGGGCAGGATGGTTTGTCCGGCTGAGACTATCTGGAACCAAGGCCGCTCGATCACAGGGTCGGGATCGGCACCAACGATCAAAGCAGCTGCACCATCTCCGAAAAGTGATTGCCCGACCATGGAGTCAAGGTGGGTATCTGAGGGCCCACGGAAGGTAACGGCGGTGATTTCCGAACAAATTACCAGAACTCTAGCACCACGGTTATTCTCAGCCAGATCCTTGGCCATGCGGAGCACAGTACCACCGGCGAAGCAACCCTGTTGGTACATCATAAAGCGGTTGACGGACGGACGAAGTCCAAGGAGTTTGGTCACTTGGTAATCAGCCCCGGGCATGTCGACACCGCTAGTAGTGCAAAAGATCAAGTGGGTGATTTTGGATTTTGGTTGGCCCCACTCCTTGATGGCCTTGACTGCTGCCTCCTTACCGAGCTTCGGTACCTCCACGACAACCATGTCCTGACGTGCGTCAAGTGATGGCTCCATGTAAGCGGTTATGTTCGGGTTTTCAGCTAAGATCTCCTCAGTCAGGTGCATGTACCTCTTCTTGATCATCGACTTATCGCCTGAAATATACAATAAGATTATCATGAGAAACCAAAACTAAATAATTATAGCAAGATATATATACACATCTTCATATATAAACTTAATTATTTTGTACAACTTACACATGCGCTTGAACTTCTCTTTAAGTCCCGTCATATGTTCGCTGTTTGTGATGCGGAAGTAGAAGTCGGGGTAGTCAGCCTGATACACGCAGTTTTTGGGTGTGGCTGTACCGATTGCCAAAATTGAAGCCGGGCCTTGCGCACGTTGTGCTTGCCTGATCTCCTCTACTTTAGCCATAGCTGAACTCTTTGTTAATTAATTAAGCTTGAAGAAAGATTAAAGGAAGGAGAGAGCAATTAAAGAGGTGAAAGGTTTGTGTTATGATTTGTGATGGAGAAGAGAGAATTTATAGGATAGAGAAGAGGAAGCTAGGGAAGGTGCATGCATGATAGATGGATAGTATGACTGTTTTGAAGAGACTGGTGGGATGTTCAAAGTTCAAACTTAGACTTGTTAGGTACCAAAAATTAAGATTTTATTATAAAATATCTTATGATAGAAAAAAGGTGAAGAGAATGAGAGGCACAATTTTAGCTCCTGTTGCAACAACTTCCCATTTAAACAAAAAAAAAAAATGTTTACCTAAACCTTTGTCTCAATATCCATATATGAGCTAAAGTTTTTTTTTATATAGATTGCAATAATAAATGTTACTATAGATTCTATAAAGATATCATATTTTTCTGGATTCTTTTCATTCTGGATGTCATTATCAAATAATTAATTAATTATCAAATGATTTGTTGATTGACTTGAACAGAGAGAGAGTACTGAGTACACCTACCCACTCAGTCTAAGTCAATCCATGTGGTAAATTATTTGTTGTTATCGGTCTCAGTACGTAACCAAAAAAAAAGAACTGTTATAGGAACTAACACAAATGCACATGCTAAATTCCATGGGTTCTCTACATTTGAATTAGTCAAAACAAGTTAGCTAAACTTGATTAATTTATTAATTTCCCCAAAATTACAGGATATAGTAATGAAGGATGTTATTTCAAGGACCATTGGATATAATAGAATTCGTTATTTTTTTAATGATTCACAATATGTTAGATAAGATGATTTTCGACCTGTCTAAATAGTAAAAAAAAAATTGTAAAAATGTAAAAGAAAATAAAAATTCAAGTATATTTTTATACTTGGAGATCATATTGAATTGTTTAGATCAAATTTGATTTTCAATTTATTTTTACTTATGATCGGAACAACCAGTCTGCGTGGCATCTCGGAAAAAAAAATAACTAAATTTTATATATCCACATGCGCATGCATTTTATTATATTTTATTATATTACAGCAGTTGTTAAATGCACTGTGTATGAATCAGTATCTTATGCTTAAAAAATTCTATTAAAAGCATAATTATTTTAAATTGTATAAAACTTTAATTCTAAAACTAATACATTGCACCTGACAACTAAATTTGAGTAAGCATTTAGAATAGATATCCTTGACAAAAATGCTATTTTTTGTTAATAACTCAAACAAATACAATTTAGTTTATGAGTTAGAAGTCTTTTTTCTAATCTCACTAATGCATCTTTGTTATAAATAATTGATTTCCTCTAATGTTTTAATAACATATTATTTTTTTATTCATATAAGTGATTTATTTTTAAAGTTAATTTGAAATAAAAAGTTTTTTTAAACTCACAAATAATTTATTTTTTATCACTTTGATATTTATAGTAGTTAAAGTAGTTATTAATACGGTAGTAAAAAGCGTGCAACAAAATAAAAACTACATGAGGTGGAAAATCAATGAGTGATTCTTCATCATATACGTGTGACAGTTAATTTCATCGTGTAATGCGCTTAAGATATCATTATTTTAGAGAAATTGTAATCAGAAGAAATCAAGGTTCTAAATAGCGACTATCACGTCATTTTAAATGGTCTGAAAAAGCTATAGCGCAGCTATTACGTAATGATAAATAGCTAGCTATTTAGAGCTCTGATAAAAGGAAAACGGCTGATAGCGTTATAGTTTTAAAGGTCTGAAAAAGTGATAACACAGTTATTGAGTAGCTATAGCCATAGTGACAAATGAATAGTTCAGGTTCGGTTCGGCGGGGTCACAAATTCGTGATTCAGGTATAATTCGGTACAACAAGGAAGAAAAAAACCAAAAAAAACCTTAAAAAAAATTGGCGTTTTTCTCGCGAATAATTCGTAATTAGCATTTTATTTTCGAATAAAAAGTATTATACCTTTTTTTCATTTTATTCGGAGTTCGGTTCAGTAACGTCAAAAAAACGAATAATACGCAAATAAAATGCGAATCTTGTCACTATGGCTATACTATTTGGAATCCTAGAAGAAATACATATATGTTTATATGCATACTATGAGAAAGAGTAGGAGAAATTAGAAGTAAATATGTCCATCAAATTAAAGATATATAATTAGAAATGTCCCCATCAATCTTCCATATTGAATGTATCCACTACTACAAAAAACACATTCACTATCGCTCTTCACCATCGGGTGTCCTTCCGCACAGATGGTGTATGTATCCAGTGGTAGCACTGTAATTACTTTGAACTTTTTACCAACTGTTTTGTCTAACCAACCAATGGCATTGATGTAACCAGTCAGTATTGAGTGACTATTTGACCTCGGTTTCGCTTAACGGACGATGGCACTGAGGGGGTGACTTTTATCATCTGTGTGTTACATGATCCGTTGGTGCTACTACAAAGCAATAACAACTCGTAACTATATTGGACCGATGGCACATATTCTCAGGGGCAACGCTGTAAATAATTGGAACCTCAGTTTTAGTATACACTATTTGCTACATATATTGGACCGATGGTGGTGATTTTATATAATATATATATATATATATATATATATATATATATATATATATAGTATGGCTAAGTTGCTGCTGGCAGCATTTCGGCCAGCTGCTGCCGGGGCTATATTTAGCCATACGATGTTCAAACAACAAATCCAAACCGTTAGATGTGATCTCTATATTAAAATATACTTGGAGACCAAATTTTACATTTTTTGGAATTTTTTTACTATTTATTAAGCCACTTTGAAAATTGCTGATCATGGTGAACAGTAAAAACAGTCTGGACCATATGATCTGAAATTTTCAAAGTGGCTTAATAAATAGTAAACAAATTTCAAAAAATGTAAAATTTGGTCTCCAAGTTGATTTTAATATAGAGATCACATCTAATGGTTTGGATTTGTTGTTTGAATATCGTATGGCTAAATATAGCCCCGGCAGCAGCTGGCCGAAATGCTGCCAGCAGCAAATTAGCCATACTCTATATATATATATATATATATATATATATATATATATATATATATATATATATATATATATATATATATATATATATATATATATGTTCCAGTACACCCTAGGTCGATTAACCCTAACCCTTTCTATCCCTGAAGTACAGTAGCTCACTACGAAAATCGACGGACTAAGAAGCTAGCATTTCCTCCTGGCATCATTTGTATGCTAGATTACTCTTCTCTCCTTTATTTTATATTTATTTTAATCATTATTTTGAATGGTTTCTTAAATTAGAGAATAATTTAAACCAGGGTTGAGTTATTGTTCGTGCCAAAAGCGGTGAACAAAGTTTCACTACAGATGGATCTGTAGAGTTTAAACATTGTAAACCTTCAACTCAGATCGCAAGTGCACAATCCTGTCGTGAAGTTTAGTCGGGTATCGATCCACAGGGACGACTCACTTTCTAAATTTTTCTACTCTTCCTAGTTAGGTACTAGAAGTGTAAAGGTTGTGTGTGTTTGACTATTCCTAAGTTCTGTAATGAATGTATGAACAAATGAAATGAACAATTTTATGAACAAGTGTAATGAAATCAATTAAATGTTTGTGTTTTATACTACTGTATAAAAGGGCGTTTCAAGGGTTTCAGATTTCATCTTCAACTTTGCTGCTCAGGACCTGCCACGCGACCCGCATACCCTCGTATGCGACCCTTGTGACGCGACCCGCATGCTCTCGCATGCGACCCCGTGGCCCTCCAGCGCTCTGGACCTGCCACGCGACTCGCGTACTTTCGTACACGACCCTTGTGATGCGACCCGCGTGCTAACTCACGCGACTCGCGTGGCCCCTTGAGCTGAGTCTGCACATGTTAGAAACTGGTTGTTTAAGTCGTGTAAGGTTAGATTGACCGTACCTAATGTCACTAAACCTCAACTCTCGTGTGTTGGCTTAGCAGACCTGGTTTGGAAATACAATTTCACCTTCCTAGATTTAATCAAGCTGTTTGATCTAAACCTAAGTTCTCAGTTCTGTTTACTAAAGGTATCCACAAGTGGAAAACAAGTGGAAATTTCACCTCTCAGCTACTATTGACCTAACCTTTCGGATCTCAGACCTACCTCAAGTACTTAACCTAATTTGCAAGAATGTGAAGGCCTTGTTACAAGAAGAAATACCAAAGGCATTCAACAGTAGATGATCAAGAATCAATCAAGCAATTTAGATCAAGCAATCACAAATAATACAAGAATCAAGGAAACACGAAATAACATTCAGAATCAATTCATGTGCATAATCAAACAAAGTTTAGGTCTACAATCCAAACCCCTCAAACTACAAATCTACTCAGACATGAGTAGAATCAAAATAGAAGAGAGAAAGAGAATGCAAATCATAGTGAGAGATGGAAGAGTGAAGAGGATGAAGGCTTCTGGAATCTTCTTCTCCAAGTCGTGGCTCCAGATCGGCTCCAGATCGCCTCTCCTCTTCCCTGGCGCCAAGCTCTCTCTTCAAAACCGATCAGATCTATTTTTGGTAGAAAATCATGGATAAAAATATGTTCTTCTTTTCTGTGCCAGTCCCTCTGTATATATAGCTTTCTTAGCGGGCCTCAACTGGGCCTGGCGCAGTTAAGTCGACGCGACCCGCATGAGATGGCATGCGACCCGCGTCAGGTGGGAATGCTGTGCGCAATGAGGGTCGCGTCCGAGGTCGCGTCTGGGCTGCGTGCGACCCGCGTTAGGTGGGACGCGACTCGCGTGGGGGAAGTCAGAATTCTGCCTGTTTTCGCCTATTTCCTGCAAATCAACCACAAACTGCAGCAGTACCATATTCTATTGATTTTCAATGTAAACTATGCAATTTAGTGGTCATAAACATGAGGTCTGGTCTGAAAATAGGTCGAAATAATAGATCAAATAATGAGATATCAAACTCCCCCAAGCTTATCCTTTGCTTGTCCTCAAGCAAATCTGTACTTTCATAACGAGTTTGGATTCTAAATGCAAGCTAAATGCCTAAAATGTGAAAATTTACTCGATTGCTTCAATAAAGAAACTCAAGAATCTTTTTGCTATGATTTGGACTTCCCTTGGTCAATTTTGATTCACCTCACAAATTGACTAACAAAACCTCAAATTCTAAATGTTTTAAAACTTGCAAAGCTGATTACTCAAATTTATCAATTTATCATTCTTTCACTAAACTATGCCTTCGTTTGTAGAGATTCTCCCTTTTGGCTCCCCCAAGCTTAGAACAAGCTAAGGTCAGAAAGTTGCGGACTTCGTGTGTTGATATGTGCAAAAATTTTATTCTTTCATTTCTAATTTGGGAGACGAGCTCAAAGGCGTCCATTCAAGACTTATTGCCAGTACTCTTATTTTCTCCGTCTTTTCGTTTCTTTTTCTCTTTTGTTTTCTTTTTTTCTCTTTTTTTTTTAGCACATTCCATGAATACACACATCCACTAGTGTTCATTCACACCAACGGATATCCCAACATTTCTTTATTTGAAATCCCTATTTCCATGTTTGAAAGGCACAATTCAGTTTCTAAATGTTATCTCGACATTCAAGTGTTCATTTTTACAAATCTCAAACCATTTGTTCCTAATCAGTTATGTTTGGTCAATTATGAGGTTAGTTCTAATTTCCCAAAGTCGTCCCAATCATATAAAAATTTTCAAACAGGTCTCTAATTGAAACAATCAAGCAAATTTTTCACCTAAAGATGCGAAGAAAAGTAAACATGACCTAAGTAAAATCAAAATAAATCCTAAAACACAAAAGTAAACTCTAAAACACAAAAGTCTCCCCCCCCCAAACTTAGCCTGAGCATTGTCCTCAATGCTTCAAGACTGAAAGATAAAGGGAAGTAAAAGCAAAGGGGAAAGAGAAAACATACCCGCTCAGTCCTCGGTGGGAGGTGGATCAGGTGGCACTGGGGGAAGCACCCACTTCTGAGGTACACGGACCATGCGATCAAACTCTTGCATCAGAAGAATCCACAAGATTTCTGTCAAGTTCTTGATCGAGCACCCGATCGCGTTTTTGTGAGCATTCAATTTCTCCAAGAGCGTAGCAGTCCGATCGGGTTTAAGATCTGCACTTATGATCACAGAACAAGATCTATCTGGGTCCAGGAACTCATACCTGAGGTGAAGAGGCTTGAGCTCAGGAGTAAGCCACTCTGTAAACCTTCGACTCAGATCGCAAGTGCACAATCCTGTCGTGAAGTTTAGTCGGGTATCGATCCACAGGGACGACTCACTTTCTAAATTTTTCTACTCTTCCTAGTTAGGTACTAGAAGTGTAAAGGTTGTGTGTGTTTGACTATTCCTAAGTTCTGTAATGAATGTATGAACAAATGAAATGAACAATTTTATGAACAAGTGTAATGAAATCAATTAAATGTTTGTGTTTTATACTACTGTATAAAAGGGCGTTTCAAGGGTTTCAGATTTCATCTTCAACTTTGCTGCTCAGGACCTGCCACGCGACCCGCATACTCTCGTATGCAACCCTTGTGAAGCGACCCGCATGCTCTCGCATGCGACCCGCGTGGCCCTCAAGCGCTCTGGACCTGCCACGCGACTCGCGTACTTTCGTACACGACCCTTGTGATGCGACCCGCGTGCTAACTCACGCGACTCGCGTGGCCCCTTGAGCTGAGTCTGCACATGTCAGAAACTGGTTGTTTAAGTCGTGTAAGGTTAGATTGACCGTACCCAATGTCACTAAACCTCAACTCTCGTGTGTTGGCTTAGCAGACCTGGTTTGGAAATGCAATTTCACCTTCCTCGATTTAATCAAGCTGTTTGATCTAAACCTAAGTTCTCAGTTCTGTTTACTAAAGGTATCCACAAGTGGAAAACAAGTGGAAATTTCACCTCTCGGCTACTATTGACCTAACCTTTCGGATCTCAGACCTACCTCAAGTACTTAACCTAATTTGCAAGAATGTGAAGGCCTTGTTACAAGAAGAAATACCAAAGGCATTCAACAGTAGACGATCAAGAATCAATCAAGCAATTTAGATCAAGCAATCACAAATAATACAAGAATCAAGGAAACACGAAATAACATTCAGAATCAATTCATGTGCATAATCAAACAAAGTTTAGGACTACAATCCAAACTCCTGAAACTACAAATCTACTCAGACATGAGCAGAATCAAAATAGAAGAGAGAAAGAGAATGCAAATCATAGTGAGAGATGGAAGAGTGAAGAGGATGAAGGCTTCTGGAATCTTCTTCTCCAAGTCGTGGCTCCAGATCGGCTCCAGATCGCCTCTCCTCTTCCCTGGTGCCAAGCTCTCTCTTCAAAACCGATCAGATCTATTTTTGGTAGAAAATCGTGGATAAAAATATGTTCTTCTTTTCTGTGCCAGGCCCTCTGTATATATAGCTTTCTTAACGGGCCTCAACTGGGCCTGGCGCAGTTAAGTCGACGCGACCCGCATGAGATGGCATGCGACCCGCGTCAGGTGGGAATGCTGTGCGCAATGAGGGTCGCGTCCGAGGTCGCGTCTGGGCTGCGATGCGACCCGCGTCAGGTGGGACGCGACTCGCGTGGGGGAAGTCAGAACTCTGCCTGTTTTCGCCTATTTCCTGCAAATCAACCACAAACTGCAGCAGTACCATATTCTATTGATTTTCAATGTAAACTATGTAATTTAGTGGTCATAAACATGAGGTCTGGTCTGAAAATAGGTCGAAATAATAGATCAAATAATGAGATATCAGTTATTTAATGTTATTTTTTCTTTCTGTATAGGCGAAATGAGTAGCCAACATAGTAGTTACTCATCTGACCAACCCTTGAGGTAGGTGGAGCAATTACCACTCCTTAAGCAAACCATGGCTGCCCATCACTAGTACAAAAAACCTCTTTATCGACTGTTAAAAATACCCCTATACCAACAGTTATTGAGGCGTTAGTGATGGCGCCGTAAGTATAGGTATATCATTACTGACGAGTAAATAACAGTCTGTTTAGATATCCAACACTGACCGTTTAAATAAACCGTCAGTGCTGGTTACCTACACTGCCTGTTACAAAATAGTCAGTGTAGGTACCCAACACTCACGGTTATATGTAAAAAACAATCCGTGCAGGTACCCAACACCAACTGTTTTCTTTAAGAAACAGTCAGTGTTTGGTACCTACATTGACTATTTTTTAAATAAAACAGTTCATATAGGTCTTAAAAACAGTCGTAGTTAGTCCTAAAAACAGTCGGTGCTTATCCTAAAAATAGTCGTTGTTGGTTTTATAACCGTCGGTGCTGGCATAAAATTTTAGCGTGGTTATGTTTGTATCGGGACTGGCCTCCATATTTTTGCTAGTAATATATTACTATTCGACATTCATTGACATTAAATAGAATGTCATAAAATAATTTGAACATCATAAACAAAAGACTACACAATATAAACAACATAACATATTCACAAAAAACCACATTAACAAAATTTACATAACACATTAACAAAATTTACATAACACATTAACAAAATATACATCTGAACTTAACAACATTGCATTTCTTATACCTAGTTTAGAAGTTGTCCAAGAAAAATGTACACCATTGTCGTGTTATTGAATGAAGTTGCATCGGCGTATATTTTTCTGTCGGTAAATCACACTGCATGATCGAATACAAATTGAGAAGTTAATTTTATCCAAGTTATATGAAAAATGAATCAAGTTCAATTATGAAATACATACATCAGGAAAAACATCAAATTGCGTAGTGACTAGGTCTTGCATGTGTTTCATGACGTAAAATCCACACACCTTGCCACCTTCTTGCTTAGGGCTCTGAAATGTTCCATTTAAGTAAAATCAATAAGTTACATATTATGTTAAATAGACCATTATTCAAATATTAGTGTTGTACAGGAATTTGAAAAAATCAAATATGAAATTAAAATAGAATGTACAAGTTCACACATTAATGAATTTCTACTCACATTCCTTTTATCCCCTCTTGTGCACTCCTCCAGCCTCCACATGAGATTCAAAAATGCTAAAATTATTAAATGTCAATGATTTAATTAGTAATTACCATCAAAGAGTACATTGATTAATTATAAGTAAATGAAATTAGACTAAATGTAAGATTTATTGCTCACTCTTTAAAATGCCACATGATATCGGAATCTGGATTCTCTAGGACTAGAGAATCAATAACATCCACCATATTATCGCGCATGACAAAAACTAGAAGCACCCAGTGTTTACTACAATCATACATGGTAATAATTAATCTACATATGTCGTTAAAAGTATATAAACTACTCAAATAGAAGTAACAACTTACAACAAAATGTATAGTGCAAGGATAAATTTCTTCTCCTACATATTTTTCAACAACTCAAGCAAGTAGCTTGAAGCGGCCTCCTTTTCAGTATTAAAAAGTAACTGAGATATCATACTAGGGTTCGAAAAACCGACTTCAGCCTCGCGACCTAGATTGATGACATGTCTCTTCAAATATCTAAAAATCATTATGTAAATGTTGAAATGAGTTAATTGTAAAATTAATCGCTACGCATATAATGTTAAACAAACTCACATAACTCAGATGGATATTATTGAAACATCGAGCATGTCTTGCTTTGCTAGATCCGTCAAGTCGTTAAAACCTAAGTTGATTAACGTCGACTGAGGGAGTAACGGTTGGAGTGAACTGCTCAACACTAACTGTTTTCTTAATAAAATGGTCGTTGTAGGGTATAAGCAATACTGACGTTTCCCTTAAAAAACAGTCAGTGTTGGTGAACTGCTCATTAAACAAATTGTTTTTCAATAGAAGGGTCGGTGTAGGATATGAGCAAACACTGGCGGTTAGAAAAATAGAACAGTTAGTGTTGGTTCACTGACGGTTGTTTACAAGTGAACAGCCAGTATTGAAGTTCTTCTTATTTACGATTTTGCTACGCAGTCTCTACACTAACTTGTTACATATTAAAACTGTCACACCCCAAACCAGGATTTCCGGATTAGAGTGTGATCAATCCCCGCCTCGTGTCAATTAATCGAAATGACACGCAAGGCTAAACAAATATAAACAATAATGCGCAGCGGAAACAGAATAAAACAAACAGCAATAGTCATAAATATCAAATAAACATAAATACATACATAATATCCATACAGTCCACAACAGGATAAAATAACATAAACTAGTCAAAGGGATACATAATCTATCGAGTCCCATGCGTATAACAAACACATCGGACTCGCAAAACCCTAAACAAAAGTCCCTAATCTATAACAGGCGGTGTGGTCGTCGAGGACAGCTCCTGACGCCTCCTACTGCGGACCGTCAGACTCTGTACCTGCCCACATCCATAAAAAGGAGGGGATGAGCGAATGATCGCCCAGTATGTGACCCAGTATTATCCCTTCAGGGGTTCTCTTAAGTCAAAGCACGTTTTTAATTTGAAATCTACGTAAAGTCAGTCATTATTCACTTTTAATGCACATGCTGCGGAATTCAAAACCTATCATACTAACTACAAAAGAAAAGTACATATAATAGATGAATGATGCGATTATCCTATTATGACAACATGATTAAAGTTTCCCAAAATAAAATACAAGCAGAATGAGTATTATAATCAATCGGAGTCCAGTATAATAGGTACCGTGTGTATAATTTAATATAGTAATAATACGGATAATTTTGTCACCCCGTGCCGTGTCAAATTCAACCAAATTGAATTTATATCTCAATGCGACATAACACAAGGAATGCGATCAGAGGGGCAAAGATACCCGATGCCTAATAGCATCGAGCTTTGCCCACACAAGACTTCAACCCGTAGGCAAGTGCACGCTAGCCGATGGTTATATCCAAAATTCGTGTATTTTCCTTACTCTAGACGATTCTTCATCCAAACATATCCAATAGGAGAAAACTACAAGCAAGTCGTAAGAATGAGTTAATCCGTCTCCTCATGAGCAGACGACGGAACTCCACCGTCCGGCCAGACTAATGGGACCAGGGCTCATATCCGGCCCGTGCAATAAAAGTAAATATCTGCCACCGCAACCTCGGCAGCCGTTCTAGGCCAGTAGCTCCTAATGTAGGGGGGATAACTCCCGAATCGTCTCCGTGCCTCGGGGCTCGAGTCCGGCCCGCACGTAATGGTAAAATGAACGAAAATGATATAGTAACGACTCAATGCATGTAATAATAATAATCCTAATAAGACCTCTGAGAGGTCAAGTGATCCCTCAGCCCAATGACCCGCGAACCGCCTCGCAGCCCACTCTACGAGGACGGAAAGCAATCATTCGGTCTTCTATCTCACACTCACCAATGCACATGCTTAACTACGGTAATATGTTGTCCTCTACGAGAAGAGGACAACTAATATCCTAAATTAATATATATTAATTAATTTACTCTACTCCTACAAAACAGTAAATTCTGATTTAGAAGGGGTTATGCAATTTCCTAATTACAGTTCAGAAAGGATTAAACATTCTCTAATGCAACTACAAAATTAAAAGTGCGGATGTCAGGTCAAGTGGTCGACTGGTAAGAGTACGCCACGAAAAGATAATTCAGATATCCCACACCTGATGGCTGTAGGAGTAGAACGCGCTAATAGCCTCCGGGATCCACGTAATCCTCGCCTGCTCTTGTACAAGCGTCAGCGGGATCGATCCACGGATCGGAATCTACGTAGGTCGGCTGACCTGTAATTTAGTCGTAACTTAATTAGAGTCTAAACTAAGTACTCGTAACCCTTATTATCTCATTTGATTAATTTCACTAAGTGTTCGTATTTAATTAATTAATTAGCTATGGTTCGAATTTAATCTACTCCTCTACTATTTAAGTTATGCTCAATCGGTTCGATCGATTTTATTCGATTCCGATTGAGCGTAAAATTAGGTCAAGTTGGTTTAATTTAATCTATCGTAATTTAAATATTTATTATATTTTAATTCGAAGATAAACTGTTGAACTAATAAGTCGTGACTTTTAACTTAAGTTATTGCATATTTTTACGATAAAATACGTAAGGTATAATTCACGTGATTTAATTTGCAATTATTAATTTCCTACTCACTTGTAAAATGACGTGTTTTTCTCAACTAATTAAGCTACCATAATTTTTAAATCCTAAGTACGTAGTTTATAAGCGTCAATTATTTAATGATAATATTTCTAAAGTCGTACGAATTATTTTTAATAATTTATAGAAATCGATAAATTTATAAATGTAAAATAACACGTGATTATCTAATTATCCTACTTAACGAAATTTGAAATCGAATGATGTGAGAATATTAATATGTTGTCAATTTAATTGTCCTTTATCAATTAACAACATATTTTCTTTACAAATTATTTTCGTTATGTAAAAATTCTAATTACTAAATTTATAAAATTCTTATTACTAAATTTTAAACATCTAAATATTTAACTATTTATTTAAAATTCTAACTACTTAATTTATTAATTTATTTAAAATCCTAATTAATTTAAATGTGTTAAACTATTTTAATTGGGTGTGTTTCGGGATCATACAGGAGTCCAATTCGGGTTGTATAGTATCTGTTCAAATTATGTTATGAACTCTCACTGAGGCATCAAGACCCTGGACGGTATAATCATCTCCCGAATTAAATTCAAGTTTACATAAGCATCCGGGTTTATTCGGTTACATTATTAAAACCTAAATTTTTAAAAGCCGTCATTTTATTCCGTCAATCCGAGACAACATTTATCCCTTTCTATTTTTAAAAATCTGCCAAGCCCAATAGATAAAGGCCCAAGCCTCCTTGAATTTATTAATAAATTCATATTAAGGCCCAACAGAAATTTAAAAGCCCAAATCCATTAATAAATCACAACAGTCACGGCCCAGCAAGGTTAAAGGCCCAAACATCCAATTTCCATTTTAATATACATATAGGCCGACCCATTATTTAAATCACAGCAATTTACAAGTTAGCCCCTGTATTTTAATTATATCACTTAAGGGCCTAAAATTTACACAATTACCCTCAAATTCAATTTATTCACATTCGGGTCCTGTCAGTTCAAAAACTGGTAACCAGTGGCATCACTGGGCACTGGTCCGACTGGTACCACAAGACATAAGCCTCGCAACAACAACATAGCATTACAAGCGCAACACATCGCAACATAACAAGGCACATAGCCACACAGATCACAGGTGACTGGTACCGGTACGGTACCAGTACAGTCAAGTAAAACCAGAAAGCCGCAAGCAACAGAGACAAGGAAAACCAGCACCAGTAAGCACTAGGGTCGGTACTGGTGCACAAAGGATCACAACATAACAGAAACCAGCAAGTCAGAGACAAGAGAAAGGGAGGCAACCCATCCTCAAAAATCACCGTGCCTGTACTGGTATGGTACCAGTAAAAATCAGCAAGTAACCGAGACAAGGAAAAACAAAGAAACCGGGTACAAGGCACAACAAAAAGGCATAGCCTCAAATTCATCGTTACACCGAGAAAATCAACAACTCGCGTGAGCCGACCAATAAGTCAAAATATACGATAATGCCTCACCAAGCACACGATCCATAAATTAAAAAGGAGGGCTTGAACATTTACCCGAGAAAAGGAGAATTTCAACGAGGGTCAATGTTAGGCCGGTACCGAATCACCTCGCCTCCGGCCGTCAAGAACTTAGCAACCACCACAGTAAGCACCCGGCACCCGAAAATTACAACGGAAGGCACCAGCAGAGAAAAAATCGCAAGACACAGCACAATCAAAGCCTTTTTGGCTTTGAAAATCAACAATCACAGTGGAAAACGGAAAAGAGGAAGAAAAAGAGTAAAAGCCTCAGCACATGAGATTTCAAACAAGCAAGAACCGAAAAAGAAAATAGAGAGAGAGAGAGATGTAAAAGGTTATATAACCCGAGAGAGAGAGAGATCATAAATTCAACGCTCTCAGAGAGCAGGTGCGCAACCCACGCGCTTAAACGCGACTAAATCGTCACAAGTACAAGTTTCTCTGACGGGGGAGAAGACAGCAGAGAAATTTGAGCGCAGCGCGCGTGGGAGAGAATTAATCGGTTCATCTTCTTCTCCAGAGAACAACGAAATGGAGAGATCAGTGACAGTGGGCTCGGTGGTCAGTGACCGAGATGGAGAGGGTAGGGTTTCGCTGTCAGCGAGAGAGGAAGAGAGAGCGGGGCAATATTAGGGCTCGGGTTGCAAAAGGGAAGGGGGCTCCTTCGGTAGTGACACAGACAGACAGAAAAGAGAAGGATAGTTAAAGGGGTCCAGCTTCAAGATTCGTGCAAACGTTAAAATGGAGGGTTCAAAGAAATCATAAAATCCCAGATTCGTGCAATTGTTAAATCGAACGGTTGAAAGAAATCATAATCATCAAGATGGTTATTTTAGTGAGCCCCTTTGATCAATTCAATTAAAAATCGGGGATATAAAACAAAATTTCGTATTCTTAGAAACTTGGACGAAACTCTCGGTTAATTCATAATTTATTTGTTTACCTGTTTAGTTATTAAATAAAATGTCATTAAATATAATTGGTTTAAATTCGAATTTATAGTTACACCAACTTAACAAATTTTTTTTGTAAATTTCCCATTTTATTTAACGTATAAATCAACACAATCCATTTAACTCTATTAATTCTATTTATTTAATTAATTTCAAAACTTGTTGAAATAATTATTTTTAGATATAAGCATTTCCAAATTAATAATCCGAATTACTAGTCAATTACATATAGAACAATTCATTTGGTTAGACATTTAATTGACCTAAGTTTTATTTAGTTGTAAAACTCGATCATTAGACTAATTAATTAAGTTTTAATTTTACGGGTTATAACAAAAACAGTTAGTGGTTGAGAGTTAGTGAAAAAGTTTTTTTTATTCTAGTGTATATAGCTGACAGACAGCTCCATGGCCGATATTCGACCGTTGCATTGGCAGCAATATGTCTCGCATTAATATGTCTCGCATGTTGATTAACGTTCTCCAAAAGACAGCGCAGCAGTGGTTCCTGCCAGAATGCCATAGCAAGCTACGTGGCATGTATTTTGATTTAACGAGGTCTATCCATAGTGCATCTCTGCTTGACGCAACTGCCCACAATGACTTGAGCAAGATCCCCGTAATAAAATGAAGAAAAAATCCTCTTCAACAATATTTATGTTATTTAGAGATGGGATAATTAAAATCAATATATTTATACATCAAAACATTTAAGATAAAAGACCACCAAAAGAGAAGGGAGAAATAAATTCTTTGATAACTGTTCTTGCCGTGCAAAAGAGAAGGCAGAAATAAATTCATCTTAATGAACAGCAACTATAAAACATTTAACAATAAATGGGTCAATATAACCGATAAACTAATTAATTTGACTTCAACTGTAAACACATATAATAAATGTATCCAGGGCTGTTTTCCCTCAGTGTGCCGGGGATTCGATGGGAATGCTGCGCAAAACGACGGTCTCGACCGTGAGGCCTGGCCCGAATCCGAAGAGCACTCCCCAGTCGAGGCCCTCTCCGGTGGTTGCCTTGCCTTCTTTCACCGACTGCTTCCTCATCTCGTTCAGTATGAACAAGACACAGGCGCTTGACATGTTGCCGTACTCGCTCAGCACGTGCCTTGTCGCACGCATCTTCTCCTTCTGCAGCTGGAGCTTGAGCTCTACTGCGTCTAAGATCGCCGGGCCTCCCGGGTGTGCGATCCAAAAGATGGAGTTCCAGTCTTTGATGCCTGCATGCACCGTACATATATTAGCCTTGTATACACATGTATTTCTTCGGCATTGTTTGTTATTTGTTTAATGGCAAATATAATTATGAGGATAATATATTTTTTTCTTCTTACCGATAGGAGTAAAAGCCTCGACGAGACTTTTCTCGATGTTTGTCGAGATAAGCCGTGGCACGTCCTTGAGGAGGTGGAAGGTGAGACCGACTTCACGGAGGTGGCCATCAATGGCTCCCTCTGAGTTGGGCAGGATGGTTTGTCCGGCTGAGACTATCTGGAACCAAGGCCGCTCGATCACCGGGTCAGGATCGGCACCTACGATCAAAGCAGCTGCACCATCTCCGAAAAGTGATTGCCCGACCATGGAGTCAAGGTGGGTATCTGAGGGCCCACGGAAGGTAACGGCGGTGATTTCCGAACAAATTACCAAAACTCTAGCACCACGGTTATTCTCAGCCAGATCCTTGGCCATGCGGAGCACAGTACCACCGGCGAAGCAACCCTGTTGGTACATCATAAAGCGGTTGACGGACGGACGAAGTCCAAGGAGTTTGGTCACTTGGTAATCAGCCCCGGGCATGTCGACACCGCTGGTGGTGCAAAAGATCAAGTGGGTGATTTTGGATTTTGGTTGGCCCCACTCCTTGATGGCCTTGACTGCTGCCTCCTTACCGAGCTTCGGTACCTCCACGACAACCATGTCCTGACGTGCGTCAAGTGACGGCTCCATGTAAGCGGTTATGTTCGGGTTTTCAGCTAAGATCTCCTCAGTCAGGTGCATGTACCTCTTCTTGATCATCGACTTATCGCCTGAAATATACAATAAGATTATCATGAGAAACAAAAACTAAAATAATTATAGCAAGATATATATACACATCTTCATATATAAACTTAATTATTTTGTACAACTTACACATGCGCTTGAACTTCTCTTTAAGTCCCGTCATATGTTCGCTGTTTGTGATGCGGAAGTAGAAGTCGGGGTAGTCAGCCTGATACACGCAGTTTTTGGGTGTGGCTGTACCGATTGCCAAAATTGAAGCCGGGCCTTGCGCACGTTGTGCTTGCCTGATCTCCTCTACTTTAGCCATAGCTGAACTCTTTGTTAATTAATTAAGCTTGAAGAAAGATTAAAGGAAGGAGAGAGCAATTAAAGAGGTGAAAGGTTTGTGTTATGATTTGTGATGGAGAAGAGAGAATTTATAGGATAGAGAAGAGGAAGCTAGGGAAGGTGCATGCATGATAGATGGATAGTATGACTGTTTTGAAGAGACTGGTGGGATGTTCAAAGTTCAAACTTAGACTTGTTAGGTGATTAAGATTTTATTATAAAATATCTTATGACAAAAAAAGGTGAAGAGAATGAGAGGCACAATTATATAGCTCCTGTTGCAACAACTTCCCATTTACACAAAAAAAAAAATGTTTACCTAAACCTACTATTTTACTTTGTCTCAATATCCATATATGAGATAACAAATAAATATTTTATAATTCGGAAATAATTCGGGTATAATTCGGAAATGATTAATTCAGTACCACAAGGAAGAAAAACAAAATCTAAAAAAAAAACCTTAAAAAAAACCCTAAAAAAAAAATATATATATATATATATAAAAAAATTTGCGTTTTTTTCATGTTTTTCTCACAAATAATTCGTAATTCATGTTTTATTAGCGAATAAAACGTATTATATGTTTTTTTGTGTTTTATTCGGAGTTAAGTTCAGTAACGTCAAAAAAACAAATAATACGCGAATAAAACACAAGTCTTGTCACTATGGCTATAGCTAGCTATTTAGAATCCCAGAAGAAATACTTATATGTTTATATGCATACTATGAGAAAGAGTAGAAGAAATTGGAAGTAAATATGCCAATCAAATTAAAGTTATATAATTAGAAATGTCACCATCAATTCTTCCATATTTGAATGTATCCCCCTTATAAATAGAATACTCTCTCATGTTTTCCACGTTTGAGAAATTAAAGAAATGACTATTTTTTCCCTTCTCTTTGTCATCTTTCCTTTGGTCCTTTGTAACTCTTGTATATTCAAGAACTATATATCGTTGGTTGGGATATCTGTGAAATTAATATTTCAAATCATTGTATTCATTTTATATTTAAATTGTTCACAGTAGAAATTATATTATTTTATTTTATAACTGTTTGCTTTTATGTTTCTCTTTTCATGTAGGTAATAGTGTTGGTTACTCTTTTCCATAATAAGTTTCTCATTTTGACCCGCCACACTCCTTTCTGCATCGGAAATGAAAACAGAAACACCCGAATTATACTGTCCATTCCATCAGATCAATAGCTATCCTTGTTTTCTCTGTTCACTTTCCTCAGTTATCCAACTGTTATTGATCCGCAGCATGGACTGCTATATAGTAATGGCTACAAAACTTCAAACTTTATGCTGTTCACATTGGTCTAGGAAGGCAACTGTTTTTCCTGAATTTTAAAATTTAGTGGAAAAAATCGGTCTATTTCGTTGAATTTACTTGAAGAAATAAAAAGTCTGGCAAATTTCGATATTCTCTAATTTTATAAATTTATTTGAACTCTAATTTAATTTAATTAGAATAAATTTACTTGATTCATTAAATTACTTGAATCCTAATTTACTTGAATTCATTGAATTAGGATAAATTGACTTGAACTCTAATTTATTTAAATTCATTAAATTAGGATAAATTAACTTGAACCCTAATTTACTTGAATTTATTGAATTAGGACAAATTGACTTGAACAGTTGAACCATAATTTACTTGAATTAGGGGTTTAGGGTTTACTTGAAGTAAATTTAGAATAAATTATGCCTCGTTAATGGTAATGGTAATTAGAATTAGAATCTTAATTGACTTTATTATGGTTTTTATATACTAACTGATTAGCTAATGGGTTTGAATCTAATAAGTTATTTAAACCTGATTTTTGCCCCCCTCCCCCCCCTAGAATCCGCTCGTCCGATGGGCTCCCAGACTCTCTGATCTGTTTTAAGATCCGTGTATATTAAAACGGAGTACACGGATCTTAAAGCATATCAGACGGTTAAAATCCATCAAACTCAAAAGTAAGTCTCATGAACTTGGGCTTGGGCCCAAAATATTTATAACAACCTCGTTCGAATTTCGAGTTTAATTGATCAATTGAACGAATGCAATAATCACAGGTTCATATATCCTCTTTTTATATATATATTTCAAAATATATGATATTTATTGTTTATTTCATAATAGATCAAATAGTTGAGAAGTGAATGCACTAAAATTAATTTATTATATAATATAGTTAACAAGAATAAAGCTTATCAAACTTGTCATATGGATCTCTATACTATTCCAGCTGCACAACAAAATAGCCCCACCTGGTACAAAGATAATGTTTGACAAATTTGCCATTTAATTAAGAATCTGTAAATCTAAAACCGTGTGTTTAATTCTAAATAGTTGTTAATATATTGTGGAAGAGTAGATCTATTGATAATTATGTACTCTTTAAGTCTCTAATTATTGTTTCTCAGGGTATATTTTGATAGGAGCTAAAATAGCTGGAATAGCGAAATTTGAGAATAGTAAATAAAAAAAGAGAAAAAATAGTGATTTTAAATGATGCTATTTGGATTAGTAAAAATGTTGTTTGAATTGTATATTTGAAATAGTAAATAGCTGTAATTGAAAAAAAAAAATAGTGTTAAAATTAAGAGGAAAGATAGGCAAGTGGGGTCGTCTCAAACGAATTGTCACGACGTGGAGATAGCAGAAGTGATGTCAATTTTGTCATTTTGATACTGTGTTGGTAAAAATCCGAGAAAGAATCATTTTCTCTTTTCACACTTCCGAATAGTATTTATTCTAATATATACAAGAAATAGAGAATAGCCGCTATTCTAACTTATTCCAAATAACAAAAATGTTACTTGAATGCACATTTTTATTCCAAATAACTCATATTCTGGAATAACCTCTGTTCATGACATATCAAATATACCCCAAAAGCAACGGAAACATGTGATATGAAAGTATTAGTACTATAAAAAGGGAACAAGTATCCTCTCCAATATGTAAAAGATTCCCTTCACTTACGGTTTGAGATTTACTCGCAGTTGCTCTAAGATTCGGGCTTGCACAGGAGACAGTATTATTAGACTTTGAGAGTCGTGCAAAGTTAAAAAGAACGGTCCGGATCCACTAATTCTAAAATATTTCCTTCTACGGATGTGAATTCATAAAAAGTACCCCGGGGCCCGGGTTCTCTTTTGCTTTTAACTTTTTGTGGTTTTTCCTTCTCCATCCATCGCTGTCAGAAAAATACAGAGAACGGAGTAGGTCCGATGCCCATCGGACCTACTTTTAGGTTCAACGAGATGATGACCGTCCGATATAATTTAAGATTTGTGCGCACTAAAATTGAAACAAATACGCACGAATGTTAAAGCGTTCCGCACGAATCTTAAAGAAAATTGACGGCAGCTCACTTCTTTTTGAGAAAAACTTGGTAGAGGCTACCAAGCTTTACACAGCTCACTTCGCAGTTCACACCAACCCCTCTCTCTCTCTCTCTCTCTCCTTGCCGAGTCCACTCCAGTCTACTCTCTCCGACCGCCAGTAAATTCAGATCGCCATTTTTAGAGGTACATTTAATGATCGAGTCTTCACAACTCTTTATCTCCTTGAAATTGATGTATAATTTGGTTAATTTACTGGATTTGTCATCTTAACAGAGGGTTTAGAACTCTTGATCTCCTTGAAATTGATAAAGAGGTATCCAGTCTTCACAACTCTTTATCTCCTTGAAATTGATGTATAATTTGGCTATTTTACTGGATTTCTCATCTTAACAGAGGGTTTAGAGAAGACCTCGACTGTGTGGAGCATCTAATTGTTTGATGATCTCTCAAGAGCTTCTACTTACAAAGAGGTACCTTAATATTTTCTAAAAATAATAAAAATGCAAGATTTTAATATATTGCAAGAGGTGCTTAATTAAGCAAGGATTTGTTCATGACAATGGAGGGCGATGAGGTAATTACTGAGTGGATCCTTGCCTAATTTATGAACTAAGGAAAATAGCAACTACCCCACCAAGAATCCATGCCTAATTTCAGTCATTAACTGTAAACTTAGTTCTCAATTGGGATCTGGTACAGTATTATGAGTTCTAGTACGGTTTTAATTTTTAAATTAATTCTGATACATTTTTAATTCATTTATGGTACAGTTTTAACTGAACTATGGTACACTTTGCTCTTCACTTCTTAGGCATTTTTCATTTCCGAACAACCTTTTTTATTCCTAATTATACATTTTTAATCCATGACTTAAGCAACAAGCTCCAACCAAACTAAAAAAAAAATTAATCCTCCTTAACTTGGAGTAAGCAATTTAATCCTTCTTAACTTTAAGTAGCAACCATAATTTTGTTATTAGGAATAAAGTTATTTGTCAATTGAGATCTACTTTCTTATATTTAATTTACTACAATTCTCGTTCCATCCTTGAGTTCGTGCTTTGGAGTTCTGACACAAAATATCTTGTGTATCTCCATGTAGTATGTATTACACATGGTTTGCAAAAGAATCGGCCGGTTCAGAACGTCCGATTTTGACTTTAGTCCGAGTTACGCGGTATGCGTGATTGTACAGATCGGACCCGATTCATCGGGGTTATTACCGGAATCGGATGTTGAGTTTATTTTCCCAAAAATATGGATTTGAAATTGGACCATTTCCTACAACGAAAAAAAAAAGTTGTCGGTCTATAATTTTATATATAAATGTCCTGAGTCTATTTGATTTTGCCTCGTGGGACTAATGTTTCTAAATTCTAAACTCCGGAGTCCGGAGCGGGTTCTCTTCTCAGTTTCTCACGATGCACAGTAAAAAATGCCGACTACCTTGCCCTCATATACGAGTATAAAAAATATCGGCCAATGAAATAAGATGTTTGTTTGTTCTCCAAATAAAATGTTTATTCACCTTTTTCACCAAATAAAATGCATTTTGAAGGGAAATTTTTTTTTATTTGAGTGTAATCTTTTGTTTTAACATAATTTTTTGACAAATTAGTTTATTTTTCTATTTTTTAGTAGAAAACAAGTTTCTGCCAAAAAAGATCCGAGTTTCCGATCCAATTCGGCCGATTAACCCAATTCTGATTCCAAGGTCAAGGGACCAATTCCGATTTCGATTTGGCGAACCATGATTACCATCTATTTTCACCAACCCTGGCTTAATACAAAATAAGCATACACCACAGAAAAACAGAGAGAGAGATTATTAACACAATTTATATAGCATCAACGACAGCGGAGAACCGCGTTGACCATCTCTCCTTTAACTCCGGATGTGCGAGATTCATGCGATGCTTATTACAGTTGTGAGGTCAACTCACTCTATTTCTCCCATTGTCTTAATTTTAAAGTTTTATTTTCTGATTTTGTCAAAATTAAGTATTAAAACTTTCGAGCCTTCCACTGGATCTCATTTCTCACCAGGTTTGTTTCAACCTATTTTAGTTTGTATAGCACTGATTATTGCTTTCTCTCATAATATTATAATGTAACAGTGTACTTGAAATGTTCACTCACAGGGACAGAGAAACTGTCCATCTACCCAAGGCAAAAGTGTTTGTTCAAGTTTCACTTGGGAATAAACAACAACTAAGATGCTGTTGTTTCGTTTCCTTTTAATGGTTACAGAACAACCAAGAAAGTCTCTATCTCCAATTAACTCTGTTGCTGTCATCTAAATGCAATTTCGCTTGAGCTCGCCTTTGTGCCTTTTTCTTTGTATTACAGATCATGCCCTTTTACATCAGCATAGATCTGAGGATCATTTAACATTCACAGTATAAATCCAAAGCGGTACGTTCGGTAATCCTTTTTCCTTTTTGCTAGATTATACTGATAATTTGATTCCATGATATTAGTCGCAGTAAAGAAACTTAGATCTAGTTATCAAGAAAGATATGGTACTTTCCAATATTCTCTACATACAAATTACTGTCTATATAAATGATAATAAAACTATAAAAGTGTATTTTTCCATATTAATTATATTAAATCAAATGTGATTGGGTCACTCGAAGTCGCTAGTATTTTGATTCACATCACTTATGAAACAGGTTGCAATTCTATTATCATGTCAAACATTGCGCAAAATAAGATTTCTGATAGTATGTTGAATAAAGGAATAGAAAAGGCCAAACAGAGACCGTCAAAGAAAAGGTCTAAAGTCTGGGGTTGGTTTACTGAGGAGCCTGATGGTAGTAAAAAGGCAAAATGTAACATTTGTAGAGAACTCCTAAGTTGCGATAGCAGGAACGGGACATCACATCTTAAGCGACATCCTTGTTACAGAGAGAACCAATTTGGATATGTCCCGTATAGAAACACAGAACCTTCTGGATGCCAAAAGAATCATTTGGAATATGATCGGAAAAGAACCACAAAACCTTCAGGATGCCAAGAAAACAATTTGGAATATGATCCGCAAAGAAACACAGAACCTTCTGGATGCCAAGAGAATTATTTGGTATTTGACCCGCAAAGAAACCGAGAGCTTTTTGTGAAAATGGTAATCGATAACACAAGCATATTGGAACATGTGGATAATCCTTTTCTGGAAGAGTTTGCAATCTCCCTTCACCTATTGTACAGTCATGTAACTCGAAGGGATGTTGAGGAAGACTGCCTCACCTTTTATAAAAATGAGATAGCCCAGTTGAAAGAGAAAATTACCACGTTAACTTCTAAAGTCAGCCTTAGTGTGATGTCGTGCTATAATCCAAAAGACAAGAGTATTCTTTTATGTGTTGCAGCACATCTTATTGATAATAAGTTCAAATTGTTCAAAAGAATAATAGGGTTTGTGGAGTTCAATGCAAAGTTAGGATTTGAGAGAATCCTAAATGATTGGGGACTTTGTAAAAAAGCTTTTGCATGTACTGCAAAATCATATAACTTTGAACAAGCAAAGAAGTTCAGTCAAACATTGGATGTGAAGTGCATTCTGGAGTGTTTTCTTTCAGTAGCTGATGTAATCTACTTCACGATTATATCAGACAGATGTAAGATTGAAAAAATTATGAATGACCTGAATATATATCCAGAAAAAATGTGCTATTTCAACGGCATTGCAGCGGAACATAATCTAGCTCCAAAATTAGAATTTCTGCTTGACGAGAGAAGAGAATTGGGTTCTTATCTAAATATTTTAAATGATGCTTGTACCTACAAAAATGTCTTTTGCGAACTTGATGACATGAATGTAGGATGGAGCAAAGTGGCAGAAGTTGTTCACCTTCTAAATCTAATAAATGATGTGAATGTGATGCTCTCTTCCCTTGAAATTCCCACATCAAATTTACTTCTAAAATTTGTTTTTGAAATCAGTGATGTCCTATCAGAGGCCTCTCCTACTTTATCTGGTGATACTATTGATTCATCGCTAGCAATACTGGATAAGTATCTGGCTAGTTGTGATAAAATAGTGTTGATTGCTTCGTTGTTGGATCCTCGATTTAAATTAAGATTCCGTGAACGCTGCATTGGAAAGTTCATTGCCAACGAAGAAGATTTTAATAAATTCTTTTGCAGTTTGTACAATGAATATCAAAGTGAGAGCACAGAGATATGCATATTTGATTGTTTATCTCAAATACCAGAGCTGAATAAGTATTTTCAAAAAAGATCGGTGGAAGAGGGAGATGCAAATTTAGAAGTGTTGAGTTGGTGGAAGGGTAGTGAATCAGAATACCCGATCCTTTCTAGGATGGCACGCGATATTCTTGCTATTCCCATTTCTTCCTCGCTTACTTCAGGCACAGAACCTGTGGAAGAAATTATTAATGAGATCTTTCTTTCTACAGTCGATACAGGGATGTCCAAGATCTTGGTTTGCTGCAACAATTGGTTGAGATCTGATCGTAGTGCTGGTATAGAAAAAAGGTACCTTGATCAAGCTTCCCCTGAACCCTTGAATACAAGTAACATTTGTGTATATGATCATATAAAATGCCAAGAGGTGCTTGCTAAGTTGGTAATCTCATGTGAACTTCCATTCCATTTTGTGAAGAGTACTCAGTTCATAGAGTGGGCAAAAAACCTTCAACCATTGTACACTTCAGTTGATCTGGCTTCTATTAAGAGAAAGTGCCTAGGTTTCTATCAAATGGAGAGACAAAGGTTGAATGATCCATACAAGAACACCTCTGTAAATTCAACCCACATAGGAAGAGTTTGCTTTAGTGCCCACCAAGCAGGAGAACCCGGCACTACATATATTTGTGTTACAGAACACTTCATTGATGATTATTTTAATTTGGTTAGAAGAATAATAGATATAAAGATCAGAAATGCTTATAGCTCTTGGTCAATAGCAACGCTAGTACAGAGATGCACAGACCATTGGGAACATCCTAAAAAGGTACTTGCATTAACATCTGAAATATTTTCGGGTTTGACTTGTGGTGTTGGGGCAATCAAGTTGCATTGCATTGTCCAGGGGTTCAATGTACTAGTGAAATTTATATGGAGTGAACGGCTTGCAGTAATTGGATCTATCAGGAAGATGATAAAATTTATTGCTGAAGATCCTAACACGATGCTAACTATCAATCAACTTGCTATTAAACTTAAAATTAATTCCCCAAAATCATATCTTCAACTTGATGATGAGAGAAGGTGGGACTCTACATTGAACATGTTATCTGATGCACTGGCATACAAAGATGCTATTGATGCATATAAAGGTTATGATGAGAGCTTCTCTTTATGTGGAAATTGGAATGAAGTGGAAAGTACTGTCAAATTTCTAAAACCAATTTATGAAGCAGTTACCATTCTCTCTTCCTCTCAGTATCCCACGTCGAACTTGTTTTTGAAAATTGTTTTTGAAATCCATGATGTTCTATCACATGTTGTTTTCAATACAAATAATGATTACGATAAGGGAAGATTCTTAGATTCCTTAATGGAAATTTCAAATACTTTTTTGAAAGATTGCAATAATATATTGCTAGTTGCCTCTCTATTGGATCCCCGGTTCAAGTCGACCTACTTGGAACGTTGCTATACGGAACACATATCTGACAAAGACCATGTGGACCTGTACATTGGGGACCTGTGCAACAAGTTTGCACCTAAACATGGTCGGGGAATGTTAGAACTTGACAGATACTTGCAAAAAGACCACAGATACTTGCAAAAAGACCATGTGGAGGTCAGAGATGGTGATTTTGATGTTTTGAGATGGTGGAAAAAAAATCAATCAAATTATCCCACTCTTTCGAGGATTGCACGTCATATTCTTGCTATCCCTGTTTCTTCACTACCCTCCGAGTCGGCTTTCGGCACTGAATTTATTAGGTTCGGAAAATTTGCGAATCAATTGGGTCCAAGGACAATGGAAGCTTTGGTGTGCTCTTATAATTGGTTGTCAGATGCAAGCAGCAATGGTAAGCAACCTTCATCTTGTTGTGCTTGTATATTAATACTTTTAAGTGATCTTTCTTGATAAAAATACCAACACATCTTCTTTCAACAGAAGAAAAATTATCTAGCATTTAGTAAGATTTAAAATCATTCATTTACTTTGAACGTGCAGCGCATACTTTCTACTTCCCATTTTCTGAAAGATGGTTCTTTTGGATAACTATTTTCATCTTTATTCAAATAAAAAATTGTTCCAACCCAAATGTGAAAAGGCTCTGCTTACCTTTTAGATTTAAAATCTTTATTTGTTTTGTCTGGGAGCTGATATAATGAACTTTTGAAAAAAAGCTGGTCTATAATTGGGTTCCTATAATGGAAATATTAATCGTGTAGTCATGTCCTTGCTTGATCCCGATTTTTTTATTATGTAACAGCACAATTATTTTGATAATGCAATAACTATTCATCCAGTTAGTTGATTATTGTTCTTTTTCTTCTGGTGAATTAAATTAAGGGAAAATTGTGCGAAAGGAGGCAGCAATTGACTTGGTAAAGAAGCACATTCCACCATCATACAAATGCCCATTACGAGCCTGTGACTTCTGGTCCATAAAGTTTCTTGAGCATGGTTTGAGTGGAAGGATGTCAGAAGAAATAGTAGCTATAGGTGGTGCAAGATTGACTGCTAAGAACATGCAGTGTCTCATCAAGTCATTTGATGAGGATGAAATTGACAGATGGATTCCTGATGAGGTATGTTTGTGTTATGTACAATGAGAATATTAACCTACAATCTCAGCACTGCTTGGTTTGGTCCAGTTCTAGTTGGAGGGGGTACACATATGTACGTAGACAATTTGATTGTCCACACACTTTTTAAGCCCTTGGAATCAATGAGATGTGTATGAAATTAAGAGTTTAAGACATGGCAATTTGGTTTTAAAAACAGTCATTCTTAAATGCTAAACAGCTAGCTAGCGGCAAATTAAAGGTAATAACAGTTCCAATGTTTCTCATTAATCGAGCGCGGTATAGAATATGCCTGGATAATCAAATAGTGCACATGCAGGTGTATCTACCCTGCTCCCTGTTTTCCATTTTCCTTTATCTATGTTATGTTTTTTAATTTACCAATTGCATAATTATATTCTGGGCTAGTTGAAGCAAATTAAGCATAAATTCAAACATGAATAGTTGTATACTTAAATGTCTAATCGGAATTCATACCAAATGGTGGCAATAGGCGCTGCTAAGCACAATATTTGCAATATTTGATTGTTCATGTACTCTCTCAAGTTTCACTCATCATATTTGACTCTAACAAATAATGGATATATAAATTTCACAGGTTATCAACTGCTATATTGGTATCATGAACAATAAGGGAATTACATCTGGTAAAATCCTGAAACTTAGCACATTCGATAGTCAGCTATTGCAGTCATGGGGATTGTCAATGGGTGAAAGAGAGAAATTATGTGCACGCATTTCTAACATCATTGAGAAAGGCAACGGTTTCCTTCAAAATGAACTGGTAATTTTCATTATTATATGGGTTGTACAATACAACTTTTACTTCTTACTAGCTGGAACAAGCAATAATATTTTGTAGGTGTTCTTGCCAATCCACATACAAAACCATTGGTTTGTTGGGGCTTTAAATGCTTCAAAGAAGGAATTCCAGATATTGAATTCCTTGAACTCATACGGCGGACCTTATGAAGAAACAACTCATAAGCTGGTATATCTTTTCTCAAATAAGTATTGCTCGCATATTCTACTATACCATGTAATGATTAGTATATTTGCATTTTTCCATTCAGAGATTAGGAATTCAACTGTGTATTGCTGCTGCACTTGACTTCCATGATACTATACAAGCATGGCGACCAGATATCAACGTGCTTGATTGGCCTATATCTGTTATTCCCAATTTACGGCAACAAAAAGACGGGTATGATTATATCATTTTTCATTTCATTTTTGTAGAAATTATTTCATTCGACTGAGTATCCCAATTGGTGTTTTAGATGTTCTTGTGGTCTATTTGCACTCAAGTACATGCAATTATGGGATGGATCAAAGCTTGCTACTGAATTCACACAGGTGTGCTATAATTCTTTATAATGGGTTTATCTTGCAATTTGCAAAGAAGAAATAAATTATTGTTCAATGTACTTATATATGATGTATTCAACTTGGCAGGATGACATTGACTTATTTAGGAAACAGCTAGTTGGTGAGCTCATCTTTTCAGAGCTCAATGAGATGAAGAATATTCAAACTGAAATTAAGAAAACAAAATTATATAAAAAATTACAAGAATCAACAGAACCAGAAGAATTGGAAGAATCGGAAGAACCGGAAGAATTAGAAGAATCAACATAAAAAAATATCAACAAGAGCTTAATTATATCATTAGCGCCCCAAACCCTCCTTCAAATCATTTGGTTGGTACAATTGTGTGGAGCTGTCAAACTTATTATTGTAAAATTACCTAAACGCATGCGTGAAATTGTTCTTTTGTCAGAAGTTAGTACCTCCCGTTTGATGTGTGAGGAAAGAAATGGAACCGGTATTTCCATGAAGAGCAAGGCTTTGCTTTGCAAGGACGAATGGGTCCATGATATGAATTCATACATTTTTTTAAAGTGCAAACAAATGATCTCAACTGCATAACATGATATCTATTTCTCAATATCTCGATCTATTAATCTTGTCCAAATTTGACAACAATATGCCGGATCATTAGACAATAAATATTAACGAAATTCTCATTTTAGATGCTTCTTATGAATTTTGGATCATTTGAGCTAATAAAATTTAATTTACAATTTTACTGAATAATCGAATTTTACAATTCAAAAATAGTTTCCTGAAAAATCGATTGAACTAGACCAAGCGAAGAAGCCTATTAATTGTTTTGGGCCTACTGGGCCTGACTAACTGTTTTACTGAAATCGTGTAGGTTTGACTGTTCAACCCAGGGCTTCTCATAACTGTTTGCTTTTATGTTTCTCTTTTCGTGTAGGTAATAGTGTTGTTTACTATTTTCACATAATAAGTTTCTCATTTTGACTCGCCACACTCCTTTCTGCATCACAAGATGAACAGAAACACCCGAATTGCACTATATACTGTTCATCTGTAGCTATCCGTGTTTTCGTTTATACTTTACTCTTTAATCGAACTGTTACCCTCAGCACGAACTGTGACACAGTAAATTCTTGGTTATTATACACAGCCGAGTGCTTTTTATTGCTGTTTCCAGGAACCATATTTTATGTACAATATCTTCTTTTGTTTTTCTCCAATTTTAAATACAAAATTTCAAACCTTTAGTATTTCAAAATTCAAGTTTATTATCTATACCCAATTATCATTTATTACACCACAAATACTGTTGGGGGGCGACGTCAATAGCCATGAATAATATATTTGAAGGCAATAAATAAATTTATGTTTGTACAAAGATTAATTCTAGCGATTAAAGAAGATCGGGTTCCTGTATTTGGTTCTCACGAGAGCGAGGTCGAGAAGCTTCCGGAAGAACTGCTGGGGGTATATCGGTGGTTCCTCTGCAAGTGCCTGAACAATAAAAAGTATATGATTCTATAAATTAAATATGCAAAAAATTAAAGTAATTGATAAATGAGTAGGGTTCAATCGTGTCTCACATCTTTATTTCCGTTTTTAAAATTCAAATAGTCGATCCAAATAACTCAACGTGATATCTATATTATAATGTGCTTGTAGATCAAATTTTATATTTTTTTGGAAATTTTTACTGTTTTTTAGATTGGTACAAAATCACAACTTTTGAATGGTCCAGAATTTTTAAAACAAGTGATTTTCTAACTATCTAAAAAAATAGTAAAAAATTGTAAAAAATGCAAAATTTGATCTACCAGTACATTTTCATATGGAGATCATGTTGAATGGTTTAGATCGACTGTTTGGACTTTGAAAACGGATATATTGATCCATAGTACGGACCAATACACGCTATGCATTATACCATAGCCTCACTCAAAAGTCAAAAGTATATGATACTATAAATTAAAGATGCAAATAATTAAGGTAATTGATAAATATATTTTCATTTTGTTTGTATTCTTACCTGATGAATCAAGACAGTTGAAGGGGTCATTCCTGGCACAGTGTTGACCTCGATTACAAGCACCTGTAATAAAGAAAACAATAATATTTACTTAGATATATTGGGTATCACAAAGTAAATGATAATATGGTATACAAAATGATTATTAGATATGTGCATAGTTTTTCTTTATTTTCAGAATTAAGACTTGCAGAATTGAAGCATCCAATCAATTGATATTCATACGATTAAAAAGATCAAATTTAAAAAAAAAAAAATGGATACATCAAGGAAGGTTCCTCAGCAGGAGAAAAAATTGTTGCTTTTAATCAAAAAGAAAGCATTGTCACTTTTGAATGTTTATGGGCAAATGAAATTTGATTCTTTGTAAACCAAAGTTGAAATGGAGACCATTCATGAAAATTTACTCAAAAATTAAAGCTACCTCTCCAGTTTCGACACTAACGAAGGCATCAATACGAGAAAAACCTTCCAATCCCAATGAAGCAGCTATTATTTCGATTCTCTTTTTACAATTTTTCAAGGCTTCTTCACTGGAAAAGAACATACAGATATAATAGTAAAACAAAATTGAACTCTGTATTGCAATGGAATTATAATACGAACAAAAGGAATAATCAGACCTAATAATCTTTGTTGGTGGAGGTGTTAGGTTGATCCCAGTGCCACCTGAAAAATTAAAGTTTAATTTAACCCCTAACAACATAAAACATATTTTATTTCAAAAATATGCTTCTATTTTTATGCTCTTTTCAAAAAAAAAATTATAAAAATATGCTTCTATTTCTATATTTTTCTCAGAAAAATTTATAAAAATATACTTAATATTCAAAATAATTATAAAATTACGCCTCGCCCAGTTAAGAAATGCAACCTTGGAACTTCTCTTCAAGGGATAAAATATCACCACTCTCCTTCACAGTTATGCTTGGATTTAAAGAATGCATTTCGCCATGTTTACCAACCACGCCAACTGTAATCTCAACCCATTCATTTTCTCCACTCCATGACAAACTGCGGGACCCATTGCTCGGTGACTTTGACGAAATGACAATCTGATCTGTCTCTATAAATGGCTCAAATATGAGTGATTTGGGCAGTGGTATTGGCATCTCAATTACCCCATGTGCCTGAATTGATCAAAAGTAACTATATTCAGTAACTTTTCTAGATTTACATTTATTTTGATTATTTGGTCTTTACCCTGGATAAACTATTAGCTGGGAGTTGTGGTAAGGAATTCCGAAGTGCGTCCAAGTACACTTCTAGATCTTCAATTGAGCTGAAATATAAAACATAATCTCCATTATTATATTATAACAATAAGAGTTTGGTTACATGTAGTAAAAGCCATACTACAGGTCCATATCCAACTATATAATGTCCCAATGGCAATTCTGAGCCATTTAATGAAACCAAATTTTATATATTAATTTAGATAAATGATGATGTGGTACTTTGCATAACGCGGATTGGTCCATGCTATGGATCCATATCTCCATTTTTAAAATTTAAATAGTTGATCTGAACCATTCAACATGATCTCCATTTAAAAATGTACTAAGAGACCAAATTTTATATTTTTATAATTTTTTTACTATATTGTTAGTTAGGTTGTCCAGGATTTTTAGATCAAGTGATTTTCTACTCGTCTAAAAAAATTCTAAAAAATATAAAATTTGGTCTCCATGTACATTTTCATATGGAGATCATGTCGAGCGGTTTGAATCGACAGTTTGGACTTTGGAAACGAAGATATGAATTAATTTGCAAAGTACCACTGTTTAATGCAAGAAGTTAATTCTACACTGTTTAATGCAAAGTACCACTATTTTAACAGATGGAAGGAAAAATATGCAAGAAGTTAATTCTACACTGTTTAATGCCTTCATTTTCCTTCAACAGATAAATAGTAAAAAAAATGAACCTAAGATATTTCCACGAGATTTTGAAACCCTAATAATAAATGTACTAACCATAATCTGGCTACTCCTGTGGAGCAACCGTCACTAGCTGGTTTCACACAGACCGACTCACATCTAAAATTTGTGACCAAGTCATCCCACAGAGTGCCGAGAGGTGTTTCTAGAATTCTCTTTGTACTCCATACATCCTTTGGAATAGTATAAACTCCTGATCCTATCACCTACATTATATACAAAGAAAAAGGAGCATGCTCAATTTATATCAGCATATTATAAATAAATGTTTGAACAAATAAATAAGAGTGAGGCTATCATACTATGGATCAATATATCCGTAATCTGAACCGTTCAACATTATCTCCATATGAAAATGTACTTGTAGACTAAATTTTACATTTTTTAAAATATTTTACTACATCTTTAGATAGGTAGAGTATCACTATTTTTGAATGGTCTAGAATTCTTAAATCAAGTGATTTTCTACGTATCTAAAAAAATTGTAAAAAATTGTAAAAAATTGTAAAAAAATGTAAAATTTGATCTACAAGAACATTTTCATATGGAGATCATGTTGGATGGTTCGGATCGACTTATGAAAGAGGAAATATTGATCCATAGTACAGACCAATTCGCGCTATGCAAAGTACCATAGCCTCACACAAGAAATAATTCATGACAAAAAAAATTTCAAAGCTGACAGGAAAACCACAATGCATACATTTTTTAGTTCCCGTGATGTATCAACTTTATCGATGCATATTTTAGAAGCAACAGGCCCTGGCCCTGAACCAAAGAAAGCGCAATATAATATATAACATGGTTTTATCTTTGCTTCATTATAAAGAAGTAAGAACAGAGAAAAAATGATGCGACAAAAAACCTGTGTAAGGAATGTCTGCTAAATCAAGTATTAATTGAAGGGTGCCATCCTCACCAATACCACCATGCACTATTCACAACAAAAACAAATATTATATAAAATTCCAAAACTAGAAGCTATTGTTAAAAGAGATGCTTCCATCATGCCTCCACTTTTTAATTTTCTAATAACAAAAATTCTACAATTTATATGTCAAAATAAAACCGTTAAATGTGATCTCTATTATTTTCTCTACCCGCACAGAAAAAATTATCACTTTTCGATTTTGGTTTTATATGAATTAACAAGTTGAAAAATCAACGTCCATTTCTTCATACTAATGAAAACAAACTCAAAATGTCGTGATCTTTTACATGCATAGAGAAAATGATATAGATCACATCTAACGGTTTTATTTTTGACATTTAAGTTTTAAAATTTAAATTATTGTAGTTCTAAAAATGGAGGCATTTGAACCCTCATGTGGTTAAAATTTGAAATAAAAAATAATAATGGTGATATTTTTGGAGGTATTGGACCTGCATTAAACACAATGGCCTTTGATTGAATTGCAAGTTCGGCCCATTCCTCTAATGAATACTTAACGGGCAATTCATCTACAATGTCAAACCCTTCAAACCAAGTGTGCTTGTTTAGATTCTCTCCCAGCTCAGCCATAACTTTTTCACGCATTCTAGAGGTTTTAACTGCTTGATCTGGTTCAATGGCCTCAATACATGCCGCATAGACCTCCTCAACAGTATGGCGAAGTACCAGTGAATAACTGTTGGCATTAAAATTCATAAAATATTAAGCTTGGGATATTCCAAAAAGAGGAGGGTTCAAATGCCTCATGTCTTTCATGCCTCACATCATTTATCTTCGTTTTTAAGTTCAAACAGTCGATCCAAACCAATCAACATGATCTACATGTTAAAATGTGACCAAATTTTATATTTTTTTGAAAAAAAAAATTACTATTTTTTTAGATAGTTACAAAATCACTGTTTTTGGATGGTCCAGAATTTTATGAAAATCAGTGATTTTGTACCTATCTAAGAAAGTAGTAAAAAATTTCAAAAAAATATAAAATTTGGTCTACAAGCACATTTTAATATGGAGATCATGTTGATCAGTTCGGATCGACTGTTTGCACTTTGAAAACGGAGATAAAGGATGTGAAACACGATGAGGCACTTTAACCCTCATTCGAAAATATATGTGAGAATGTAAATTCAGAAATTACTTACGGTAATGTCCAAACTGCCCAGTCTCGGTCAATCTCATCAATGCTCGGGTCTAATGACCCATATCCATCCGTCAGTACCAGTAAACAAGGGACCACATCAAGCTGAAGACATGAAAATATGTCAAGAAGAAAAAAAATAACATGATTTGATTCGAAATTACTATGGTTGTTTTTCGAATGCTTACATCATCAAAACCTTGCAAATTAAGCCACACATTGGTGCCACTCATGAGGGACACCTGCCGTTCTGATGTGACTCCACCAAACAAAACAAAAACTTTTTGAGTGTCACTTTTTTTATTAGAGGGCCCCTTGAGTTGTAACTCTTTTGACAGGGCATTCCATTCATCAAAGCGTGGTGCAAGAGAAGGAAATCGCAAACATGCATGTTGAATTACAGTACGAAGGATGCGTGAATGTGAAAAACCAACCTGTGCTTGAACAAAACAGGCTCAGATGTACAGTACAGAGTCATAACTAAGAGAAAGGAAATTATGCATAGCACGGATAGGTCTGTACTACGGATCAATATCTCATTTTTGAAAGTCCAAACAGTCAATCTGAACCATTTAACATGAGATCTTCATATGAAAATGTTCTTGTAGATCAAATTTTACATTTTTTTACAATTTTTTTGCTAATTATTTTATATTTTTTTTTTTTTACTTTTTTTAGATAGGTAGAAATTACTTGATCTAAAAATTCTAGACCATCCAAAAGTATTGATTTTCTACCTATCTAAAAATAATAAAAAAAAAATTCTCAAAAATGTGAAATTTAGTCTACAAGTACATTTTCATATGGAGATCATGCTGAATGGTTCAGATTGACTGTCTGAACTCTAAAAACAGAGATATTGATCCGTAGTACGGACCAATTTGCGCTATGCATAGTAGTACCTCACTCATTATATATTGTGAAAGTTTTAACTTTTGAATGGATAGATGTACCTTCGATGCTTGTTGGAATAAGAAACTGGTTTGTTCCATTCCACTAATCTACATAAAAAAGCAAGAAAGTGAAGTTAAACACGGTAAAAGGAAAAAAAAAAGGAAAATAAAATAAACAACAAGTATCTTACCAGGTTGATGTCAGTGAACAAAATGGTACCAGAGTCAGTAGTTCCAAAAGTATGGTTACTGTCGATTCCTGATACAGGATTCGGCAAATACCACCCATCTATTCTTGCAAAATCTTGCAAATTTAATCTCTGAAAAAGAAGAGCTGCATCTTCTCTTATGCATTCGATCACATCAGTAGGAAACCTAGGAGGGGTGTGGTATGCAACCTGGAAAAGTAATATTCACTTAATTGTTCATTCAAAAAAAATATATCGAAATAGATGTAATATGATTAATTGAAATGTCATGATTGTCAGTACCTGTCGAGTTGGCAGATATTTCCTGCGGTAATTAAATATAGTATTCTCTTGTTTATCTTTTTCATGGAAGAATTGAAGCTCCACCTACACATAAAAGAAAAATGCCATGTAAACAAAAGCATACTTAATTAAAACAGCAAAAAGAGTGAGGCTATGTTAAAATGCATATTACGGATCAGCTTGTGCTATGGATCCATATCTCTATTTTCAAAGTTCGAACGGTCGATCCGAGCCGTTAAACATGATCTCCATATGAAAATGTCCTTGGTGACCAAATTTTTGAAATTTTTTTATATTTTTTTCAGATAGGTAGAAAATCATTTGACCAAACAATTCTAGACCATCCCAAAGCAGTGATTTTCTACCTATTATAAAAATAGTAAAAAAATTCTAAAAAATATAAAATTTGGCCCAAGTACATTTCCATATGAAGATCATGTTAACAGTTTGGATCCACTGTTTGAACTTTGAAAGTAGAAATATGCATCCATAGCACAGATTGATCCGTAATATGCATATTACCATAGCCTCATTCAACCAAAAACTAAAAAAAAATCAATGTATGATGAACCAACTTCAGTTGGAAGTAGCACAACTGGCCGGCTATCAGCAGCAGGGCCGACATCTAATACAATAGAAGTGAACTCCTTGCCTCCTTCGAGAAATAACTCTATTAGAACTCTCTCATCGATTCCCTCTGAAATTATATTGAGCGCCTTTTGTATTGCATCATCAACACCATATGCAACTTCAACACCAATACTTGATCCAGCCCTTGTTGGTTTTACCTGTAAAAAATCATTTTTGAGGGGTAATGGCATCACATCCCCTCAACTTTCCATTTGTTACAAAAAATTCCCCTCCCTGTGCAAACTTTTAATTTTGACAAACACCCCAAACTTCTAATATTATCATAATATGCCATTTATTTTAATCAACACCGTTAACAATTTAATGGAAAATGACTACAATACCCTTTTGAGTTTTGTTATCCTTGTAGAACTTTTGCCATCACCTTTACTATCCTCTATTTCTATCTTATTTCAAAATTAGAGTACTAAATATATAGTCAAAATTGTCTATCTTTTTTAACTGTTGGTAATAAATTTTCCTGTTTTAAGAGTTTTTCAAAGCCATATATTGTAGAAAGTAGAATCATATTACATGTACTTAAAAAAGGAAATGCGATGAGACTTCAGTTTTATAAATAACAGTTTTTCTTGAAGTGATATATTAATTTGGCTCCAAATTTAGGAAAATAAGCAAATTAAACTCAAGAATTTCTAAAGTATTATGGTTATTTTCCATCAAATAGGTAACAGTGTTAATTTTAAGTAATAGATATTTTGCATTAGAGGTTGATTATCAATTTATCACAAACTAGAATTTTGTAGGATGTTGGTCAATAAAAAAATTGTTCAGGGAAGCATTTGCTCCAAATGGAAAGTTTAAGTGGGTGTAGTGACGTTCCCCTATATTTTATCTTGCAATCAGTTTCAAAAATAAAAATAAAAACTAATAAAACATATAAAAAGACAGAAAATTAAGAAATACAAAGTATATATAAAGTGTTTCTTTATTTTACCACAACTTTGCCGTTTTCTGTGTTCAAGGCAACACTTTCAAACCATTCAATTACTGCTGCTTTGTCTACTTCTCTTCCCTGCACTTTGAAATTAAGTGAACACAAATTAAAAATACAAAATTTGATCAAATACATTCTGACGACATATATCTCAGTTCAATTTGTTACCTCTACAAGAAAGTTAGGGACTGTTGCAAAACCAAGTCTCTTAAGCTCCAGAGATGCATTGTACTACAAATAAAAAAAATAAAAAAATATCAAAAATTTGAACAATCAGATTGATTTGGTGTAGTATATGAAAAGAATAAATATGTGAATAATTACCTTGTCAAATGCTCGGCGACAACATTCAGCGGATGTCCCCACAAATGGCACATTGGCCTTCTCCAAAAGTTCCTAGAAAAAGAAAAAGAAAATAAGGTGTCCACTCACCAAATAATTTGGAGAACAACTGATATTTTAGAGCGAGGCTATCTGGCTATGGTACTATGCATAGCGCGGATTGATCCATACTATGGATCAATATCTTCATTTTCAAAGTTCAAATAGTCGATCTGAACTGTATGAAAATGTACTTGCAGACTAAATTTTATATTTTTTAGAAAAAAATTTACTATTTTTTTCAGATAAGTAGAAGATCACTACTCTTGAATGGTCTAGAATCTTTTGATCAAGTGTTTTTCACCTATCTAAAAGTAGTAAAAAATTCTAAAAAAATATAAAATATGATCTACAAGGACATCTTCATGTGGAGATCATGTTCAACGATTCAGATCGATTGTTTGGACTTTGAATTTGAAGATATTGATCCATAGTACGGACCAATATGCGCTATGCATAGTACCATAGCCTCACTCCATATTTTATTACCATAAACCAAATAATACTGAAATAAGAGTAGAATGCAAAAAATAAATGAGCAAACAATAAATTAAAGACACCTGAATGCCTCCATCTTCACCGAATTTGCCATGAATAACAGGAAATACTATGTCAACAGTCATAGCAAGATGCTCCACAAACTCATCTAGAGATTTAAACCCTTGTGCTAAGCTGCATCACATTAATCAAACTTAAAAGAGAAAATAACCCAATTAACTTAACAAGGAAACATTACAAAGATTAAAATCCAACCTTTCTAGCTTGAAATCGAAATCAGCCGGTGTGTTACAGTACAACTGTGCTGAAGAGATAGCATATGCATTCAACTCAGAGTCGATGTAATAGCAGCTAACAATCAAATCTTCTCCCTGGATTAGGTAATTTGATTCTTAGGACATGTTCAAATCAAATTAATCAGTTAAATATTTTTTTTTTAAAACTTGAAGTAATTTTGGGTAAACTTTTTAACAGAGCAGTTTTGGCTTCATGCAGCGCACGAAGCCTATGCAGTGCTGTTTTGATTCAACAGTATGTGCGCTGCATGAAGCCAACACTGCTCTGTTAAAATATTTACCCGTAATTTTCATTTCTTTTTGTATTGAAATTAGAAATTTGCAGTAGTTTTGGGTAAATATTTTAACAAAGCAGTTTTGGTTTAATGCAGCGCACGAACCCTATGCAATGCTGCTTTGATTTATCAGTATGTGCGCTGCATGAAGCCAAAACTGCTTTAAATTCTTTACCCGTAATTTTCTTTTCTTTTTGTATTGAAATTAGAAATTCGCAGTAATTTTCAACATCTGAAATCTATATCAAAAGAAGAGATTACTTGTATGTGATCAAGCACAGATCTCGCCGAGTTGAGAGAAATGCCTCTCTCAGCCGAGGGGCCACCACACACCAAACCAACTCTGAGCTGTCTCCCTTTCTCTTCTTCCCTCTCCTTCTTCGCATCAGTCACGACTCCGACTTCTACCGAGGTGTCGATTGCTCGAAGAAGAGACAAACCCGGTTTTGATCTGGTTGCACAATTGGAGTTGGATAGGGTTAGTGAAGAAGAGAATTGGAGTAATGGAGTTCTGTTGTTGCGATTTGAAAGGGGAAAGGTGGGAGGAAAGAGGTGGTGAGATCGAATTAGAGACGCCATTGGAGAGGAGAGGAGTGAGTGAGTGTCAAAAGGTAGAGGGTTTTGCTTTCTAAAACCTCGGAATGGAAAGATACAGAGAGATTCAGATCACCTGAGTTAACTCAAATTTTGATTTTACATCATGACCGTCAGATCTGATCCAGCACGAATATTAATGAAAATAAATGGGATCGGACGATTCATACCTGAACACAATATTAGGGTTACTATAGGGGACCCGTACCCGATAGAAAGATTTCATATCATCTGAGTTAACACAAATTATGAACTTAGATCCTTACCGTCAGATCTGATCTAGAACGAATATTAAAGACCAGAACTGAGATTGGACGGTCCATAACTGAACATAATATTTGGGTTACTTTATGGGATACATACCCGATAGAAACTCAAATGGGTTTTGCTTTCTAAAACCTCGCAATGGAAAGCAACTCAAATGGGTAGAGATTTTAATAGAGCCATTTTATCTTCACGCAGCGCATAACCATATGCACCTTGTTTTGATTCTCGCGTAACATAAATCGCAGTATGTGCTCTGCATATAGCCAAAACCTCCCTGTTAAAATATTTAAATACGCAAATCTCCTGAATTCATATCTCCTGAGTTAACTCAAATTTTGACTTTATATCCCGACCGTCCGATAGCTTTAGCACGAATATTTAAAGGGGACCAGTATTCTACCTCTGTCGGATTGGCCCAGATTCTGATCGGACGGTCTAAGATGAACTGAATATTTGGTTACTTTATGAGAACCGGACCCGATAGAAAGAGAGCAGTTGTTCGATGAGAACGATGGGAATGCTTTTAGTATTTGCTAGTGGGTTTTGGACTTTTCTTGATCTTGTACAAAGGCCTTTGGATGAAACCGTGATCCAAAACCTCTCTCAGCCGCATGATACAATCTGATGAGGATTTTTATTATTTTGCTGTTTCAGTTAGTAATTACAGGTCCGTTAGGATTTCGTCAGATTTTTGGACTAATTTGTTATTTTGTTTTTATGAAACTTTGCTTTTTATAGTCAGAATCGTGCTATTATGTTAACACAAAAAAATCTTAAATTTTTGTTCATCAAAATCGCACTATTTTATTATTTTGTGATGAATAGAATTGATCAGAGTCAAAATAATGAGGATTTACGTAGGATTTTGGCTTAAGTTTTGCATATTTTCTCACACTTATGTTTGATTTATTAGAGAAAAAGGTTACTGTCACCCTTCTTTGTGTTTTATTGCAGAAAATAGGTTTTGGGACTATTTTACATCAAATGGAGCAAAAATCGGGTCAATCGAATAAGCGATGCTCATCGACTAAGTCTCTGTTACGGTCCGTATTGCCCGATACGGACCCAGCCCAATTCGGACCGTATCAACTGATACGGTCAGTAATGAAAGTCTCAATTCAGACCGTATCACCTGATACGGACCGTAATGAAGGCGCTCTTTGGGGAATAACTGCTGACAGCTGTATCCAGATCAATTTCTTAGCCCCTACTCAAACTCTAGACGTCCCTCCACTCCTATATAAGGCCCCTGGATAGAAGAATAACTTATCTTTGTAATTAGGGTTAGATTTGATTAAAGAGAGAAGAGAGGAGTGCTTGTAACTATGCCGTTCCGCGGCTAAGTTTCTTTTCTTAGGGCTAGGCAGTAAACCTTGTTACTCTTGATGTTTTGATATATATATTTCTGTTGATTATGATTTCTTGTTGTTGAAACAAAATGCTTTTGTGATTTACTATATCTTCATCTAACTTCAATGATCTAGTTTGAGTCCGTTAGGGTAGTGACAGTACTTTAATGGTAAGAGAAATTATTTGTATGAATTAGCCTCGTTGAGATCTATTAGGTTTATGTGAAGAAAACCTTAGCGGGGAAACCATAAACCAGACCAACAAAATGCATACCAAATTTCATCGCTTGCGTAAAGTAAATCGCAGTGATCTGTGTAGTAATTTGGGGTATTTAGAGATCAGACATTTGCGTAAGGTAAATCGCAGTGTCCTATGTAGAATCTCGGTGAAAGATCTGTCATTCTCGCGTAACATAAATCGCAGTGACTTATGTGGTGTCTTTCATTAAACAACAACAGAAAATCAGACGCAACAAGATATATTGTCAAGGCGGATTGAGTGACAATGGTGTGCCGAAACCCTAGGAATTCTCATCTCTATCTTTATTTTAATTACTTTTAATTGCTTCCTAATTTACATTGATCAAAACAACATCTCTCAATTTTCAGATTTCGTCTAGCTTTTCGAAAGATTGCGATTCGATTGCTCAAAGCATTGAACCAATATTCCCTGTGGATCGACCTCGAATATACTACTCGATAGGATTGTGCGCTTGCAGTCCGAACCGATAGCATTTCCGAGTTTATAAATATTAAAAGAAACATTGCTCTCTTTTGAGTGATCAAGAATATACAAAATAGATCCTCAATTAAGAAAAAAAAAATTAGGTCCAACGGATTAGGTCATAATCAAATTGAAGTCCGGCTACTATAACACTAGTGTCATTCCAAACTAAATAACACCACATCTTAAACCATTGGATCTACTTTAATATTCGTGCACAAGATAGGGCTGGAATGACACTAGTGTCTTGCACGAATATTAAAGTAGATCCAATAGTTTAAGATGTGGTGTTATTTAGTTTGGAATGACACTAGTGTTATAGTAGCCGGACTCATTAAATTGTGAACTTACTGAAACCAGATGACAAATTTATATTATTGTTATAATTTAAAAATTATGGGACATATTGGAGGTAAATTTTTAAATATTGAAAGTAAAAACGAACAATCGAAGCAACCTAAAATTATTGTTAGAAAAAGTCAAGTGTACAAAATTTAGGTTTTGTTTCATAACTCAGCACGTAAAGAAAAGGGAAGAGAAGAGAAAAGAAGGTGACGACTTCTTTCCGCATAGTAATCTCTACACTCCGATATCGGAATGAACAATTTCACCAAAGTTGAACACGGCTCTCCCCTTCGCTTCCTCTGCTCCCTCTCCATTCTTCTCTTCTGAAGCAAGTGAAGTCATCCAATCAGATGCAATCTGGTGATAGTTCCTCGCTTCCCCTCCCTCCACATGGACAAGTATCTCTTCATTACTGTAAAAGATATTCTTCACTTTACGGTTTGAGATTAACTGTCAGCCGCTTTGATATTCGAGCTAGCTCAGGGGCAGTATTATTGGGCTTTGAGATTCGTGCCAAGTTAAAAAGAAAGATCCAGATCCAGTAATTGTAAAAGATTCTCTATTACGGTACCGGAGAGGATGTGAATTCCCCTCCATATACCCCTTCTGAAGCATTACCCTAAACTCTTTAAGGTTTGATAACCATTAAATTATTTGGAGGGATCTCCGGTCTCCTGTTACGTCAGACAAATCAAATTGGGCCAGATATGGGCCGTTAATAGATTAGATAATCTTAAACTGCACATGCACTGTGCTCTGTTCAGGCCTAGAACAGGCCTTTATGGGCTCCACGATGGGCTTCATACGACAACAAAAGGCCTTCCCAACGGCCTTGCATCTCATTACCGTAATTCAAAATTTAATTTAATTTATCATATTTTTCTTCGTTATCTTTCAATTTGAAGAATAACAAAAAATATATGCTGAAAAGGGATACATGACATTAAAATAATAATACTCATTAAACTTATCCTCTTATTAAATATCCAATTAAAAAAAATATATTAACACTTCATGTACTATCAAATCAAACAAGATGCCAAAAAAAAAAAATGGGCTGTGCAAAACACAATTAACGAAGGATTAGCAGTTGATCAGATGTAATATTTTTCTTATCAGTAAATAATGTTTTCTGGCACAAATCTGACAATCTCTGTCTGTTCCTCTCTTGATTTGAATTATTTTCCAACATATATAATTTCCAAAAAAAAGGCAGTCTCACCCTTTATTTTCTTCATTCAGTATTTTTTTTTTCCGGGAAGTTGATTATTTGAGTTCATATGTGGAAAATTCAAATCGTTCAGATTCTTACTGCACAAATCTTAAAGCAACCCGTTTTCATTTAATATTGCCCTGGGCATTTCAAATAATTAAAGATGTCATAGCACTTCCAAAAGTAAATGCATCATAAGTTGCAATTACCTGAAGTCATCAATAAACAAGACTAAATTAAATTGAATTGAATTGTGCTAAACTTGAAACACAAACAAAACAAAACATTTAAAAGAATGAAATTAATTTACATTCAAGCATAAAGAAATAAAGAGAAAAAAAAAGATATAATATACAAGCGTATTGTACCGAGGTTTGAGAATGAATACAAATAATCTACAAAAAATTTGGCTATACAAAAAAAAAACCAGAAAAAACCCTCATATAATCTGGCTGTTAGCATTTTACTATTTACTTCTGTACCATGTTTCATCTCGACCCAACTGCTACTCGGTGAAAATTCGTGTTCTAACCCTATGATGTTTCCAAATTCTCATTGAATTTGATTTTTTCCTAGGAAGCACAACACGAAACTCATTTCTTGAACCGGTTAATTCAAGCAGAGAATAAGCCAGCAAATCTGACGAGCATAAAAAATGCGCCTCAAAACAGCCTAAGTATAGTGTTTACTAAGGCCTTGTTATTTGGAAGCACAAAGGTTTTGCCGAGCACAAATAGTATTAGTGATAATTCAAACATTAATATAGTGTTTAGCATTCCTCGATCGACTGTCCATCCAAAAATAGTTATTCCGCCCGGATTTGCCAGTAAATATAGAACTGCAAGTGTATGAAGGTATAAGATTAGTCACAGTAATTTGAATTATATTATAAGTTGCTAAGTTTGGGATAAGAACATACATGCAATTTAGGTTTTCTATGTCAGTAATCAGGTAGGGCCAAAGTGAATAAGGGCGGGCCAGCCGAGCCATGGGCTTTTTTTGTCATCTATGATACTAATATTGTACCAGGAGATGCCATTATTATCAATTTTTTATATCTAATAAACCTAAATTCGATTCTTTTTGGTGTTGCAATTCCTAAAAACTACAAAAAAATTAAGTGAGGTCATGGTAATATGCATATTACGGATTGACCCGCGCTATGGACTCATCTTTCTATTTTCAAAGTTCAAATAGTCGATCCAAAACGACACAAGATCCATATGAACATGTACTTGAAGGCCCAATTTTATATTTTTTAGAATTTTTTTACTATTTTTTTAGATGGTAGAAAACCACTGCTTTTGGATGGTCCAGAATTTTTTATTTTCTACCTATCTAAAAAAAGTACAAAAATTCTAAAAAAATGTAAAATTTGGTATCCAAGCACATTTTCATATGAATATCATGTTGAACGGTTCAGATCGCCTGTTTGGACCTTAAATTTGGAGATACGAGTCCATAGCACTTGCCATTGTGTAATATGCATATTACCATAGCCTCACTCAAAACTTTTATCTAAAACCTCAAGAGTAGAATATAAAACTCACCGAGTGCTTCCCTTTTGTGATATGAAGACATATGATAAGCCAATTGTGCATTGTTTTGCACGGGCCCATTTTCCACCGACTCCAAGTCACTCTCCGAAAAATCCATTGTTAAAAACATTGCGGGAAAAGCGGCAAGATTTCCCAAGCTCTGCACTCGATGTGTACCGTGTGTAGATTCATTGTTAGAAGAGTTGCATGTTACCAATGCATGCCACCTACTGGCCAACGAGGCAATGCCTTGTGCTTTGTGAGAGATTTTTGCAGCCCCGTGGAGACATATAACTAGGCCCACTACTTGAACAACTGATGAAACCTAGCAACAAGTTGTAGAGTGCATGTCAGAAATATAATAGTTAAACATCACTGTTTTGAATATATATAATATTTTATTAGAGTGAGGCTACGGTACCATGCATAGCGCATATTTGTGCATACTACTGATCAATATCTCCATTTTTTAAGTTCAAATATTCGATTTGAATCGTTTCACAGGATATCCATATGAAAATGTACTTGTAAATCAAACTTCGCATTTTTTTTTGAAATTTTTTACTATTTCTTTAGATAGGTAGAAAATCACTCGATCAAAGGTTATAGACAATTCAAAAATAGTGATTTTTAACCTATCTAAAATAATAGTAAATAATTTCTAAAAAATGAAAAATTTAGTCTATAAGTACATTTCCATATGAAAATAATGTTGAACGGTTCTGATCGACTATTTCAACTTTAAAATGAAAATATTGATCCGTAGTACGGACCAATTCGTGTTATGCATAGTATCATAGCTTCACTCGTAAAAATTTCATTAAAATCTAACTACATCTCAAGACATGAAGCGCACAAATAAATGCAACAATGAACTTTCATTAATTTATTTGTTCTAAACCTTTTCATTATGAGTGAGAAAATTATTATATATAAAATAAAAGAAGGCCAATGAATGAATATACTAACCGCAATATCTCCACCATTGGCGAAAGTAATCTTCCCTTTATAAGCCGTTGTTATAAAAAGAACCACAAAGAGACTCGCCGTAACAAAAGCAAAAACCAACAATAAAAACATCCTAAATCTATGACTAATCTTCAACAAATTGTACCGTAAATTCATATGCTCCTCTAAATACAACATCGGATCCATATCCCGCTCTAACAATTTACCGAAATCTTCGAAATGGATCACTTGTAGAATGCAAACTAGGTGAAAAAGAGTGCAAGAGGCTAGAATTATAGAGGTAAGGTAACTCCATGATATAACGGAAGCAAGAAAAACTACCACAGCTCGCCATTTCGACTCGTCTAACAAATGCATTAACCGAAATACTTCACGAGTTATCTTTACAAGAAGGCAAGGTATAATCCACCATATGGCAAGGCGAAAAAATCCCTGAAATACAAAAATAAGATAAGTACAGGGACCATTTTGCAAAAATGAAATTATGAATTTACCAGAAGGAGATCAAAATTACAAGTTTTTACCAGTAAAATTTTACCTGGATTCTGGTAATGTACTCTTTCTGGAAACGGGGATTTGCTCCGCAGAAGCGATTATCCATGAAGATAAACTTTCTGATCTTGTACTTACAAAGGCTCCTGGACACGCAACCAATGGACACGGCGGCAACAGCGGCTTGGGAGATGAGTACACAGGTTTCAAAGCTGTCCACACGGTAGTTTTGGCAGAAAGTTGAATCGGGTAAGGAGCAGGAAGAGAGGAGGGAGGAAAGGGTAGGGAGAGCGAGACCCAAGAGGAGGAACACAGAGGAAGGCAGGAGGATGGGAGGGAAGGGGAGGGAAGAGGAGGAGGAGAGGAAGAAGGGGCAGAGGCCGAGGAAAGAGAGGAAGGTTTCGAGGCGGCGTAAGGAGTTGTCTAGAGTTCGAGAGATTGGAGCGAGAGATGTGTCGCCGTGTCCGTGGTTGCTGAATCGTAAGGAGGAGCGGTCCAGAGTAGAGACTGCAGTGAGGTGCGGCACAGAAGCGTATCCGTTTCCGTTTCCGTTTTCGTTTTCATTTATTTGTCGTAAAGGGGAGAATGAAGGGAGGAGAGGCACAGAAGCGTCGCCGAGTCCGTGTCCGGAGTCATCGCCTGGAGGAGGAGAAGGAGAAGGAGAAGGAGAAGGAGAAGGAGAAGGAGAAGGAGGTGGAGGAGGGTTGTAGTTGATGAAAGAAGGAAGTAACGGAGGAGCAGAGGGATCCGCCATTAGAGTGTGTGAAAGTAGAGCTACTGGTAGGATCGAGAAAGAGAAAGAGAAAGGAGATTGTTTTGTTCCCACGAAAGAGGAATGCTTTCCTTGTTGGATGTGCTGATTTTGGAGCTTATAATTGGTTTTCATTTCTTGCCCGTTTTGTTTTCTCCAAATATATATATATATATGATGGCGAGTGGCGACATTGTTATTATGTATTTCTCCCTCAAGAACTCTAAAATTATGTTTATCTCCCTCTAAATTTCATAATATTATATTTAATATTTTAAATTTTAAAAACTCATAAATTTATTCAATTTATTTATTGTCTCTTATTAAAACTCGTTTTAAATTTATAAAGTACTTATTTATTTTTTATTAAAATATATATATACATTATATTTAAATAAGAACCCGATTGGCTATTTTCTTGTCTCCTCCCGATGAAAATCCTAAATTCGCTCCTGCTCAAGAGTCCAAAGATTGAAAAAAAAAATTCCGAGGAATTCTTCATCCACAAATAGCAGAAAATCATATATTAAAATAAAGATTGTGGGATTTGAATGAAAGATATCCGGAATCAAAGTCTAATATATTTTGAATTAGTAATTATTAATATATTATCTCATCTAATATCTCTTTAACTATCGAATATTCGGAAATAAATAACAAGATTGAACTATAAAAATGTAAAATTGAACCATTAATGTATTTTCCCTCTATAACTTGAGGAAAAAAAATAATAATATTTTAATCTTTCAATTCCAGCAGGATGTGGTTCACTGGACCAGGTGTATGGATGTCGCTCATGCTTCCGAATCCTGGTTAATATTTGTTCTTACTAGGAAGGTAATAACACAGACTACATCCTGTCTATTTTGGTGCGCGAACTGGATCCGCGTGGGTGGTAGGATTGGAAAAATCTCAGCAAGGGTGGTATTCATTTAATTTTGATTTTATGTTGTGGTAACTTTAAAAATTTCAGGGGTTTCAACCGAACTGAAATATTTTGGTTTAAATTGATCAGTTTAGTTAAAATTTTAAATTATTTTGGTTTAAATATATTAGTTTGGTTTAATTTTTTTAAACCGACAAAATCGAACTGACCGAGTTATAATAGTGTAAGTATGATTTATATTTTGTTTGGATCAATTATTGCTTCATTTGTTTCATTTTGGTTTCAATATTTTAAAATATTTACATATTTTGTATGGAATTGAATGATGTGTGTAATGTCATTTTGATATTTATTTCTACAAACTTACTAATTTATTTACGTGCATATTGAGTTTTAATCTCTCTTATTCGCTTCAACCGAACAAACATAAATTTATTCGGTTTGAATGGTTTGGTTTCTAATTCGGTTGGTTCATCATTTTAATTCGATTGGTTTTTTAATAACCGCAAAAAAAAAATTGCTTAAGAGCATCTATATCGCAGCAACTCAAATGAGTTTCTAAATAGCTGTTAACCACTTTTTAGAAATTAAGGTCTTTAAAGTTTCTAACTCTCACATTCCTTAAATTAATTTTAGAGTTTATATTAAGTCACGTCAGAAATAAATTAAAAAAATAAATAATTTGAGCTAATTATTTGGTCAACACAAAGTTTATAAACAATTTCTTATTAAGAAATTTTACTGCATAGTTTTTAAATAAGAAACTACATCTCTAAAACTGAATTAAAAATTGTCACATCAGATTAGAAACTCTAATAGTACCAGAGATGTAGATGCTCTTATTTTATTTCGGTTTCAACCAATCCGGTCGTTTGAACCCCTAATTAGGTGTGACCTGAAAACATGGACAAGTATTCTCTCCATTACTGTAAAAGATTCCCTTCACTTTACAGTTTGAGATTAACTCTCAGCCGCTTCGAGATTCGGGCTGACGGAGGGGGCAGTATTATTGGGCTTAGAGATTCGTGCCAAGTTAAAATGAACAGTCCAGATCAAGTAATTGTAAAGATTTCCTATTACGGTACCGGGGAGGATCTGAATTCTGAAAACATTTGATTGACATGTTACATACATGTGTATAATCTAATCTATTTGTCAATTACGATGTATACTAAGTACTAACTGTACAACAGGTGCGCTTGAAACAGTGGCTAATGATTGTTGATTATCAACAACTCTTCAATTAATTGACATGTTGAGATGTGACGATTCTTTGTTTGTTTCTGCTCAGGTACAAATCCAAAAAATTTAAAAATATTCTTGTTAAAAAAAAAAAAACTAAAAGATCATGGCTTTTTTGAGAATTCTAAATTTATCAGAGCTGCAACGTGAAATGGCGGACTTCAAGACTGGATTTGCCTTATCTCGTTGCGGACCCACCAAAAATCCAAAATCAGTCAAATCAGCTGTTGAGTTGAGACATTTTGGATTTTTGGCGGATCCGCAATGAGAGATGGAAGATCCAGCTTTAGAGTCTGCCATTTCACATTGCGATCCTGGTAAATTTAGAATTCTGAGATTTTTGTGGTCTTTTGGTTTATTTTTTTTCAACGGCTAAGATTCATCATTTGAACTTATTCTGATAGGTTTTGGAATTAAGCTCACCGAAGAACTTGGTAGGTTAAGAACACTCTAGTTCTACTCATCATCTTTTGTCGCCAAATTAAAGATTATTTCTGAATGTGTAACTTCATACATAAAAAATATTATCTTTTGTTGCTAAATTAAAGATTAATTCTCATTGTATACATGTGATGTTGCAAAATCTGAAACTGTTAGTTTGTGATAAATTATTTCTTAAAGTAAGCGATCACAAATTGAAAATTTTAGATTATTTTTTTTCATTTTTTAACAACTTAGCATTAATAATTAACTCAAAAATTTATAAATTTGATATGAGTGTAGATCGATTTTCACAATTTAAATTTATCATTTGAAGTCAATCAGATAAACTGTAGAATTAAACTCAAAAAAAGCTTGATAAGCTTATTTAATTTAATGGATAAAGATCTAAAATGTTACCCATTTAAAATTGGGTAACATTTAAAATTGGCATCTAAAAAGTGGTAACATTTAATGGATAAAGATCTAAAATGTTACCCATCTAAAAAGTTCTTTATGTAGAACACAAAAAGGTTTTCACAGTTTCACGTGGCATTTAAAATTGCATCTTCTCAAGGAAACTATGAAAGTTGAAAGTGAGATGTGGCATTGCATCAACATCCACCGTCCATTTGTCCTTCTACTTTTGTTTGCTATATGTTACGTGGTGAGTGGGTAAAGAAAAGAAGCATCAAGAAACAACACCCACAAAACTAAAAGCATGAGGGCTTATATGAAACACCAAGAAACAACACCCACAAAACTAACAAAGATGAAATGGCCGTTTTATTTTAGAGGAGGTTTCCAATGCTTTTAATTTTTGTGTCTTCATCATATCTCTATTTTTTTTTAAATTAATTACTGAAAATTTAGAAATAGATGTCAGAATAAAACCATTCAATATGATCTACATTGTTTTTTCTATGCACATGTAAAGGATTATGACATTTCAACTTTGTTTTAATTGTTATCAAGAACCTGCAAAAATACACCGATGTGAATATTGAACGTTGATTTTTCAATAATGTAGATCAGATATAACGGTTTTATTTTTATATTTTTACATATAAATGTTATAATTACTCTTATTAGAAAATTAAATAGATATGATAGAGGTAAAAAAAATGAAGACTTTTAAATTCTCCTTTTTATTTACTATGTTGTGTATGAAAAGTATGTAAGTGTTAGATTAGAACATGAAATACAATGTTAGTTTTTTAGATTGATGATGTGTTGCTAATTGAATTTTAACTTCATAAAGTTGTTATATTGGAAAGTGAGGATTTTTTATGTACATCATACTAAAGAGTCCGGTTAGAATGACATCAGTGTCATATGACACTAATTTTAAAATTAATTGAATAGACTTCAAATGACTAATTCAAACCGTTCAAACCAATTTACTTTATGAGTGATGCATTTACATGCAAAAAATTTATATTTTCGAGTTATTTTAGTATCAAATCAAGCGGTAAAAAATATTGAAAAATGAATGTATTAAAATTAACTTAAAAACTCAAACATTTGACCTCTTGACTTGATACTAAATAAGTTCGAAAAATTATAAATTTTGCATGTAAACGCACAATTAATGAAGTAGATCGGTTTGAATGTTTTGGATTCACCGTTTGAAGTCAATTCGATAGGTTTTGAAGTCCGGAGGGATTATAGATCAAACTCCAATCCATATTAGCCAGACTCTTTCTTAAAATCAGTCTGATATTTATCTAAATTGTCTAATTTGCATCAAGATTTGTGCAAACAAACATAATCTGTATTAATCTCAACCATCCTGTGAATCTAAATTGCTCGTACAAATCTCAATTCAAATAAACATATTTTTTAAGTAAAAATTGAAAGTCAAACCATCCAACTATTTAATATCCATAATGAATACCTCATATGAATTTAGAAACTGAATCACATCCAAAACGAGTGAACACTTAAACCCCGACATTTTTATTAATATCCAAAGTTAATTAGAAATTAATATTTATGCCCAGAATTCTCCAGTTTGGCCAAAAATGCCCAAACGGGCCATAAAATGGCGGTTTCCTCTTTTTTCCTTTTTTTAGTTTTAGACACTATGAAGAGCAAGATAATGAAATCTAACACTGAAAATTCAAATTTTTGTTTAAATTTTTTGTTAGATTACTTCTTTTTATTTATAATTAGCATATTTATATTTAAATACACAAGATTACTTGAAATTATGTTGAATTACACTAAATTACATTAAATTACACTAAATTACAATAACTTCGCTAATTGATAAAAATGCGGTAAATTACGCTAAACTACGCAAAAAGTACGCTAAAGTAGACCGATTTTGTGCCATCTTTCATGAATCATAAAAAATAGTACAAAAATTCCAAAAAATAGTAAAAATTGGTATTCTACAATTTCATTATGTAACTAATTTACTGAGCTACTTGGATTGAATAATAGAAATGAAAACCTTAATCGAAAACTTCAACTCAAGTTTTGAGGCTCTCTCTTTATTTTTTGGCAATTCTAAATTTTGAAATCCGGCGTTGCTAGCACAGACGCATGTGTATTTTCGCAAGCTTTCAGAAAAGTGGTCATTTGCTGAAATCGGACACTCGAGCGCCGTTTTATGGCCGTTTGAAGTTTCGTCGTCGTTTTTCACCTTTTCAGTGAAGATATCGTCCCTATTCATATGTAATTTAACGTAATTTAACGTATTTTAGCGTAATGTAATATAATTTAGCGTAATTTAACGTAATATAGTGTAATTAAACATAATTTCAAGTAATTTAGCGTATTTTAGTATAAATATGCTAATTATACATCAAAAGAAGTAATCTAACAAAAAATTTAAACAAAAAATTCAATTTTTCAGTGTTACATTTCATTATCTTGCTCTTCATAGTGTCTCTTAAAAAATAATAGTTTCTAATTATAAATCACTATGAAGATAAAAGAGAAACAAAAAATAGTTTCTAATTATACATCACTATGAAGACACACAGTAATTTACCGGAATTTACCGTATTTTAGCGTAATTTAACATAATTTAGCTTAATTTAATGTAATGTAGTGTAATTCAACATAATTTCAAGTAATTTAATGTGTTTTAGTATAAATATGCTAATTATAAATCAAAAGAAGTAATCTAACAAATAATTTAAACAAAAAATTCGAATTTTTAGTGTTAGATTTCATTATTCTTCATAGTGTCTCTAAAAAAAAAACCGGCCATAAGACATTTTTGGCAAAACTGGAGAATTCTGAGCATAAATATTAATTTCTAATAAACTTTGGATATTAATAAAAATGTCGGCTTAAACCTTGTTACGTGGTTAGTAGGTAAAGAAAAGAAGCATCCGTAGAGGATAATTTATTGTTTATACTAAAAGCATGGGGGCTTATATCAAACACCAAGAAACAACACCCACAAAACTAACAATGATTAAATGGGGTTTTATTTTATATATTGCGCATGAAAAGTATGTAAATGTTAGATTAGAAAATTAAATAAAATATTTTATTTTTTAGATTGATGATGTGGTGCTGACAGAGGCGGATGGTTGTTTGAGAACAAAACTAAGAACTAAGCTTTCACTATAAATTGAAAATTTGTATTTTTGCTCAATTATTTTTATAAGTTTTATATAAATTATTACTTTCAGCTCCTCTTATAAAATAAAATTATACTATATTTAATTTTTTTCATTATTCCAATCTTAATTTTCTAGTTCCATGTTACTGATTGTTTTTTTAATTTCATATGATCGATTGTTATTTTGATCTCAATTATGAGGTATGGTTTTGGAAATTTTGTTTAGATAGTTTTTGTTCATCAGTTTTTATGTTAACATTTTACATTGAATTTTGATTCATAATGAAATTAATGACTATACCTTGCATGACAAGGAAAAAAGTTATCTTTGCAAAAGTTTGGTAATAAATTAACTAATTTCTCTAAAGACATATTACTTTTTTTCCAAAATTGCACACTGACCAGTTAAAAACTAAAATAAACAATAATTGCATACTGACCACATTTTTCTTCTCTAAAGACAAATCAATAATTGCATACTGACCAATTAAAAACTAAAATAAACAAAAATTAATTCAAAAGATAGCTGCACCAACCCGCTCTAATTTTCTAAAGTTTGCTTCTTGGGCACTTATTCATCAATCAAGATGCCACCGACATTTTTATTAATACCCTCAACAATTATTAGTTATATCAAATTTGCCCTCGATTCAAAATTTTTACTAAAAATACCCTAACCGCCCACTGAGGGGCAGTCCACTATTTTTTTTTTAGGAGACAATATGAATATTAAGATGCTGAATTCTAGCGCTAAAAATTCGGCTTTTTTTTTTATATTTGTTAGATTACTTCTTTTAAGCATATTTATACTAAAATACGCTAAATTACTTGAAATTATGTTAAATTATGTTGAATTACACTAAATTACATTAAATTACGCTAAATAACAATAACTTCGCTAATTATGTGAAATACGGTAAATTACGCTAAACTATACAAAATTACGCTAAGGTAGACCGATTTTGTGTCATCTTTCATGAATCATAAAAAATAGTAAAAAAATTCTAAAAATAGTAAAAATTGGTATTCTACAAGTTCATTATGCAACTAATTTACTGAGCTACTTAGATTGAATAATAGAAATTAAAATCTTAATCGGAAACTTCCACTCAAGTTTTGAGGCTCTTCTCTTTGTTTTTGGCAATTCTGAATTTTGAAATCTAGCATAGCTGGCATGGACGCATGTGTCTTTTTGCAAGCTTTCCGAAAAGTGGTCATTTGGTGAAATCGGACATTCGAGCGCCGTTTTACGGCCGTTTGTAGTTTTGTCGTCGTTTTTCGCCTTTTCAGTGAAGATATCGTCCCTATTCATATGTAATTTAGCGTAATTTAGCGTATTTTAGCGTAATGTAATGTAATTTAGCGTATTTTAGCGTAATACAGTGTAATTCAACATAATTTCAAGTAATTTAACGTATTTTAGTATAAATATGCTAATTATACATCAAAAGAAGTAATCTAATAAAAAACTCAGCTAACGTGGGTATATTTATTAATAAAAATGTCAGAAACTAGGGTTTAGAAATTAGAGTTTAGGATTTAGGGTTTCTTTTAAATATCACTAAATTTAATAAATATGTTATGTGAAAATTGTAAATCATTTAATATCGGTAATTTTTAGGATTTAGGGTTTAGGGTTTTAGAAATTGTTCAAAATAATAGTTTAGGGTTTAGAGTTTAGTGTAATTTAAAGTAATTAGTGTAATTTAACATAATTTAACATAATTTCAAGTAATTTAGCTTATTTTAGTATAAATATGCTTAAAAGAAGTAATCTAACAAATATTTAAAAAAAAATCCGAATTTTTAGCGTTAGAATTCAGCATCTTGATATTCATATTGTCTCTAAAAAAAATAAAAATAAAGTAGTGGACCACCCCATGGGGGGGGGCGGTCTGCTATAAATAGTGGACCGCCCCCGGTGGAACGGTTAGGATATTTTTAGTAAAATTTTTGAATCAAGGGCAAATTTGATATTTTGATTTTTGTTGGGGGTATTAATAAAAATGTCGGAAGATGCCTAGTTTTCTGGAAGAAAGAAAGGCAGAGATGGAAAATAATTTGCTTTATACAAGCGAAAAGGATCTAATCTAAAATGTGGTAAAGATTTTAACAGAGCACTTTAATTTAGTTTAAAATAGTAATGTACATGATTTAATTTTTTAATTTTTTTGTATTTATACATGATTTTTTGTATAATTTAAAATAAAATGTTATGAGTACTGAAAAATTGATCTCTATACACAATATGTAATTTTATATAGTTGACCTTCATAACTTGAAAGTATGGCTCCGTCTCTACCTAAGGTACCTCAATTTTTGAGTTTGAATCCAATTTGTTCATTATATACTAACACGAATCTTAGGTTATGCTTCAGAAACAAGTCATATAATAGAAAGGGAAGGAAAGGAATAGAACCGGTTCACCTCCTCAACACTCCGATTTGGGGTGAACATATTGATCACTTTTCTACATGTCGTTCACCCCCCTCTCTCTTCCCTTCCCTCTCCTTTCACTTTCATTTTTTTTTATTCTGAAGCAAGTAAACAGCTCCGGTCAGATCCGGTCAGGAGCATGTTTCCTTTCCCTTCCTTCTGTTTCCCCATCTGGAGAAGACCCTTGAAGGAATCTTCTACGTTACATGCTGGAGCTAAATTGATCCGAATTCTGATCGAACGGTTCGGATTAAAACTCAAAGAGTATATTACCTCAGTGGACCTGGGCTCATTTAACGGGGTGTTAAATTTCAATTCTCCAGCACAAAAAAATATTAAATTTATCCACACAAAAAAATGTTAATAAAATTCCAATTCCAATTCCAATTCTCCAGGAAAAAAATGTTAATGAAAATCCAATTCCAATTACAATTCTCCAGGAAAAATTCAAATTCTTCAATGTCCCACACGTCTAAAAATCCACACAGGATCATTAGAAAAATAAATAAATTATTCTGCATTTTGTATAGGGAATATCTATTGTTTTTAATTTCTAGAACGACTTGATCGAAAAAGACATATATCCTTACCATTTTGCCAATTAAATATTAATTCCCTCACTCTCACTTCAATTTCTCTTTCTCTTTATTCCCTACAGTGACGTTAGTAATTAAATCATTTGTTGAAATTTATTAGTTATATTATTAGTTCTTTTTTTCCTTAAAGGACACCTAAAAAATAAATAATTATGGAATTAACCTGAATTTTTATTTAAAAAATATATAATATAAGAGAAGTGTTCAGATGTCTTCATCGTGCTTTTATTTTTTCAAATTTTAATAACTCAAAATTTAAACTTAAATGTTAAAATAAAATCGTTAGATATAAAATCTAGTATGCAAGTACATTTTCATATGGACATCATATCGAACGATTTATATCGATTGTTTAGATTTTGGAAACGAAGATATTGATCTATAGTACAGACTACAGACCAATCTATGTTATGCATAGTACCATAGGCTCACTCATATTTAAATATGCATTGTATAAATGATGAGAGAGAAAAAATTCCTCATAAAATTTAAATTATCTTAATATATAATGGCATTGTAATCTTAGATATTTGATTGGTAAACTTTTATATTTAATTTTATAATTTAATGTTTTCATTTATTCAATTCAATTGCAATTTTTTTAAACATTCCATAGTTATACCATCATCATTGTAAGTGTAATAGTATCAAATTCGTGTTGTTTTCTTCAAATTTTTAATAAAATATTGTTAAAGGATAACGTACTTAATTAATGTATGATGGTGGTTTTCATACAAAAATATTTTTGATAGATATAAGGAATTATTGGGATAAATTAATCATTTATATTACATGCATGATTACGCCAACACATTTTATAAGGTCTTCATAGCTTGACTTGCTTATAATAGAAAATTTGATTAAAGTTTCTTTGAATTTGCCAAAGGTAAAGTTCCAGCTTTCAATAATAAATAAGGAAAAAGAAGAAAATAAACAAACAAACAAACTCTAACCAAGTATATGAAAAGCCTAACATATTTTATATGAACTTTTAAATATACTTTCTCATAATTTTGACTTTGCTATCCTCTGAGGTTTGCTTGTGGATTTTTATTATTTTTTTCTCAATTATGGATAGTTGTTTAATTCCATGAACTGGCAAACATGTCAATAACTCAATATAAACAAATTTTAAAATTTTAAAATAATATATAATCATTGTGAATAAATTATTACCAGTTCAATGAGAAGGTACATCAATGAAATATTGAAGCAATAGTTTACAATTTAAAAAGAATGTTAATGTTACGGTAATACACCGTAAGGATATTATAAAATAACTAGAAATTATATTGCTAAAACAAATTTGAATCTAACAAGTTACAAAAAATTATAATGAATAAATAAATTGCTAACAGAGACAAAATTTACATGAATACCTGGATTCTGATAACTGTGTTAGGAAGTAAACATAATTAACTAAAGATGTAATTTAGTTCTCCAGGTAGATCCAACAACTCTTTTCGGAGACGGATCATGCGGGCCCCGATCTCTCTGGCCTGAGGTGAAATAGAGCCAACCGTCCCAAAAACCAACCAGTGTGGTCTTCATTCGAAAAGGCATGCGGCCTATGACGGACCATTCCTGTCACAAAAGGTACCAGTATAAATATATGATGTTGCATTAAGTACCAGACCTTGTACCAGTGTGATAAAAATCAGTACCAGACCTGGTACAAGAATAAATATATGATGTTACATTCAATACCAGTATGATAAAAATCACTACCAGGCCTGGTACAAGTATAAATATATGATGTTGCATTCAGTACCAGACCTAGTACCAGTGTGATAAAAATCAGTACCAGACCTAGCACAAGTATAAATATATAATGTTGCATTCGTAATATTATGATAAAAATTAGTAAAAGATCAATTGACCTGTATTGACCAACTTATATCACTTGTTTTGATACAATACAGATAAAAAAAAAAATTTCAATTTTGTTGTTGTGTTATATAAATATAAGACGTACCAAGTTATCCAAGTTGAACCGAAAGACTTCACCAACGAGTATCATCTTTTTAGTAACCGGGTGCTTCTCTGTCGTGCCTCCGACAATTATTATTGAATTCTTTACAATAACCCATGCAGATTCTATGTGTGAATTCGGTTTTGGCATCGCCGGCAGTTGCTTCCATTCGTTCCCGTCATTTAGTATGTACACATCATTATATACAACCTAGATAGAAATAAGGTGAGCGAGATTTGAATTTTTAAAAGGAATACAATATCAAATTTTTAATTTTTGAAAATTTTCATTTTTTTCATTTAAAATTCTTATTTTTTATAAAAATTATTACTATTAGCCCTATGTAAATTTTCTGCTTCTGTCCCTGCACGTCAATCAGGTTCAGTACAACCAAGCAGTATAGTGCTATGGTATTAATCGAGAATATAAACTTCAATATATGAAATACAAAAATGTTATCTTATTAATGAGAAGCAGTATACCTCGTGTCTACGAGAGCATTTAAAAAAAGGAGAACCGGGTTTAGCCATAAAATCACCCTCTTGGCCACCAATTACAAGCAGTTTATCATTAGCAACCACACATGCCCTAATTTGAATCATAAGAAAAACAAGTTACTTAACAAATAGTGAGGCTATGGTACTATGCATAGTGCAGATTGACTTCACATTTTTTAGAATTTTTTTTACTATTTTTTTAGATAGGTAGAAAATCTTTGAATGGTCTAGAAGTTTTAGACAAGTGATTTTCTACCTATCTAAAAATAATAATAAAAAAGTTGCAAAAAAAATGTAAAAATTGACTTACAAGTACATTTTCATATGAAGATCATGTTGAACAATAGCGAGTTGCTCTATAAATAGAATTTAACATTCACTTATTTACAGAGGTTAAAGGCCATGCTTTTGTTCATTAATTAAAAACAGTCGTTATTGGTGAGGTCTAAAGAATACGTGAAAGCAGTAGGAGATGAAAGAAAGAGAAAGTGTACCTGTGGGGCCCACCACGTGGTATCGGAATCTCAACCCTCCATTCTGCCTCAAGTGCCTTGCCATCCTTTACAGCTATACTCCAGTGCTCCAATCCTGGCTCATGCCGATCTTCCTTACTTCCCCCCATTACATGAAGCCGGCCCCGCCACAGTTGTGTTGCCGGCGCATATCTAAAAAGGTAGAAATTATTTCATAAATAAATTCCAGCTATGTTTTATCTGAGCATGAAAAAGGGTGCAATTTTATGCATTACTAATTTACTATTACTCACCTAGGTACAGGCAATGAAGGCAGTTCACTCCACTGCTTTGTCTTGGTATCTAAGACAAAGTTGCGATTGGTGGGCCCTCTGCACTGTGGGCCATACTGTCCAGAAATAGCATAGATATATCGTCCATCTGTCGCCATTCCAAGATGCGAGTTTGCCATTTCTTTTGGCATGTCAAATTTCTCACCCCATGTGTTATCCGTGAAATTGAAAATGTCAACATGAGAATGCACCTGTGAGTTTAACAACCTTAGCAAGTTAAAATTGTATAATATATGGATTTATGATTGTCACATACTGAATTAAATTAATACATAAAGTATTTCAAACCAAAGCGGCACTAGACTTCTCTTTTCATTTTTTTTAAGCAGGACAGTATTTTTTTTCTAACTTCTGTTGATTATAGTGAGTTTTGATGATTTCTTTAATTTTCTTACTTGATTTACAAGTTGTGTTATCTTACATGGTCAATGCTACCATATCCAGCAAACACATACAACAGATTGGCAAGTTGAACAGCGAATCCGTCGAGGCGAGGCACCGGTGCTTCTGACATCTCTTCCCAATCCAAATGTGGGGCCGGTATATCAGCAAATGTCGCATTAAGGTGCATCAGTTCCCTACTTACAACCTTTCTTTCTTTCTTCTTCACAAAGTAACAAACGACACAAGTGTATTAATCAGTGACCTACTTACGCTTTCAAAATTCAAATCATGACATATATATTGGCCTCGATTTATCAAACACCCAAATCCGAAAAGTTTTAATCTGTGAATTGTATTTCCTTAATTTTCAGTTGTAGCATATGAAACTATTTTTAATTAGCCTGTGAATGTATTTTTCCCAAATTAAAATCTTCAGGTCTACAATACACTAATATAAATTCTTCAGGGGCCAGATTGTATTAACTAAAAAACCTCCAGATACTACATTGCCTGAATTGAAAAGGTTTGAGGGACCAATAGAGAAAAACAAAGTCTGTACTTAGTGACTAAATTTTATACTTTTTAGATAGGTAAAAAATCACTACTTTGTAATGGTATGGAATCTTTAGATAAAAGTGATTTCTACTACGTTAAAAAAATAGTAAAAAAATTCTAAAAAATGTAAAATTCAGGTGACGAGTACATTTTTATATGGAGATCATGTTGAATGGATCAGATCAATTGTTTGGACTTTGAAAGTGGAGATATTGATCCATAGTATGGACCAATTTGCACTATGCATAGTACCATAGACTCACTCTTAAACTATCTTTAATTAGCCTGTGAATGTATTTTTCCCAAATTAAAATCTTCAGGTCTACAACACAGTAATATAAATTCTTCAGGGGCCATATTGCATTAACTAAAAAACCTCCAGATACTTACATTGCATTGCACGAATTAAAAAGATTGAGGGACCAATAGAGAAAAAAACAAAGTTGTCAAAGAGAAGCTGTACCAGTACCTTGATTGATACCGCCACCTCAGTGGAAGTAGATAAAGTGGAAGAGGCCCATAGGAAATCTGCGAGTAGAGCAATTGCTAGAAGGAAAGCACAGGCCAAGAGAACCGCGTACCGCTTCGGCACTGGATGCTTTCCCGTTCCTGACAAGTGAGACATTGTTGCGTGAGTAGCAAGTAGTGAGAGAGAGGGAGACATGAGAGGCATTCGAAGGGAATAAAGAGCGGGATACGAGTGGTGAGTTGTGGGCGGATATAGTGGGCGGGAGTACCCGGTTTCCGCGTCCCAATCCGCGGGTAAATATTTCAACAGAGCAATTTTGGCTTTATGAAGCGCACGGACTGTAGAATCAAAACAGCTCATATATGATTCGTGCGCTGCAGGAAGGTAAAATCACTCTGTTAAAATATTTACCCCAATCCACTGCAGCAGAATCCAAATAATTTATAGATTGCTGTTAGTTGGGTAAATTCCTCCCCGGTACCGTAAAAGATTCCCTTCACTTTACGGTTTGAGATTAACTCCCAGTCGCTTTGGGATTCGGGCTGACGGAGGGGGCAGTATTATTGGGCTTTGAGATTCGTTCTAAGTTAAAAAGAACGGTCCAGATCAAGTAATTGTAAAAGATTCCCTATTACGGTACGGGGGGTGATGTGAATTCAGAGAGGTTTTGGACCCACCTGTCGGTGATCCAATGGCGTGGTTGGCAGCGTATGGGGACTCCCCGGTTTCCGTCTCCTGGTTTTTACCCTTTTTTTGTATCTCCGTTTCACCTGTAACTGGAGGGATGGAGTGTTCCTTAGGATAGGGAATTAGGGATCCACTTGTCAGTGTTAATTGGACGATCCTCTCCAGTTTCACATAATAAAAAGGACGCTCCTCTCCATTTAGGAGGCCTGTTGGGCCATCTTATATTATCCTATTTTTATACTATTTGGGCCACTTTTAATTTTTTTTTATGATGTTTCAGTTCTAATAGGATCAATTTATACTTGTACCCGTGTCTGTTTAGGCAGGTAATTTAGTACACATGTAACGCTAATTTAACATCATGCAAATATCATAGATGAATTTATATTGCTGTAATAGCACAACTCAATGCAGAGATATCATGTGGAATAATTGCTTACATATAGGACATGCAGATTATTAAACAAAGAAGCCAGTACAAGCAGCTAGGGTTGTTCATCAGGTCCGGTTTAATCGGTTTTAAATTGAACCGAGAGAGTTCATTTTAAATGGTTCGGTTTTTTCAGTTATATGAATCGGTTTGGTTAAAATTTTAGAACCGGTTTAATAGTTTGGTTTGGTTTAGAAATTTAAAACTGGTTACTCCGAACCAACCGAAATTTTTAAATCCATTCCCCCGTCCGAACCAAACATTTAAAAAATTTCAAAAATTATGACACAATGTATATTTCTTGGTTCGGTTTAAAACTGGTTAAGCTGAACATAACAAAAATAACAAAAATTTATGTAACATTGTGAATTTTAGAAAAGAGCAACAGTAAAATTTAAAATAAATTAGAGATTTAAATGTAAACTTTTCTGATGCTTTAGAAATATTTTTGATAACTGACTAATTGATTAAAGCATCAGATAATTTTTATTGAGTGAAATTATAATATGAATGATTAAATTAACAAATATTCCAAATTAATTTTTGCAATTCCCCCAAATCATGAAAATCTGGAAGTTATAAACTTTATATAATAATATGATGAGTTAGATTTAGAGATGCATTAGTGGTATTCATTAATGTTGTTAATTTATTTTATATGAAATTGGGCCATAGGCCTTAGAGAAAAAAAATGAATTGCTCAATTAAATAGAATAAAAAAATATAACGTTTATTTATTAAATCCATTCCTATCCTCTGAGATATTTTACTTTTTACTTTCACCGCTTTTACTTTCTCTTTCTCAAAATTAGAGGTGTTCATCAGTTGAAACCGAACCGAACCAAACTAAAGTTATAATTCGATTTCTAAAATAGAACCGAACCGAATCGAACTAAAATTTTATTTCGGTTTGTTCGGTTCAAACCAAAATATATGAATTTTTTTATTTAAAGCAATTGATTTATAATAAACCGAAGTATATTATTTAAAGCAATTGATTTATAATAAACCGAGGTGGTCCGGACCAAATTCATAATATTTAAAAGTTCGGTCAGTTCGGTTATTTTGGTTTTGAAAATTTCCAAACCGAACCGAACAAAAATTATAATTTGGTTTTAAAAAGCAAACCGAACCGAACCATTAAACCGCAAAAACCAAACCGTTTGGTCCAAACTAATTCGGTTCAGTTCAAAACCGACTAAACTGGACCCTTGTTTTCATTTCTGATTTCTCCCATGTCGCTGGAGCTCAATTTCTCTAGGATTTAGCTTTTCCAATTGAAGTTACCGACTGTGTAAGCTATTTCCTTCTCTTCTACTATTAGTGGTTCATACCACAACTAATTCCTTGCTCAGTACCGGTTCTCTGACTTCCTATTTCAGCTGATTAAAATATTGGGAAACATTATTTATTTCAAGTGACAATCATGATATTATTGTTTAGAAATGGTTGAATTGACTAATACATTTATGTTGCTTTCTGTTTCCCTTTTTACCCCTGGTGTATATACAAATAATTACTTGCTCTCTGTACTGATTCTCTGATTTCTCCTTCAATTAATTAAAGTCTTAGAAACCATTTTAAGTTACTGTTTAGAACCTTGAGTAATTTTCTTGTTGGTACCAACTGGTACTGAACTTCGTTTAGGGGCAGGTACTGTTAAAACTCTAGTATAGTACTAATAACTTATTAGCTGATTTTTATTGCAAATTAGGATAATAAACAGCCAAAGCTCTGACACGGATTCTTATCCGGCAGTCTCGATCCAGACAAAAATATTATATTACCTCATAGGATATGGACTCATCTCTATATGGAATTGGTTTTAGTAGTTAAATTATATTCAAAATTGATCAGGAATTCAAAGCCCCCAATTACTTGACGGTACAATTATTAGATCCGGACCGTTCTTTTGACCTGACACGGATCTCAAAGCAGATCTCCTACATTATATAATAGATACCGAATTTTTTTGACCCGGCTGGAACTAAATCTGAAGTGTGAAGTACCCTTATGTAGCTGGACTGGAGGGAGACGGATCCAATTAATCAGAGGGTCCCGGATCGTACATTCATCATCCTTTTGTCGCTGACAGGTGGGCACCCACTTCTCAAACCCCAGACCCCAACATTAGGGGGAATAAATCTGCTGCGATTCCAAAATTCCTGCAATTCCCTGCGATTCCAAATCCCTCCCTTCATCTGTTTTGAGATTTGTGCATAAAAAATAACTGCTTTTGAGATTTGTGCATTCCAAGGGGTGAAGGGAGGGATTTTGAATCGCAGCAGATTTATTTCCAACATTAATTAGGAGTTAGAGCTCTATCCCTTGCTCTCTTGCTCAGTTTATTGTGCTCGCCAACGAGGAATAACTAAGGAGTGAGGCTATGGTGCTATGCATAGCACCAATGGCTAGTGTACTACGGCTCAATATGGTACTTTCTAAAATCTTAACGGTCGATTCAAACCGTTCAATGTGATATCCATATGAATATGTACTTGCAAACTAAATTTTATATTTTTTTGAATTTTTTTACTATTTTTTTAGATAGGTAGAAAAATCAGTGTTTTCTGAAAATTCTGGACCATCAAAATTCTACCTATCTAAATAAATAGTAAAAAAATTCAAAAAAATATAAAATTTAGTTTGCAAGTACATATCCATATGGTTATCACATTGAACAGTTCGGATCGACCGTTAGAATTTTAAAAAGTATCATATTAAGCCGTAGTACACTAGCCATCTGTGCTATGCATAGCACCATAGCCTCACTCATAACTAAGTTAACCATGACTGGGTTAACGCTCGCTTCACCTCACCATGCCACCTCTTTTAATTTCTTCGGTCTTTCTCACAAGACAATAAAAATTTGTTCTTTAAATCTCACACCAGCTCTTTGTCCTTCCTCCCTGGTAAGAAATATAGCCATAAACAACAAGCAAGTTTTTTTTTTTTCATTTTTTCTTAATTTTTAACAAGCCTAAACGTGTATCATATTGTACCAATTAATGTAATCCTTCAGCAGAGTTCATCTGTTTAATAACCGGATGCTGTGCATCGTCTGAGGATAATTAATTAATTAATTATGCCCCATGCTTGCTGTAATTTTTGTAAATTGTTGGCTCCTAATTAATAAACTTTGTTCACATTTGCAGAATGGTAGAATTATTAAATAAAGGTTACACATGTAGGCCCCCTCGCCAAATGTTTGTAATGCATTTTAATTACAAAACAAACCTGTAGAAGATGTGTCAAAACCTGAATTAAAACTGTTAACCCTGGTTGAGGGTCTTGTTCAACTAGTAGTAGCTTATATAGTCAGTCGTCCATTTGGCACCTTACTCGATCATGGCACGCTAGCTGGTGAAGATTTCTCAGGGCAGCTTCCAAATTTATTCGGTTAACAGCAATTAGATTGATGCAGGGGCTTGTTTTAAAAAACTATGTACGTAGTACAGAAATTGGGATGGTTCAAAATTGTAAGATTTTCATGATTAAATACAAGTAAATACAGTAGCAGTGCACATACCATTAATCCTTTGTGGTTACACATTGCTACTAAAGCATTACAAAACTTCACAAGTTCTCTTTCCGGTGTTCGAGAAAAGTTTCAAGCAGGCCCAGTCATCAAAATCTCTCAGATACAACGTCCCTAGATAGACACAGTGAACTTGGGACTTAGGTACATTAAAATAAAAAAAACATCATCACTATCGGTTCAACAGAGGCACCGGTACGATGGCGTTGTAATAAGCTCCATCGGTTCTACAGCGCACCGATGGTGTTGGAATCATCACCATTGGTGCCACAGTTGCACCGATGGCGTTGTGTGGATAAAGTACTGCACAAAATCGTGTATAGAATTGAACCATTCGATCTGCTATTTGTGCTGTAATATTCGTGCTAGCTTTAATCTGACAGTCAGATCCAAATTTAAACTTTGTGTTACTTTACGGAACCTGTTCGCTATAATTTGGACTGCTAAAGTAGCAAAAAATTTGGCTTGCTTCTTTGGCGCCAGAGCAATATTTTGTAAATAAATTTGGAAGATATATATATATTTTCACAAAATTTATTATAAATTGTTTCTTGCACCAATATTTTCATAAAAATGGGAAGTTATTTTGTTTGAAATTTTTCCATAATTATAAGTAATATTTGACCATAGAAGCTATACAAAATGAAACATTAATTTGTTTGAATTTTTTTCATATTTTTTGGTGGTACATGCAACATGAACTGTGTAATATAATTTCAAACTAATATCTTATTTTTAGTTGTACATGCAGCATGAACTTTGTAATATCATATTTTGTAGTAGAAATAGATATTTTCAAACTTTCTAATATAATTTTAAATTATTTTGCATGAAACATAGCCAATTACATGCATGTTGCTTTGCATTAATGACTCATATCCTAAATATTGAACATGAAACATGAATTCTAGTTGTGTGAGTTAATGAAGACACGCATTTATATGTCATCCGTCGGTGAATCTGAACCGTTCAAATTAAAGAGCATCATCACATTCATTTTATTTGTAGCAAAATTTGATCAAATTTTATTTTCATTTACCGATCCATCGAGTTGACGGAATAATGAAACATCAAAGAGCTATAAATACTTCACACTGGGTCGAAGCTTATACATAATCGATCTTGTGAATGTTTAATGTTTTCCTTTGATCATTTCAATACAAATTTGGAATCATTTCACTGCACATCAACCGTCAATTGCTCATGTCAAAATGAACAGTCCACAAATATTAGCTTCTAATGAATGGGGCTAATAATTATAAAATTATATAAAATTGACAATTATAAGTATGTTTTGGTCATATAAGATATAAAAAACTTTTAAAAAAATTTAATTTGTTTCCATATTATTTGCTGTACATGCAAAATCTGATATGTATTTCCTTAAATTTGAGCCGTCCGATTGGTCACGCGCAGTCCATATCATAGTGACATAATTCGCGTATAATTCATTTTTTCAACATAACCGAACCGAACTCCGAATAAAACGTACAATACGTTTTATTCACGTATAAAACACGAAAAAAAAAAAATTTGAATTTTTTTTTCAAATTTTTTTTTTTACGGTTTTTTTTTTTGGTTTTTTTTTTTTTTGCTTCCTTATTGTACCGAATCATTCCTAAATTATACCCGAATTATACCGAATCACGAATTTTTGACCGAGCCGAACCGAATCCGAACTTTTGATTTGTCCAGATTACGAACGGGCGTCTCTATTAAATGTTATGTCAGTGACTCAGTGGTTATTGGACGGTCCTCTCCAGTTTCACATAATACATGGCATGAAACCTTTTAGTACAGACAAATTTCCAAATAAGTTACAAGACAATACAAGAACCACATTTGTAACAATAACAACACTATTTATAATAGAGAAAGAATTATTAACATTTTTTTATCACTCAAAACTTCAATGCCACAAGTAAATCAAATTACACGTGTAAAAAAAGAGAAAAAAAATGTATAACTGTATCAAGCAGTTTAACAATATAACAAGCTTTTTCTTTTCTTTTTGAAAGAATATTCAATTTCAATTTCAATTTAGTTAGAAGCAATGGCGCTTGAACTAATAGGGAGAAAATCAAACAGGGATCACTTTTCCTCTTACAATTATCTGACCAATGGTAGCTACCATAAATCCCAGCACCGCACCGGCAAATACCTAACGAAAACCAACCCGAAAAAAGGAAAGAAAAAATCAATTTAAAATGCATTCTCAAAAGTAGCTTCAATTTATCTATTTTTTAAATAATGGTTTATCTCATAGCATTCCAAAAAACAAGCTAATAATACAATTTTCTTTTTTTTGAGAAACTTGGTAGATGCTATCAAGGGTCAACATCGCCATTTTCAAAGTCTAAACAATCGATCTCAACAATTCAGCATTATCTCCATATAAAAATGAACTTGTCGATCAAATTTGACAGTTTTTAGAATCTTTTCACTAATTTTTTTAGATAGGTAGAAAATCACTTGATTTAAATATTATAGACCATTCAAAAGTAGTGATTTTCTACTATCTAAAAAAATAGTAAAAACATTCTAAATAATGTAAAAATTTAGTCGCAACATTTTCATATGGAGATCATTTGAACGGTTCAGATCGACTATTTGGATTTTGAAAACAAAAATATTGATCCTAGAACGGACCAATATGCGCTATGCATAGTACCATAGCCTCGCTCATTTTCTATGGCTACTTTGAAAATACATGATAATTTGTTCATTTACTTCTCTAGGAGAGAAAAGGATATGTTTATCTTTTTTTAATGAAGAAATATAAATGTGAATCAATTTTGGGCCACCAAGTTTTCTTCTTTAAAAAAAAGATAGATGAGTAGTAGAACCTGAGAAGGGGTATGGCCGAGGAGCTCTTTCAATGGCCTGGTCTCGGCAAGGGGATGCTCGGTTGGGAGCTCATATACTATTTGATTTAGCACCTGTAATTTTATTTATATAATACATAAGCTGGCAATTCAAATCGGTCAAGCATATCAGAACTGACTCGTACATTATATTTTTCTCCATGATGTGAAAATGCAAAATATGGTGCTTAACAAGAATAATATAAATTGTATTTTATTTCATCCTAGATTGATATAATGAATTTCACTTTTTCATTTTACTTGGCCATTTAAGACTTCAAAATATATTTCGACAATTTGTAAGTAGAAAAACAGATTCTCTTGGTAGGAAAAAGAAAGTTTGTTACAACAAAACCCGGAACTTTTATCTATTCTAACAAAAAGCAGAATTTGTAAAAGTTAAATATATATGACATGTATGCGGTACATTGCTTACATAATTTACACCAGTAATAAGTTGTTATATACCTAAACTACCCTTTATCACTCCTTAATGGAATGAGAGTGACAGTTAGAAAACAAATATCTTCAAGTAAATGGAAAACAAACTGATGTTTGCAATATTTTTTGGGGAATTTCATGTATACCCCTCAAAGACCTTGAAATTACGCATTCCCCCCTCTAAATGTTCATAATATCATATTTACATTTACCCTTCTAAATTTCAAAAACTCACAAATTTACCCAATTTATTGACTTTCCTATTAAAACTCATTTTAAATTTACAAAGTACCCATTTTACCCTTTATTAAAATTAAAAAATATGCAACCTGTTTAAGAGAAATATTTAGTCTTCGTAACTTCGAAGTTTTTGAGGGGTATACATCCAATTCCCCTTATTTTTTTAGTACACGGGGGATGCAGCATAACTTTAAAATTCAAAGGCGGTATAAAGAAAAATTACCTCAACCAAGATAAATTTGCATTTAAAACAAAAAAAAGGTGCAAGAGGTATAAGCCAATACCTCAGCTTGCTTTCCAGCGTGAAGTCGGACACCAAAAGCATCATACATCACCTGCATATAAGTTTCATACATCATACATGTTATCTATAATTTGATATCACATAACACAGCAAATTATAAGTTCAGGTTGGGACCATATGAAATAATTGAATAATAAATCAGCCTGAATGGAACCCAACTAATGGATCCATGGACTAACGGGTCAGAGTAAAGTCAAATCCAACATGCCTTTCAGTATTTAGAACTTTAGGTGCTACTTAGCACCTTTATAGCTCACCTGCACAAAAATGCACAAATCAAGGCTCAATTTGCACATTTGGAGACTTAATTGGGCACCACTGCAAAGAAATGGTTCACCGACTAAAAATTGGATCCCAAATTGAGGTTAATTGTACAATCAAAGGTCAATCTAGACATAGTAGGCCAAATTGGGTTTATTTGCAGAATTAGGTTAGCATAGGAGTGTTCATTGGATCCAGTTTATTTGGTTTTCAACCTAACCAACAAATTTTTTATTAAATGGTTTGATTCGGTTGAATTTTTAAATTACTTTGGTTTTTATATTTTGTTCGGTTTAATCTCTCTTATTTCGGTTCAACCAAACAAACCAAAATTTATTTCGCTTTTTTTTTTTGGTTCAGTTGTTATTCGGTTGACAAATTTAACTCGGTTCATTGAGTTAGGATTTTGAAAACCGAATAAAATTTTGGTTTTGACTATTTTAATTCGGTTTTAACCGAACTGACCGTTTGAACACCCTAGGTTAGCAGTCACAATAAACTAATCATACTGTCATAATTGGCCAAAAACTTGGGGAATTGAACCAAGTAAACATTTACTTATCTTAAGAGAGTAGAGAATGAGAGGGAGAAGAGAGAGAAACTTACAACACATGCTAAGACAGCAGCAGTGGCAAAAAGAGAAGAGTCAAAGCCTTCATAAAAGCCGATAGCCGTGGCAAGAGCAGTCACAGTTGATGAATGAGATGATGGCATTCCACCGGACCCCACAAGCAGCTTTGGGTCCCACCTGTTCTCCTTGTACCTTTTTTATTATAAAAAAGAAGAAAGAAGGATGAGATCTCAAGACACCATATAGAGAAAACATTTAATCAATCAACATAGATAATTGCAAGGGTTAACATTCTGATATGATGCAGCACAGAATTGAACTGGTACAGTACTAACCGGTACGTACCAGTACATATTTGCCTCTGGATATACTTCTTAAACACCCATAAACTTTGCAGTTGTTATAGCTCTGGCAATTTGTTTTCTAGGGTTTTTGTTTTTGCTTCTGAAAACTATATTATTTTTTTCAACATTAAGAGATTATTTAGGTCATTAAGAGAATTTTTTTCTACACAATTGAACTGGTCATTAAGAGATTATTTAGGTCATTAAAGAGATTTTTTTTCTACACAATTGAACTGGGACAGTACTGACTGGTACGTACCAATACATATTTATGCATATATGTACTCTCAGTGCCTTATTAGAAATCTCGATAATGCAACAGTGTAATGTAATCACCATTAAGAGTATTAAAGCGAGTATAAGACAGCACCATAGTAATCAAAGAAAAAGGTTAACATATTCTGTCAAGGTTACTGAACCAATATGGTAATACCATATTACAGAGCTGAACGTACCAGTTCAGTAAGGAATTGTAATGTACCAGTGCTTTAATTTAGCACTGGATATGCACCTTACTGAGTGAGAAACACAGCCAATATTTCGTTAAAAATTCAACGTTTGCTGACAAAATAAAATGCTATCGACTTATCAGTAGTAAATTAAACTAATTGTTCTTTTATGTCATTTGACAAGCATTAATCAACCTGTATCAATTGTATAGATTCCAAAGAGTATTATTTCAGCACTATATAAGCAGATCCAGCAAAACCTAATATCAATTAATTATCCAATTTAACCAAATCCAGGGTCCAATTCACAATTTAAACTTATTTCACATTAACAAAATCTCACAATTTGAAGATGTTCTGTTAGAATTTGCTACTTCCCTCAACAAACGAGGTCAAAATCAAGTCAATTTGTGAGTATACAGAAATATCAGATGAGAACAAAAACAAAAACAAAAACAAAAAAAATCTAAAACAACGCATTCTACTCAGTAAGGCAGAATCAAGTATCAGATCTTCATAAAATCAGATCACATATCTGTACATCTAAAGAAACCGATAACAAAGCTGGGATCTTGAGAGAGAACTAACCAAGTGGTGAGAAACTTGATGGTCTGAGCAATGGCGAAGGAAACGAGGGCTGAGATGAGAGGGTAGTTGTGAAACAGTGAGAAGTAAGAGAAGGTTGAAGAAGAAGAAGCGTCGGGGGCGTTAATGGCGGATCCATCACCCATGGTTATTCTTCCCAATTTTTTGTATTCTTTTTCTTTCTTTGTGTGATTTCGTTTTATTCCAAGGTTTAAAAGGTAAAAATTGGGTTATGCTTATGCCACTGATTTATGATTTATTGAGTAGCTGAATTATTAGAGAGGAGAAAGAATGGTGGAAGTGGAACCGTGAAAGCAGAGAGAATCAGCCGACATATTTGACTTTGGTCTAACATTAAATGCCTGAACCAGCACCTCTAAGATCTGTATATTGAATCTTGAGATCGATAAATAAAACGAGGGTTCTTTCATATTTCATTATGTCTCATATTTTATATATTTATTTTTAAAGTCTAAATATCGATCCGAACAACTTAACATGATATCTATATAAAAATATGTTTGGAGATAGGGCTGCTCATGAGCCGAGTTAAGTCCGAGTTGAGGAGAACTTGGATTCAACTCGCGAACTCATGAGCCGAGTTGAGTCCAAGTTGCTAATCCAGTTCCGAGTCAGAAACTCCAATTTGGAATCAACTCGCGAGCAACTCGAGTCGAAGCGAGTCAACTCGCGACTCATAATATAGTACATAGTGAGACAATCTAATTTACTTCTAACAAAAAAATATTACATAGTTTACCAAAATAATACACAATTAAAGACAGTACATAATGAGACAATGACCAATACATAATAAAAAATTACGAAAATATCAAAATAGTGCATAATTAAAAATTACCAAACAAATAAAGTCTAACAAAACAATACAGAGTCTAATAAATTAACAAAACAAAAGAATAGTGCATAATTTATCAAATTACCAAATATTATGAGAAACAGGTATAAGGTTTGGGGACGCAAAAATTAGGAATATATGGATTAGGGTTTGGTGTGAGTCTAACCGAGTTGATTCCGAACCGAGTTGGAGGTAACTTGGATTCGACTCATAAATCAACCGAGTCAGTAACTCGAGTCAGTTTCAACTCGAGTTATTAGCGAGTTGAATCCGAATTGATTCCGAACTGAGTTTTGAGTCATGAGCTTTTTGTGCACCCCTACTTGGAGATCAAATTTCATAATTTTTGAAATTTTTTTACTATTCTTTTTAGATAGATATAAAATTATTATTTTTATATGGTCCCAGAAACTAGGGGTGTAAACGGATCGGATATTATTCGATTTCGTCCATATCCGAATCCAAAAAATTACTTAAATTATCCGCTCCGTATCCGTATCCGAGACTATATGTATCTGTATCCGTATTTGAAAAATTATAACGGATAAGGTCATAAGGATACGGTAAGATTTTTAACTATTTGTAACTATCTGTATCCGACTGTTTACATTCCTAAACCACAAAAAATATACTCTATGTTCTTAAATTGATTTATTAAATTGCATATACGTACCAATAATTTATTAAACTGTATATACTTATATATTCTGATGAACAATATAACATATGACATGATTAGTGACTAATGTTTTGATAATATGATATATGTTTTGTAACCAACAAACTTATTATGAAAAATATTAGATGTAATTTATGAATGAAAATTATTTACTAGAATGTATATTAGTAATTTATTTTTAATTATCTGAATTATATTCATATCCGTCCGATATCCGATCCGTATCCGTTTAATATCTGATATGTATCCTTATCCGAGACTATTCGTATTCGTATCCGTATCCAAAAACATATAAGAATACAATTTGACCACTATCCGATCCGTATCCGACCGTTTACACCCCTACCAAAAACAGTGATTTTGTACCTATCTTAACAATATGTATTACGTTCGTTTGAATCATTATAATTATAGTTGCAATAGAAAAGTAAAAGTAAATTTCAAATATTTAATTGTCTAAAAAAATGATCACAACTCAAAGTAATAAGAAGAAAAATTATTGTTGTTTCACTTTGAATTTCAACTAATTAAAGGTCTTTTGTTATTATTTTTTCAAACAATAATAATCAACGGAGATTCATGTTAATGTTTGTTTAAAAAAAAATAGGTGCAATTAGAGTTATATGTAGTAGAGTTGGTTTGTGGTTATGAAGAAATGAAGTGAAGGATTGATTTTTAGCAAAAGATTCCTACAAATAATGATAAATAATTTATACAATTGTTGTTCTTAATATTATAGTTAGACAGTAAGCATGTTCAGAGCAATACCATCTCTATAATTATATATTATAATTTCATATATGAGACATCCTTATAATTATTTTGCATCCTTAAAATTAATAATTGAAAACAATTACAAAATGTGATGTGACAATTTTAACAAAATTACAAAGTTTACAATATATTGCTTCCAGGGGCGGACCCAGGTAGTCCCGGGGGCAGCAGCCTCCTGGATTTTGAGTTTTTAGTGGAAATCTATCGGTCCTGACCGACTTTGCCTCCTCTGAAAATTTTTTTGTCCCCCTCTGGATGTTTGATTTGTAATTCGGATTAAATTTAGGGTTAAAATTGAAACAAATTTGTTGAATTTTGATTGATAATTAAAATTATAAGTTAGAGTATCCGAAATTACAATTTAAAGCATTGAAAAGTATAAGTTAAAGCATTATTTTTTTATCAAGTATCCAAAATCCGATTAGTTATTTTAATCCGATTCGATATTTTTTTGTCCCCCTGACGAAAATCCTGGATCCGCCACTGATTGCTTCACATATCATATGGAGACAATCTTTTTAGGTGGAGAGTATAATTAAATGGTAGACCAGGTCCGTCTAAGGATTAATTCTGACAATAAATTGTCACCTGGTCAAAGGAAAATCAATTGGGCAAGAAAATTGGTTAAGGAAATTTGATAGGAAGCATCCAAAGATTATATATAACAAATAAATAAAGAAACAATCAAACAAGTCCAATGATTTCATGTGTTTAATTAGATGTATTTAATTGCATGCCACTTATAAAATGGCCAAAGTATGGAACTCGGAAATGTTATAAAATAATAGATGGGGTGACTTTTAGTGGCAAAATATATATATATATAATAATTTGGTAATTGCATCTCAAAAATGTCTGAATTAGCAAAATTGCTATGCACAAAATAAAATTCATGTTAGAAACAATATCTACAAACAATCACTATTACAGAAAAATATTTCGTCATCGGTTCAAATATAAAAGCTACAATATATATTTTATTGTTGTGCGGCACCAAAAAGAAAATCTAAAGAATAAAATATTTTCACCAAGGGAAGCTAATATATACCAAACAAATAATGAGGGCTAGTACATACCATAAATGAAAGACCAACAAAATTCTAAAATGCATAATTAAGATTTAAAATTCATGGGAGGGCTAAATCTAATATTCTCATTAGGCACCTCTAACCATAGTAACATGGTTCGCGATTTATTCGCGAATTATTCAGATTTTATTCGGATTTTTGACGTTTTCGAACCAAACACAGAATAAAACGCAAAAAAAACATATCATGCGTTTTATTTGCGAATAAAACGTAAAAAAATGGCAATTTATTTTATTTTATTATTATTTATTGTTATTTTTTTGGGTTTTTCTTTTTGCTTCCTTGTGGTACCGAATCCTTCTCAAATTATACCCGAATTATTCTCGAATAACTTACTTTTGACCCCGCTTAACCAAGTCCGAACTATTCATTTGTCACTCTGCCTCTAACACGGCTAAATCTGACCATGGGAGATTTCATGTTATTCAATTTGTAATGAACTCATTTAAACAAATTCTATAGTAAGTTTAATAGAAGAAAATTAAAAGGAAATGAGATAAAAACTCGGTCCATAAAATGATGAAAATATATTGGTACCAATTTTCCGGAACTATGAACAGAATATAAATTTTTTTTAAGTAAATGTTGGAGGTAAAGCTACCCAACTATTTAATATCCACAAAAAATTATCCTTTTCGTGTTTCGAATTTGTGACCTCTTATACGGAAAACATTTTTTTTGCTACTAGACTAAAGGCTAATTTTCGCTATAAGGCTAATTTTCGCTATGAATAGAATTAAAGTTTGGTTCCTCTCTAGTTATATGCAATAAATACCACCCAAATTAATTTTTTTTTTGAAAAAAAAAATTATGAGATAATAGAACTCGTAGTAGCACTTGAAAAATCAATTATCTATTTTAAATTAAATGGTTCAAATTTAACGTAACTTGCGTCTTGATCACGTGTAACAGTTATTTGGGGCATTATATGAGAGTTTTTGTAGTATACGTCATCGTCACAAGATTCGCGAATAATTTATTTTTTAGTGATGCCGAATCAAACACCAAATTATTCGGTTGACTGAACTTTGACCAAATTATTCATAACCATTTTTCTTTGCTCCCTTGTAGGGCTGAGATATCTGGTCTAGATAATTCTGAATCATTCCTGAATTACGAATTTTTAACCTCACCGAACCGAATCTGAATCATTCATTTGTCACTGTGGTATACAGCAATTTGGACACCGTGTGGGATTAATTGCTTCCTGTGTGTAAAGTTCACATAGGTTTTGTTGTGTGTGTGCGTGGGTGGGTGTGAAGTTGAGTTTTAAGGGATATGTAACTTGCAGTGTGATTTGCTATATTTATTCATTTATTAATTATCTATGTAAAATAAGATAAATTAATTGTTCACATTTTTATTACTCGCTAGAGTCTCTTGATTCAGGAGCGGAGGCAGACTTTCAACTTATAGAGGTCAAATACATAATAAAGATCAATACTATAAATATTACTTAAGACCCATCAAATACATAAATATATTTAATATTACAGTGCATTTTTGGGCTTTTGAGGGGCCACAAGCCAATCTGCGGCCTCCCAAGAATGTGACCGCAGATTGGCTTGACGGCCCGGTAGATAGGGAATTCCCCATATTTTGGAGTGTTTTAGTTTGTTTATTTTTTTATGGTATAAATAAAAATTTCGGCCAAATCCCTTTGTCAACTTTAACTGTTGGATCATTCGAATGGTTTAGCATTGTTTTTATTCTAGTGGGAAAAAAATGATACAAGTAATCAATCACGCAAATAACTATTCGGGTATAGCGCAGGGGCAGTACTATTTGTGCTTTGAGATTCGTGCAGAACGTTATTTGAACGGTTGCGATTTTTCAAAAAACACTCAAAGGTTTGAGATATCTCAGAGGATGCGAATTCCTCAAGCGTGGCAATGAAACAGAGTGGTGGGCTATGAAAAACACGGCCCAGCCCAATCCATGCAATTCTATGGTATATAGCGTTCAAGCAATTCTAAAATAAATTAATAAGGATTTCGGCTTGAATTAGACAATTTGATTGTGAATATATATAAAAAGTGTGTTTTTGATATTTAGTTATATTGTTTGAATTACAAGCATGTCCTAATTCGAGAGGGATTAGTCCGTGCTTGTTAGGTGGGTATTTATTACGTGTCTGGGTCCGGACTGTGTGTAGATCCAATGAGTACGTAACTCTATTCTCTATGTACCGTGTATTCCTGAGGTGTGGTCCCGATCTCATTAAATTTTGGGGTATTTATAGGCCTATAGGTCGGTTTGGGTCTCATACGGACACTCGACTGGGCCTATCTTGCAGGCCGGTAAGTCGGTTCGAGTCTCGTACGGACGACTCGAACGGGCTTATCTCGCAGGCTGGCAAGTTGATTAGAGTCGCGTACGGACTACTCGAACATGACTGCTTCTTGGGCTTGCTATTCTGAGCTTAGTACTTAGCTCATAGTAGTTTTATGAGACTTTGAATACATGGCCCTATCACTCCTGACAATTGAATTGGAGAAAAGTTTAATTTTCTTAAGAAAGGTTTGATTTCTTAAAAATGCACCTAATTAAAAAAAATAGTCCGAGTTAATAAAATTCTTATTCGGAGAAAAAAATAAAGAAACAAACATTGAGCAATTATTACCAAGCCATAAAATAATTTAAGCCTCTGAAAGAAACTAAACACTAATTATCACATATTCACATGATGGATTTATCTTGAACAAACAATTGCTTATTGTTTAGGCCTATGTTTATTGTTCTTGTAACCCTATAATTTAACACTAGCAAGCAAATAGTGGCAGCTTTCCCCCTTTTTTTTTTTTTTTTTCCAAAATAGACATCTGATGATTGCATGCATGAAAGTCCCACAGATATAGCCATAAAGGTTTGTGGTTATAAAGTTATAACTTGTCCAAAATTATTAAGAAAATAAAATGTTATAACTACATATATATTAGTTTGAATTAATCAGGCAAACCCAACTTGGTACTGCAAAATGCTGTCAGAAAGAATGTTTCTGAATTTTGTTTTATTTGTTTTGAATTATATTTTGTTCAGTGCCTTAGATCCAAGAACAACTGAATACAACCCAAGCCGGTTAGGCCCGGTAATCGGGCCCCCACTACAAAAATGGGACAATATCCGCGAGGGATACTATAGGTATACTCTTACGGATACTCCCGCCGCTAATAGAAAAAACACCTTTCTGTCGGTATACCCTCGCGGATACGTATTGTCCCATTCTTGTGGCTAATTTTGCCTAATCAGTGAATATGACGGGCCGGCCCATCATATTTGTCCCAATTTTGCTTGAATATGACGGGCCCGTCCGTCATATTTGTCCCAATTTTGCTTAATCAGTGAACAAAAATTCTCCACTTTTAACCATGTGACATACAATTTTTCCTAAATTCAAACCGTTATTTTTTTTTTCATTTAAGTTGTTAATTTCTTCTAGTAATGAAAAAAATTCACCAAGTCTCTCTCTTATCATATTATGTCTACTAAAACTTGAACCTGTGATCTCTTCTGAAAAAAATTATATCTATACAAGTTAAAAGGAATTAAACAAATAATGGGAAGATAGTACATCTGTCTAGTACTTATCTTACTCCACACAGAAAGATCCAACCTAAGACATTAAGAAATATTGTTGATGAGCATGATTTTAGGGAAAAGAACATGGCTTGGCTAGGGTAATATATAATCCTTTATTTTAATGAAACAGGTTAAATTTTCTTGTATCAAAAACCATTTCTTTTTCGTGTGGAAATTCCTGTAATAAATTAATTATAAGAGATAAACAAGGACAGGTAAAGTAATTGGTGTCAGGCTTAAATTAACCAGATAAATCAAACAATATAAATTAATCATTTAAATTTCAAATTTGGTTTGATTCACCTACTACTTTAGTGATCCGAGTTCGAGCAAGTTGAAGTATGCTCATGCTCTGTTCATTAAGTTAATGAGCGAGTCAACTCGACTTGAAAAGACAGTACCGAGTTGACAACTGTGCTCGTGCTCAACTCGTTAAATGCTCGAGTTGACTCGTGCTTGTTAAGCGGCTCGTTAAGAAATCAAGCATGTTGGCAATTTTGACTTTTGTTTCGAGTTTTTTGTTTCAGAATTAGACAAACTGATAAATGATAGCTAATTCCTCCAATAAAAAATATTAACATGTTGGGTTGTACAACGAGACTCAATTTAATTTGAGTTTGGATCCTGTCAGGAACTACTTGGGATTAGATGTGGCATGACTTCATGTAACTCAGTTATTAATGAGCGAGTTGAAATATGCTCATGCTCGGTTCATTAAGTTAACGAGCGAGTTCATAATGAACGAGTTATTAGCGTATTTTTAATGAGCGAGTTTTTTTTTTTATGGTTAACGGAAATTCCGTTAACAGGTATATTAATTAAGAAAAGGAATAATTACACAGAATTTTGTATGTTGCGCTGTTCTACCTTTTTATTTTAACGAGCGAGTTACAAACGAGTCACGAGTTACAAACGAGTTATGAGTTATGAACAATTTTCTCGTCCCTACGTACCTACTACTGCTACTAATTATGTCAGCATGCAGCTGAGGCCAGAGGGGCTCCTCATTAGGTCGTTTAGAATTTTCCCAATTTTTTTAATCCCATTAAAAAATGCTTAAATGCATCCAAAAAGCTGCAACTGAGTGCAAAAATCATTGCACCAACGTTCAACAAACACAAATCAAACAGCCAACATATCATATTATTTCTTGCTTTCCGTTGTTTGAGTAATATAAGAAAGGAGCAAAAGGCAACACAAAGAACCAAGCTTGGGAATGAATAATAAAATGGTGATGAGGAATTGCATGGATTTAGGGAAAAGGACATTTACATGGCTAAAGAGATTTTAGGATACCATGTTACATGGCCTAAAAGCCTGTGTTGTCTCTCCTCTTTCACCAAATGCGGTCAAATGGAAAGAAAGCATCTTTTCTTCACCAAAATGTCACATGCATGCATGGATTAGTGGTCACCGATATATATATATATATATACCCATAAAATATTGTTTTCTTTTTCGAAATTTGCATCTTTTTGCGTGTTTTATCACAACAAAAGCCGACATTTTTATTAATATCCAAAGTTTAATACAAATTAATAATTATACCCGGCTGCCGAAGGAATTGCGAAAAATACCCAAACCGGCCATTTTCTGGCCGGTTTAGGGAGGGTACATAACCGGCCAGAAAATGGCCGGCTATGTACCTTTTTTTTTTTTTTTTTTCCCCCAAAATCTCTATAAAAGAGCACCGAGGCAGCTGCAATTTTCGCTCAAATCCGCGGCAGCTCTACTGTACCTCAACTGTTGAGGTAATTGTTTTTTTTTTTTAATTTTTTTTTTAATTTTTTTTTTAATTTTTTTTTTATTTTTAATTTATTATTATTTTTTATTTTATAGATTAATTAATTAGTTAATTATTTACTATTTAGTTAATTGTTTACTATTTAGTTAATTGTTTACCATTTAGTTAATTGTTTACCATTTAGTTAATTGTTTACTATTTACTTAGTTGTTTACCATTTACTTAATTTTTTACCATTTACTTAATTGCTTACCATTTACTTAATTTTTTACTATTTACTTAATTGTTTACTATTTAGTTAATTTCTTTCCATTTACTTAATTGCTTACCATTTACTTTGTTGTTTACCATTTACTTAGTTGCTTATTATTTACTTAGTTGCTTATTATTTACTTAATTGCTTACCATTTACTTAATTGCTTAGCATTTACTTAGTTGCTTACCATTTACTTAGTTGTTTACCATTTACTTAATTGTTTACCATTTACTTATCATTAACTTACCATTTACTTACCATTTACTTACCATGTACTTACCATTTGCTTACCATTTACTTAATTGTTTACCATTTACTTAATTTTTTACCATTTACTTAATTTTTTACTATTTACTTAATTGTTTACCAGTCAATTGTTTATTATTTAGTTACTTGACAATTATTTACTATTTAGTAATCTGACAAAAACTAAGCAATTTTCTAAAATGTAGTTTGTTTACCATGGCCTTTATTTCATTACACTATGGTGGGAAGATGCTTAATAGTGCACAAGGGGCGTACTACAACAAAGATGCAGCTCATTCATTGATGATTCCAGATGACATCTCACTTTTGGACCTCAAATCCATAGTTTACACACACACCGGTTACAACCCAGAAAGGTGCGACCTAGAATTGGCAACCCGATATTGTCATCCCTCCAACGGGAAATGGATTGTTGCGAAACTGGTAGATGAGAGTACGTGGAGAGGCATGTTCGGTTATTTGAGGTCCGAGTCGCTCAACCAAGTCTTCCGAACGAGTCGTAGATTGCCTGTTTGTGCCGTAGTGGAGGATACGTTCTACACGTGCAACAGATGGTTCGTTGCGCGGCGTCAGCGAGCAATGGAATTACAAGACAGGGGACAGGTTCTTTCTGACCGGGTTTTGCAGAAGATCAAAAAACGTTGGGGGAAAGCTGAAAAAATGAAATTGGTGCGTTACACGCACGGCCAAGGTCAGTACCAAGTTTCATCCCCAAATGAGTACGTTCCTTGCACCCGTAGCGACATGGGCAACATGGAACCCACTCACAGGGAGTTCATGTATATTGTGACGCGTGGTCCCGACAGACAAATGGAATGCACTTGCAGAGGTATCCAATTAACTTCTATTCCGTGCGCTCATGTCTTAGCCGTTTGCCGTGACCGGAACTGGCAAGAGGACGACTTTGTTGCAGACTGGTATAAAACACCATATCTTGTGAGTACTTGGAACCATGTGTTCAATCCAATTGGCAATATGGGAGACTGGCCTCCATGTGTTGAAGACAGAATCCTTCCGAGTAGAGGTTGGATTAGGAAGGGGAGGCGAAAACACACCCGTCGTGTAATGACGATGGATGAAATGGAAGGTAGACGAATGGGGCATCAGCCTCGCCGTTCCACTTCCGATAGGCAACGAAGAGGTATGTAACATTCATCCAAAATTATTTTTCTTTTCAATTTATACCAACTTACTAAGTAACACATGCAAATGCAGAGGCAAGAAACGCAGCAAATGCGGCAGAAAATGAGCGAGTACGTGGAGAGGGAAGTGGGTCCGGAGGGTCACGGCGTAGCACAGCTACGAGCCGTTTAGATGCAGCTGCTATGTATGCCGAAGCAATGGGAGATGCGGTTGACATAGGAGGAGAGGCGGTTGGGGTGCAAGGCCAGCCATCTGCCCAACCGAGGAGGTCCACTACTAGACGCACAACAAGGGCATCTACAAGCCAAGCAGGGCCATCTGGAGCCCAGGCCGGCCCATCTACAAGCCAAGCAGCGCCATCTGGAGCCCAGGCCGGCCCATCTAGTGAGCAACCAGAGCCACCACCTAGACCTCGTAAAGCATCTTTTGCAAGTGGTTTACTTCGGGGATTTAGACGTGGTAGTAATAGGTGATTTGTATGCATGTTGTAAAAAATGTGTGGACTCTATTTGCAATTTGTGTGTACTTTATTATTTTGTACGAAACTTAGAAATTAAATATTTGACTCTAATAGAAATCACCTATTTAAAAAAAAAAAAAAAAAAAAAAGGTACATAGCCGGCCATTTTCTGGCCGGCCAAGTACCCTCCCTAAACCGGCCAGAAAATGGCCGGTTTGGGTATTTTTCGCAAAACCCTTGAAGGTCGGGTATAATTATTAATTTGTATTAAACTTTGGATATTAATAAAAATGTCGGCAACAAAAGATACATCACAGGTCTTAAAGATAACATGCATATGCATTGCTTCAAATTATCCTTTTATTTTGTTTATTTAATTTCTTTTTCTTGTAAAAGAACTTTTCTTTTCTTGTGCTTATTATTTATTAATTAGTCAATGTAGCAATCTTGGTTAGGAGTTCTATTAATCTTATGCGGTACACAAACACAATAGGTGAAATTAATAAATATATCACATCATATGAGTATGACTAGCTACTTTATCATGTCGCTGTATTCAGGGACGAAATCAGACTTTCAAGTTATGAGGATCAAACATGAATAAAAGTCAGTCTTACAAAATTTTCATACTACAAATGAAAGACAATATTACCGTATATATAGTATTTTATCCTATACTATATAGAAAATCTCGTATTAGTACAAAAAATTTCAAAATAAATAAGAATTAATTGACTCTATTCCTTGAATGTCTCTGTTTTGGTTATCTAATTTGGAAGAAGAATATTGAACATGGCTAATAATGAAATATGGAGAAAAAGGCACCAAATTCTAAAAATTCTGAGCAAGTGATAGGCAATAATTAAAGTGATGGAGTTCCAAAAAGGCTATATATATATATATATATATATATAGGGATGGGCTATGGTGCATTGCAATGCATAGGCCCCTCCGTGCATTGGACTAAAATCGTTGGATTCAAAGTCCAAATGACCGATCCGAACCGTTCATCTTGTTCTCCATATTAATATGTGCTTGGAGACCAAATTTTACATTTTTTGGAATTTTTTTGCTATTTATTAAGCCACTTTGAAAAAGTCTGATCACATGGTCCAGAATTTAGTTGCACTGTTTTTACTGTTCACCCGGATCAGCAATTTTCAAAGTAGCTTAATAAATAGCAAAAAAATTCCAAAAAATGTAAAATTTGGTCTCCAAGCACATATTAATATGGAGAACAAGATGAACGGTTCGGATCGGTCATTTGGACTTTGAATCCAACGATTTTAGTCCAATGCACGGAGGGGCCTATGCATTGCAATGCACCATAGCCCATCCCTATATATATATATATATATATATATATATATATATATATATATATAGATATAGATATAGACAATGAGACATGTTATGTGTTCTCTCTCTCCCTTAATTTCACCAACTTGGTTTTTGGTGTATTTATCCCTACGTAGGGACTAGGGACACATTACATGTAGGTGCGCCACTCTAGACTAGACTTGGGTCCAGGTCAATTTTACTTTGTGCTACTCAACTGCCCCATTTCAGCAACCTTTGTTGTTCTTCTTTTTGGATATATTCAATTTTTAGATTTTTTATGAAATTGCTTTTGCTTTGAGAGCGGAAAAAACGTATTGTGTCATAATTAACACGCTTTGACTTTGGTCTGGTGTCATGATCAAGTTAATTTTTCACGTGTTGTGTTGTGTCGGGATCAAAATATCAAGGGGTGGTCACGACACGCGAATAATCACGCCACGTGAATCACGTCGTGCCCAAACGTGACTCCGTGGCTCGCTTGATCATTTGATCATAATTTATGTTAGTTTATTCAAAATTCATCATTTAATCAAAGATCTAACTGTTCTAATTACACGTGACTTGCGTGACCACGTCGTGCCGTGTCAAATTTTCTAAACATGGTAACGGCACGTAATCGACACGCATGTTGTGTCGTTTCGTACAGTAACTACGTCGTTCCGTGACGGAGCCGGGTCCGCCGTGCCATTTTTTCTACTCTAAGTACAAGAAAGATTTTCATTGGGCTTTCTTCAGTGGCATTGAACAAAAAAAATTGAAATTACGGAATTAGGACAAAAAAATTTGCATTTAGATTTCTCTTTTATTCTAACTAAATAGAAAACAATTTCTTGGGAGAAATTTAATTATGGAAAAATACATTTTCCGCGTGAAATAGGTCCAATTTACCTTGTTGATTTTGTGGAACTGGAAAAATACATTTCTGTCTACTCTAATAAATTAGCATAATTGAATAATTGAAAGTTCGCAATAAATGATGATAATTTGTTGTTTAATATTGGGAAAAAAAATACTTGCTTGATATTAATCGATGATCCAAGAACTAATTAAGTCATACTTAATGTATATTCTAGAATTTGCAAGTTGTTGGAGCAAATTAAAATAGTTAATTAAGAGAGCCGGTCTTTGATCTAGTGATTGAGATATATTGTTCGTGTGAGATGTCGCAAGTTTAAAATTCGAGTAAAAATTTATTTGTGAATATCTAAATAGTGAGTACTGAGTAGCATGCACATAATTAAATAACAATAATACTATAAAAGTGTTTATCTCTAACAAAGCATAGCAAATTCATTGCAAAATATGAATTCCAATTCTAGTTTGTAAATAATTTATATACCAGACTGGTGATTATTGTTTTTAGAGGAAGATGGATGTTTAATTTTTAAATTCCAATATTAATTTATGAATGATTCTATTTGGATTTTAATTCTGCAATTTGTCATGCGGAAATTAATGCATCATTAGATCAAATACTGATGAGTGAGTCCATGGTAATATGCATATCACGGGTTGTCCGTAATACATATCAATATTTTCTTTCTCAAAATTCTAACGGTTGATTCAAACCGCACAATATGATCCCTATATGAATATGTACTTGCAGACTGAATTTTATATTTTTTTAATTTGTTTTTACTATTTTTTAAGATAGGTAGAATTCTGGACCATAAAAAAATAGTGATTTTAAAAAAAATCTAAGAAATATAAAATTCAGCCTGCAAGTACATATTCATATGAAAATTATATTGAACGGTTCGGATCGATTGTTAGAATTTTGAAAACAAAAATATTAATCTGTGTTATGGACCAAATCGTGCTATGCATAGTACTATAGACTCACTCAATAGTTAACTGAGATTTAGTTGTGAAATTGTAAATTTAATTTATAGCTCGTTGACTTCATGATAAAATGTAAATAAAATTTGCGTCAACAATTTGTGATGGTTTGACTTTGAAATATAATTAATGGTTTTTTCGATCAATTTGTGTCGGTGGAGAATTTGACAATTTTTAATCCTCTTTTAATATTAGATTACATTTTAAATAGCAAAGAATTTACCTTTGATTTAGTGGCAAAATCAAAGACAATATTTCTACATGAGAGATTGTAAGTTTGAAATTCGAATAATTTTTTTTTACGAAATTAAATAGTTAAGTGACTTAATTTTTAATATTTATTTAAAAATATTTTTTTCTACATATTTATATCTAGATGCCCATCTCAACCTCACATTTAATCCAGTGTCCTATAATTCTGATATTATTTGTTAGAGGGATGCTTTTATGCACCTAAGGACCTATTTGTAAAATGAACATATTTTCAGTTTCAAAGTTCAAACAGTCGATCCGACCGTTCAACATTATCTCCATATTAAAATGTACTTGGAGGTCAAATTTTACATTTTTTTGAATTTGTTTACTATTTATTAATTATTTTACAAAACTAGTCAAATTCAGACCATTGAATTTTGTACCCATCTTAATAAATAGTAAAAAAATTCAAAAAAATGTAAAATTTGACCTCCAAGTACATTTTAATATGGAGGTAATGTTGAACGGTCGGATCGACTGTTTGAACTTTGAAAATGAAAATATGTTCATTTGACAAATAGGTCCTTAGGTGCATAGAAGAATTTGCCTATTTGTTAATATAAAATTTTCTTTTTATATTTTTGGTGAGAACTTGATCATGTTTTATGACTAGCGAGCAATGTTAATTATGAAATAGTGAATGTTCATCAATATTAGTGTATGGTCAGAACTTGATCATGTTTTCCGCCAAAAAAATTTATAGGGGGGGTTTCACGTTTACCCCTCAAAAACTTCAAAATTACGTATTCTCCCCTCTAAAGTTTGAAATTACGTATTTCTCCCTCTAAACTTCAAATACTCACAAATTTACTCATTTTATTGTCTTTTATGTTAAAACTCATTCTAAATTTATAAAATACCCATTTTACCCTTTATTAAAAATACATAAAACCCATCAGACTCAAATTTGAATATGAACAGTTCATCTACCGTTCGAACTACTTTTAGATATGTGCGCGCAAGATCGGCACAAATCTTGATGCAAACACACACACACATATTGAAGTGACATGCACATATCTTAATGCGATGCGTGCGGATCGGAATTGCTTTAAGATCTATGGCGATGCGCACATATCTTAATGTGATGCGTGCTAGTCAAGGACGGTAGAGGAACCCTTCAGATTCAAATTTAAGTATGATGGACTTTTATATGCTTTTAATAAAGGGTAAAATGGGTATTTTAAAATTTTAGAATGAGTTTTAATATAAAAGACAATAAAATGGGTAAATTTGTGAGTTTTTGAAGTTTAAAGGGAGAAATATGTAATTTCAAAATTTAGAGGGGGAAATACGTAATTTGAAGTTTTTTAGGGGTGTATGTGAAATTGCCTCTTTTTATTAATACTATTTCAAAAAAAATAAACCAAAACACCACTAAAATTGAGGAATTCAAAAAATACTATAGCCTCCAATTCAATTTGCGACCCTATTCTTGAGGGGCCGCAGATTGAATTGGAGGTCTCCCAAAAACCGAAATATCATTATATTACAATGAATTTTTTTGGGGCCTCCAATTCAATATGCCTTCAAAAATGAAGCCGCATATTGAATTAGAAGTCATGATATTTTTCGAATTCTTGGTAATTTGTGATTTTCTTTTTTATAGTGATATTAATAAAAATTTCGGTGTTTTTGTCAGAACATTGGAATCCCATGGACCATCTGATTGATACCCACGTAACGACGAAAACTATATTCTTTGGATAATGATTGGAACGCATTGCATTGGTCCACCACGTCACATCAACAATTTCACTAAAAAAAAATACCTTTTAGGTGCATGTATTTAATCTGTCTTTATCTTTAGTAATGATTATAATAAAATATAAATCATTTGGAATAATATAAAAGTGGTATTAGCTAGTTTTATTCTGCATAAAAAAAAAAAAATCCAGTCAAATTATATTTTATCTAATTTTTATTTTCAACTACCTGCTTTAAAATATTTTTTTAACTAATTAATTAAATTGGCAAAAAATCATTTGATCTGCGTTGAGATTCGCTCTTCTGATTGAAATTTACAGAGCGGTTCATAATGTATATTTATGTGTGAATCTTGACGTGAAACAATCGGTTTAAATTGGACATCATACTGAAGTTGATCCGATGCTCTCTTACTAGATCGGAAAATTCGACATTATGCTAGTGATTGAAATTATATTTCCCTTTAATTAATGAAATTATAATATCCATATAGTTTTGTGATATAATTGCTCAAATATTTTGTACTTGACTTACAAAAAGAGAAACTAGATCATGTATTAATTAAAAAAAATTAAATGAGATGTTTAAATCACCTACCAAGTATAGTGACAAAATTCGCGTATAATGCGTATAATTAGTTTTTTCGACGTTACCGAACCGAACTCCGAATAAAATGCAGAAAAATATATAATACGTTTTATTCGCGAATAAAGCGCGTATAAAACGCGAGTTGACGAATTATTTGCGATAAAAACGCGAAAAAAAAAAATTAATTCGTTTTATGGTTTTTTTGGGTTTTTTTTTTTTTACTTTCTTGTTGTGCCGAATTATTTCCGAATTATATCCGAATCACAAATTTTTGACCTTGCCGAACCAAACCCGAACTATTAATTTGTCACTTATGCTACCAAGTACCAACACATGCTGACTCACCTACTCATTCAAATTTACCGGGCGTAGTACCGACATGGTAGACCCTTTCCACCTAACTAAGATCGAATGAATGAACGAACGATCACATCCAATTATCCAAAGCATGGTCTGCTATCCAACTTGGACTCAAAATCCCCAAAATACCCCAGGAAAAAAATCTTTTGAACCTCAGAGGAAAACGACAAAGACAGAGGGCAACATGGTAATTTGTTGTGTCTGCCAAGGATAGAACAAGTGAAGCACAGGAGCCTTTACAAGTGGGGAGACTGTGAATGCGTCACAGCCGTCGGATCTGGTGGGGACCAGTTACGGATAACGGTGGCGCCGGGAAAACAAGCTCCTTTTGTTTTTTTTTTGTTTTGCTCTTTGGATCTTTGCACTTAAGTGCTTATAGTACTTAAATTTGGTAAATGATTCATCAATGCTTCTAAATTGAGTAGTAAATCCAAATTGTTTTTTATTCAATGTGATGCCAGTTATGGCATTAAATACTAAAAATAAAGGCTAAAATTATTCCTGAAAATCATTGTTCAATGGTCAACAATTAATTGTTCTTAAAGAAAATAGCTAATTTAATTTTTTAAATTATAGATAGTGAATAGCATGCACATAATTAAAAAACAATAATACTATAAAAAGTGTTTCGATCTCTAACAAAGCAAGTAAATTCATTGCAAAATATGAATTCCAATTCTAGTTTGTAAATAATTTATATACCAAACTGGTGATTATTGTTTTTAGAGGAAGATGGATGTTTAATTTTTAAATTCCATTATTTATGAATGATTCTATTCGGATTTTAATTCTGTAATTTGTCACGCAGAAAGCATCATTGTTCATCATTAGATCAAATACTGATTATTTCGGAACTCGTAATTGTAATTCATTGAGATTTAGTGGTGAAATTGTAAAGTTAATAGCTTGTTGACTTCATAATAAAATCTAAATAAAATTTGCGTCAACAATTTGTGATACCCATGACAATTTTTAGTCCTCTTTTAGCATTAGATTACAGTTTAAATATCAGAGAATTAACCTCTGATTTAGTGGCAAAGGTAATATCTCTGTATGAGAGATTATAAGTTTGAAACCCAGGCAAAGATTTTTTATGGAATTAAATAATCAGGTGACTTGATATTTGATATTTATTTTAAAAAAATATTTTTCCTACGAATTTATTGTTGTCCCTAACGGCACCTAGATGGGGGTGTATATAGGGCCTTTTAAAATTTTAACCCTAAATAGTTTGATATTCACTATAAAGGTATATTTAACGTATACGTAAGTTGTTCTTGTCGGAAACAAGAAAACTTAAACTAAGCAAACGTATGTAAAGTAAATAGTAGAGTAAAAAGACACTTGACACGAGATATATTTACGGAGTTCGGCACTAACGCCTACGTCTCTAGGGCTTTGCGACCTTCTTGATGACACACCTTTCTTTACCCAATGAGAAAGGAGTACAAGGTGAAACCGGTGAGCCATTACAAACCTTGCGAAGTCACACAGTCCGAGCAAGAAATTGGCTTTTGAGCACTAAAGGCTCTGGTGTTTGAACAAACAAGAGATCTCACACAAATCACTTTAATTCTTACACAAGATTGAGTATGGTGGAATATGCTTGAGATTGTTGTAAAGATATTGAAGTTTGATGCACAAGCAACAATGGAAAATTCTAGATCTATTTCAAAAACATAATATTGCAATTTGAGGCGACTAGATTATGTGCGTAAAATCTAGATTTTGTTTCTTTTTATAGAGAGAGAAACAAAATAAGATAACTGTCATCAACCGTTATAACGGTCAATTATCGTTGTAACGGTTGGTCCCATTTAGTAGGTTTTACTGTGCTGGAAACCCTAACGCCTGCTTAGCCGTTGTAACGGAATAATCGATTACTTATGTGGATTTCGGAATATGAATTGTTTCGTTGTAACGTTTATTTAGCCGTTGTAACGGTTTAGGTCAATTACCTCAATCTCAAGTATATTTTACCAATTTCACAGAATTCTAATTAACACACTTTTCTTGAGTTAAGTCTTCTCAGTCTATTCCTTGTTTCATTATAGCACATCCTTGATATGTGTAGCAATTGATGATTTATCCTTGATGTATATAGAAACTTTATATCATCATGAAACTGTAAAATTCAACAAATATATATTTAATAAATCTAGTTAAATAGAATAACTATATTATTGCATAGTCCAACATTTATATCTAGATGCCATCTCAAGCTCACATCTAATCCAGTGTCCCATATGTAATTCTGATATTATTTGTTAATATAAAATTTTGTTTTATATTTTTGGTGAGAACTTGATCATGTTTTATGGCTAGCGAGCAATGTTAATTATGAAATAGTTTATGGTCAGAACTTGGTCATGTTTTTGGTCAGAAAATTGGAATTGCAAGGACCATATTCTTGGGATAATGATTGGAATGCATTGGTGGAATGGCGGGAAACAAGCTCCTTTTGTTTTCTTTTGTTTGGCTCTTTGGATTTTTGCACTTAAGTGCTTATAGTACTTAAATTTTGTAAATGATTCATCAATGCTTCTAAATTGAGTATGACATCCAAATTATTTTTGGGAAACAGAGTTTGAATTATTGTCGTTCTCCTCCATAAGCCACGTGTCGATCACGTGAGGCAGAGATCTTATCTATGTAATGTACGGTCCTGATCTTATGGAGAAAAAACAAGGAAGAACCCTCCATTCCTCTTTGAAATGGATTTTTCCTGTACGAAAGGAATAAGGCGAGGATTCCAAGGGATTGGTCAAAATTTTGGGAATGGCGGGTTGGAAAAAAAGGACCGTTACTGGTAACAGTAACAGTAATTTTAAATTGAAGAATTTTTTATGTGTTGTTGGACATGGAGTGATACAAACAATAATTTTAAATTAATTTTTTTTGCACGGTTGTATGTTGGATGAGTATTACATAGGGTTGTCAATGGCACCTTTTTATCTGATTATCTGAAAATACAGATAAGGGTAAGATTTTTTTTCATTAGCTTATTGGGTACGGATAAGGGTAAGATTTTTTTTTCGTTATCTTACCCGTTATCATGTAAGATATATTTTAAAAATAAAATTATATATATAGATAATATTTGTATGAAAATGATACAGTAAAATTTTGTATTTTATTAAATTTTCATAATACAAATTATTTGTATTTATTATTATTTTTCTTGTTTTGAAAAATATTTTTTTGAAATCATAAATCGAGATGTCAATGGCAGTTTTTTATCCGTTTACCTGATCCGTACCGTATTTGAAAAAACAAGTACGGATAAAGATTTTTTTCGTTATCATAACGGAACGGGTACGAGTATGGAACTGCCTCCACCCGACGCGTACCGTACCCATTGACACCCCTAGTATTACATAATAATCATGCTTTTATTTAATGGGTCAAGTTATTTCCTAATAGTATGGAGCTGAGAGAATTTTTACATTTTAATACCCAATTTATCTTCATATTTAAATCTTTAATTCTCTCTCTGTTTTTTAATTCCATTTGTGCTTGGACTCATTAACTGAGCATGAAAGAAAACAATTGAATTCATTTACATGTCATAAAAATACCAACTTAGACGCTGAGGGTCTATTTGGCGTGGTACTGTGCGCGTGGGAAAAAAAAATCACTCAGACTGAATTTTTTTCCCCCACTAGCACAGTAAAATTCAGTTCAAAATTTTTTTGTTTCCAAGCCCATTCCCGTTCCCCTCTTGACACCGAACAGGCCCTGAAACTTTTTTAATTGAATGACAATATATACAATCATATAATATTCTATAAATCTTATATAAACTTTATAATTGAAGAACACTAAATTAAAACAAACAAAAATTACAAATCAAAGCCAAGTTACAAAAGACAGTATTTAAATATACAAACTTAAAAATAAAACCTACTCAGATAAGTTTGAAAATTAAAAAAACTTATGCAAACTAATAAGACCTACTCAGATAAAAAAAATAAAAAAAAACCCAATATTACATATTAACAAAATTTGAATATTTGTTTCGAATTTCTGTCCAATTAATTCCACAATATGATTTATTTTTATTTTTGCTTGACAATAAAGAACGATCTCTAAATCGTTTAAAAGCAAAATTTCCATAAAAAAATTCACATTCTTTATTAGGTCAGTTTCTTAATTAATTCAGAGAGAGGGAGTAAGGGCAAATATGTAATTAGAGAGAAAGTTTTCTCAAAATATATATCCTTTTATTTTTTTTATTAGAAAGGTCATATAAATTTACTGAGTAATTAAATACAACTATTCTATAACTTTAAATATTCAGAATTAATTCTTTGTTCGGATTTTAAATTTACAATTAATTCTTCATTCGGATTTTAAATCTACAATCCTTTACTTCAAAAATATTATTTTAGCTATTAGATATGGATGAAATTCATTACTCAATCGCGACAGTGTTCTATATTTTCTCAAAAAATCCATGAATTTTTCACAAAATCACTATTTTTGGATGGTCTAGAATTTTCAGATAGAATAATTTTCTACCTATCTTAAAAAATAATAAAAATATTCTAAAAAATATAAAATTCGGTCTGCAAGTACATACTCATATGAAGATCATGTTGAACAGTTCATATTAACTATTAGGGCCTGTTCTGACGTATACACTGTTGCCGTGGGAAAAAAAAATTCACTCTTGAGTGAATTTTTTTTTTCCACGGCAACAGTAAAATCTGTGCCAAAACTTTTTTGATCCCACACCCATACCCGGGCAGGCCCTTAGAATTTTAAAAACAAAAATGTTAGTCCATATTATATGCATAGTAACATAGATTCTCTCAAAAAAAAAAAAACTGGAAATAGAAACTAATGCTTTTTGAAAGGTGTGTTTGAGTGTCCCATTGAGGCAATGCACCCTTGATTCAAAATATACGGCATATATATATATATATCCATTCTGGTCCCATAAAACTGGAGAGCAAAGTGATCAAGTCAATACGTGTCATACGTCTCCATTTATGTGTTAACCAGAGAGGACAGTAAATAAAACAAAGCCATCTTCATTTATATTAGACCAGTCAAACTGGAGATGTCCATTTTTACATCGATGTGATCACTGTGCGGCATGTGCGCTTAATGCTTAGAAACCCGTGAATGAATCCAAGTCAAACTGGACATCTCCATTGTTGAGTATTTATTTCTTTTGTTTTAAGTTTTTAACATTTTATGCCGTTAGAGTTAGACAGTAAACACTGGTTGCGTTGCTAACGTGAGCTGAGCTGGGGAGAGAAAAGGGAAGGCGCAAGATAGCCTGTACAGTGGTGGCCATGTGAGCACTGCTCTGAGACTGAGCCCCTGATAAATACACCAACCCTTTTCAGTAACTGTACTGCTCTGCTGCTCTTGTCGTTTTCTGCTCCACCTCTCCACCTGGCTGCTCTATTCAAAATTCCTCAATTTTCAATTTCAGAAATCTGAGTGCCATATCAGAAAATCAATATGAACCGTTGGATGAAGTTCTCCCGCTTGCTATGGTGATTAATAGAGAGCGTCAGGCCTTGATGTGATGCGCTCTGACGGCTGAGATTAAAGCAGTGCCAGGCCATGATGGGATGTGATGCCTTCTGACGGCTGAGAATCTTTTGAGCCTACTTGGTAGACTAGAGAACTGCCACTCTGCCTGTCTGCCACCACATAATTATATTTTTTTAGATTTGAATAGAAGATCACAGTGACAAATTAATTATTTAGCTTCAGTTCGGCAAGATTAAAAATTCTTGATTCGGAAATAATTAAGGTATAATTCGGAAATGATTCGGAATTATCCGGCTTAGAGATCTCAGTCTTACATTGGAGCAAAACAAAAAAAAAACCAAAAAAAGGGTTATGAGAAAAATTCAGGAAAAATTCATAAAATTCCTGAATTATTCGCGAATAATTCGGTCAATCAAATAATTCGGTGTTCGATTCGGCATTACCGAAAAAATGAATTATTCGCGAATCTTGCATTTATTCGGGTTCGGTTCGGCAAGATAAAAAATTTGTGATTCGGGAATAATTTGGGTATAATTTAGAAATGATTTGGAATTATCTGGATCAGAGATCTCAGTCCTGTAAAGGAGCAAAACCAAAAAAAAGTTATGAGAAAAATTCGGAAAAAAATCAAATAATTCGGTGTTCAATTCGGCATGACCGAAAAACGAATTATTCGGGAATCTTGTGGTTATGCAGGAGATTCTTTCCTGGCCGTTCAATTAATGACCTGCTACACCAAGTATACATACAATGGGTATTCTAATTTGTGAAAAATGTTAAAAGAGGAGAGGATAATATCCAATATCCATAATCCATCTAATCAGATGAAAATCACATGACAGTGCTAGCTCTGAATCTCTGCCCCTACACAGGGAGGCAAAGATTCTGTAATCTTAATTGAATATTAATTAGTTATTAGGGGCATGAAATGTGACAATATATATTAATTAGTTATTGAATGGTAGTTTGTCTTGTAGTGACTAAAGGAGAGACAAAATAAAACCCAAGTGCTCTTATTAGCTGTCTCAGTGCCAGACCAGTATGACAGTCATAGTAAGTTGAGATTGGTTTGGTTATATATATATATATATATAGAGAGAGTAGAATTAGGGTGCTCTCGAGTTCACCAAGCTCTTGGTGAACTCAAGTCCAAAACTCATCGGATCGGCTTCAAACGACGAATTCTTCCGTTGAAACCCGTCTATCTTACGAGTGATGCGTCTACATGCAAAATTTTTAAATTTTTAAATTAATTTTGCATAGAGTCAAGTGATCAAAAAACGTCAAAAAATGAATGCATTAAAATTAATTTATTAACCTTCTAATTTTGACCACTTGACTCTATGCAAAATTAATTTTAAAATTTAAAATTTTTGCATGTAGACGTATCACTCGTAAGGTAGACGGGTTTCAACAGTCGGATTTGTCGTTTGAAGCCGATCCGATGAGTTTTGGACTTGAGTTCACCAAGGACTTGGTGAACTCGAGAGCACCCTAGTTCTACTCTCTCTCTCTCTATATATATATATTTTATTTTGGGAATTTTGTTTCTATTGTTTGGTTAATTTTGTTTACAGCTGTGTTTCAAAATTGGGTTACCATGTGATTTTTCTTGTGTGATTATTAAATAATGTCATAAGTCTCATGATTAATTCTGATTTAATGACTTGATTGGTTAACAACTCAGTATTATTTTTAACAAAGTTTTGTTGACATGATCCATAATAAATTACTCATTATTTAGAGTTCAAAAATGTTATACTAGAATAGACCAGCGTTGTAAATAACAGTATGCGCTCGTCGAACGAACAGGGTACCGTTAAATAATTAGTCAGAAATAATCAGTCATAATTGAAAATAATCAACTGATTAGTCAAAAAAATCCGTGACGGTTTAGTCATCGCCAACGATTAATCGGCCGATTAATCAGTCTAAACGATTAATTAGTCTAAACAGACGTTTTTTACTACACTGAAATAGACAAATAAGTTGCTGAAAATAAAAGCAGATACTGATCCTTTTTCAAAACTCTATAAGATTTATTTTTCATTTTGGTACTTGTACTACGATATTTATTTGAGAATTTTTATAATATTTTTTTTTCAAAATAACTTTTCAAAGGTTTAAAAAGAATAAGTTTATAGTTATACGGTTTGAAATATAGATAATCTATTAATAATATTTTGTACTATCTATGTACTGTTATTTTACTATTAAAATTTTCATATCATTTTATAATTGATAAACATAAAAGGAATCTCATCAGTTTTTACATGCAATAATTGTTTCCAAATAGAACATTTTTATGATATTGAATTTCAAATTTAAATTTTATTTTTTATTTTTATTAAGATAAATAATTCTCGAATGATTTCTCTTTTTATTTGTTTATTAACAAAAAAAAGATAAATCTGACCCCATTTCATAAATTCTCAACTAATTTAGTTTATATTGGATTTAATTTTAATGTAAAATTTGACCCCCCCTCACTCTCCTTTCTCTCTCTATGATTCTAATTAATTAATTGCATCAAATGCAAGGCTAGTCTTCGTATATGAATGTGTTGTCACTCGGTCTCCTATGCATGTTGAACTTATTAAACAATGTATGATGAGAGAATTGAAGATCACACCAATGTGCTTAGCATGTTATTACACATAAATTAATCACACACATCAAAACCAATTATTCCTTCAAATGCGCCAAAACAATCAACAATGAACTTTTAACATATATATGTAAACTACAACATATATAAAAGTATCTCTAGTAATAATTAGTGCTCTCATCCAACATTATATATATAGAATCTAGCTAATATGCTGCATGTAGCATAGAGGGCCTCCGTGCAATGGCTCAATATTTGGGTTTTCAAAATTCTAACGGTCGATCTGAACCGTTCATGTACCGTTCAACATGATCTCCATATGAATATGTACTTGCAAATCAAATTTTACATTTTTTAGAATTATTTACTATTTTTTTAGATATGTAGAAAATCACTTGATCCGAAAATTCTGTACCATTCAGATCAAGTGATTTGCAAATCAGGATTGCGACCCGTTAGGGTAACGCCGTAGAGGAAAGAATAATTTCCGACCGAGTTAAAATTATTTCGATGCCTATTTGAATTATAGGGTATTTGTTTTGAGATTCTTGTCATGCTAAAATAGACGATGCAGATCTCGTTCTATACGGTAGGGTATCACACTGGGTCTGAACCCGACCCGTTACATAGATGACAACGACATGACTGAGAACAAACGATAAATTTGGAGGCAAATTTTTTTTATTTTTATTTTGAGTAGAAGCCCGCTAAACATTAAAATGAGGTAAAATTAAAATACTAAAATTAAAGAAAGCACCCAAATTTAAAAGTTTAAACTCTTTAACTACCCGCCTATTATAAACTATAAAATAAGAAGAGTTGGGGGACTCCTTTGCAAACTTCCGTTGCAATCTATTTGTTGGACCATGTCCATATTAGACCATGTCAGTGTGACAGTGGTTGAGGGGGCCCACCTGGTTTTGGTGTTATTACTTGTTTATGCTTCCATATCCTGAATTTATTTTTTCCTATTTGTTTATGTATTGGATGCTCTTTCCTGAACATGAAGCGCAACTTGTTGCCTTTTGCGCTGCAATAATAGCCAGATCTTAACTTGTTGTACTCCCATTCATTCCTCTCTTCTGCCCCCCTCACACACTCTATAGTCTATCCTTCACTTCACTATATTCACAACAACAATGGCTTCCGCAGTTGCATCTCCGAGCTCCCCACTCTCCCATCACTGGAATGTGGGTCCAGCCACTGCCACTGCCACCGCCACCGCCACCGCCACTGCCACATCCCTTTCTCCTCCTCCTACTACTGACAAGGACTTCATTGAATTTGAGTTTCCGCTAGATGATGATCCAGCAACGGCCAAGATGATCTCAGCTGACGAGCTTTTCTCCAATGGTAAGCTCCTTCCTCTTCGGCCCCATCGGGCCTCTTCTGTTGACAACTGCGGTGAGATCCGACAGCCGGATGCCATCAAATCTCGTCCTTCTCCGATGATCGCCTTAGAATCTGACCCTTATGTGTTCTCTCCCAAAGCCCCAAGCTGCTCCAGTCGCTGGAGAGAGCTACTTGGTCTCAAAAAGTCTCAAAACAGCTCCAACAATCCTAATCCTTCCTCCCTCTCGAAGAACTCCATATCTCATTCCAACCCTATTCCTACTACTACTTCGGCAAGATCCTTAAAATATTTTATCCATAGAAACACCAGATCCGATTCAGCTCTCAGCTTACCGTTACTTCACCGGGATCGGGATTCGGATGCGGATTCTGTTTCAATGTCTGCCCGTTTATCCCTATCCTCTTCCTCCTCGTCCGAGAGGAATGAGCAGGATATACCTCGTCTTTCTCTAGATTCTGACAAAATCCCGCCACGTGTCAGGATGATCCGGGCTCGTTTGGAAGCAGCTCGGGCTGGTCGAAGCCCAATTAGAAGGACGCTGGTCCCACCTGTCAGAGGTGCATCTGTTGATAGTCCGAGAATGAACTCCAGTGGTAAGATTGTTTTCCAAGGGTTGGAAAGAAGCTCTAGTAGCCCTGGGAGTTTCAATGGCGGTCCCAAACCTGTCCGGTCGAGGAATGGAATGGAGAGATCGTACTCGGCTAATGTGGTTCGGGTTAGCCCGGTCCTTAATGTGCCTGTTTGTTCTCTGCGTGGTTCGACCAAATCCGGTTCTGTTTTTGGTTTGGGCCAGTTGTTTTCTCCCCAGAAGAAGGATCGGTCTGGGGATGGTTCTGTTCGACCTGGGTCGGCTCTGGCTCGAACCGCCTCCAGGGCAAGGGTTTAGAAAATAGTTGAGTTGAAATTTTTTTAGGAGAAACAGGTCGAGAAATTAACCGAAATTTATTTTAGGCTTTAGAAGGTTTTTAATTGCTTTTTGTTTTTTTAACCACCAATTGGTTTTGGGGCTGGTGCATCTTTTTTCCGCTCGCAATAGCGTGTAAATATTTTGTTAATTTGTCTGATTTTGCTTGTTGTTAACTTAATGAGAAGATTACTTTCTTTCATATTCAGAGTTATTTTACAGTTCTAGTATGAAGTTTATTGATATCATGTAAGAATCTAGTTGAAATTCATGCTCTCTAAGATACAATTCTGACAAGAGATGTTTTGGTCAGGTGCCCAATGTGCAACACTCAAAGCAGGGAAACAATTGCTCATCTGCTGTTTTTCTTCCCTTGTGTGATTTCAGTATGGAACTTTATTCAAACTGGGATCAGAAAATGCATACTGGTACGATCACTGGTACAGGACCAGTCAGTACTGGCTATATGTGCCAAATGTCCAAGATGCGGGGTTGAAAATGAATATATGATGCATTTGCTTTTCTATTGTCCACTGTCAAGGGCTACATTGGGGGCATCACAATTGGGGGCTGAGGGTTGATCACTTACCAGTAGACTTCACAACCACATTCAATGCAAAAAATCATTTTTGCAAACACGGCTTGGTGTCGATGGAAGGCCAGGAATGAAATTCTTTTCTCGGCAGAGAGACCTACCCACTTATCGGTGCTGAAGCAGGTGAAGCAGATGGAGGTGCCAGTGCAACAGGACACAAGGCTGGTACCGGTACAACTCATGCAACCTATACAGGTACACAGTGATATTTGCGTAGTGGCTTGATTCAAAAAAAAAATTACTTATTTGAAACAACTTCCAAACTCAAACTTTTTTATCAAAAAAAAAAAAAATTCTAATCTCAAATTACCATGATTGAAACCAATAATTTTGTTCTCATGTTTTAATTGTAAATTTTTAATGAATCAGGGTAGATGAAAAAAAAAAGTTGGTAATAAAATAATATGTACAATAAAATATGTATTGAAACAAGGGTAGCAGAGTTTAATTTATGTCATACAACATTTATAAGGGAGGAAAAAACAAAGAAAGCAGAGAGATTCTGATATTTTGGAACAGAGTGCAAGGTTAGGCTTAATTTCATAATTGACATTCAGTGTCAAATTGCACATCTTGAGATCGAAAATAGACTCAATCCGGTTTTCTTTCTCGCCTAAAATTGATACTGGTTCAGAAGAATTTTAGGGAAGTGGAATGAGTGCTTCCCCACAGTTTACTGGTAAATAACAAGAAGTTGTCAGAAGATGAGAGTTGAAACTTACCGATAGGCCCCAAAAAACCCAGTAATTACACAGGCCATAGAAGCGGGTTTCTCCAAAAAAAATAAAACCTACGGCTTAGATCCATGTAAGAGTTAAACTTTTATTAATATGAAATACTTACGGGTTTCTCCTAAAAAAAAAAAATTCATATTTGACCCTTTCTGACCAAATTCAAACTTTGACACTGCCGAATTTAAGTGGGTTTCTGCAATCCAGATTTGATTTCTTCTGGTAACATATTTTGGCTTTGCTACTTGAATAGTTGAATTTGCCTTGTTGCTTACCTCCTTATTATTCATTCCATATTTCCATCCATACTCCATAGGATGCTCTTTTGAGTCTATTTATTTGTGATAGTTCATCTTGAAATTTCTTATAGAGTGCATTATCTTATGATCTCAGTCACAAGATCAAAAGACTAATTCTCAATCTAAAAATATTTAATTTTAACTATTGTTTTTTATTTTATTTATTTAAGATGGTAACCCCAGTGTTGATAGGTAGGATGTTAATCAGGTCTGGTTTAATTAATATTAAACCAAACTGAGAGAGTTTGAATTAAAAGGTTCGGTTTTTCCAGTTAAATGGATCAATTTTAAAACCAGATAGAATGAACCAATAGAAAACTTTACGACATAATATATATTGCTTAGTTCGACTTAAAATTGGTTAGACTGAACCAAACAAAATTTTTAAATCCATCTTAAGAAAAATCAAAGAATAACAAAACAAATATTTATTTTTATGATTAATCTTCCTATTTTGATTCAATTCCAACAATATTCCCATAATTAAATCTCTAATCGTTATTTTTTTTCTTAATCACAATGCATTCCATTTAAATGGGCCACATTTCTTATGTACTTCCTTAGCCCATTTATCAGAAAATTCCTTCTGAAAGCATTTAAATCATGGACATATATAAAAGTAGTAGAATTGATATGAAAATGAATTGATCATTATTGATATACCCCAATTGAAAGAAATCCAATTTAGCATGAATTTCACAATTGAATTCTTCAGAGTATATATGAGTCTCAGATCTAGTGGCTAAGAAAATGCTCTTTACATTAAAGACCAAAGATGATATGTTTGAAATTTGACCGAGGATCTCTCTAAATATTTAAATTTTAAATTGTTTACCATTTATCTTTTATCCAAGAAAAAATTGACATGTTCGAAATTCGACCGAGGATCTCTTCTAAATATTTAAATTTTAAATTGTTTACCATTTATCTTTTATCCTAGAAAAAAATCAAACAGTCCAGGACAAATTTACCATGTTCTATCCAGTGCACCAAAATGATTGTGGAATTATATATCCTTTCGTTTTAAGTGTAATTGAAAATCATAAACTCGTAATGTAAATTAAAACTCCAGGCAGTTTAGTTAAAAATGCTTTTAATTTGACAAGTTTATTTGTAATGAAGCTGCTGGGTTTACCTACACTTTTGTTAATTTTTTTTTTGACTACTTTATAGTATTTTATATCATGCATGCTTTATATGTCATTGTTTTTATCACTACTAATGTAAATTTATTTTTAGTATTTGCGTAAAATCAGTCTATATTGAAATCATTCCTCAACATTCAAAATTTATAATAAGGTTCATGCTTTAAAATTCAACCGGGTAATTTTGCATTTTTTTTGTTACAAAAATATGACCTCACTTTTAGTGGTCTATGTGATATTACCAGCTGCAATATTCTAGAAACAATCAGTGTAATTCTTTTACCTCCTAATTCATCATTGATTTTTTATCTCTTAAAAAGAAAAACTATGCCATCATTTGGTTCATGTTTTAAAAAGTATGCTATGCTCTCTTTGGATTACATTAGTTAAAAATCTTAAACATGAAAGTGATAATTTTATGTTTATTAGGTTGATGTAGGTATTTTTTTTTTTTTCAAATATTACAGAAAAGTTTTAAATTTTGATGATCAGTTTTAATCTCGTCTCTATTCTTCGACTTGGTTGACCGAGGCAGAACTTGAAAATTTAAATTGGGTGGCTGAAATGTAAAATACAAAATGGTCGCAGTCAGAATTTGAACTCAAGTCTCTGCAACTACAGAGAATACACATTTAACGTTTTATGTGGGAGACTAAACTATATAATTTTTTTTTTAATGTTCAATTAAATTTTAAAATACATAATTAAAAAAAATTAAAATTATAGATGGCTCAGAGCTGAAGATCCGCCCTGATTGAACTCAACATTGGGTAAATATTAACAGCAACTCGGACTGAAAAAGAAATGATGTTTGTATTAATATAGAAGCGGGCCTATAAAATTCTAATTGGGCTTTCGGAGAGACCAGTATACTGTTTAAGTATTTAGCGGCCTAAAAAAGATAAGAGAGAGAAACAATGCTTGGTTTGTGGCAACTTGAATGATCTTGTTTTATGTTTCCGGCAACAATTTAGGTTCCATTTTTTCCTTCTGCCATTTTCTTAATTAGAAAGAAAACTCCAATCTTTCATTAATCCTCGTGATGCCATGGTACTATCGTATCGCATATTGATCCGTACTATGAATTCATTTTTCTAATTTTAATTTTTTTTTTTTTTGTAAAATTTGGTCTCAAGTAACATTTTCATACAGAAATCATGCTGAGCAGTTAAAACTACTGTTTAGACATTCAAAAATAAATATACGAATTAATAATACGGATCGATCTATGCTATGCATAGTATCTTCATTCTAAAATGATTAGGATATCAATATATCATAATTCAAGTAAGAAACTAATATTATAGGATATAGTTAATATGGAACACATGCCATGCATATAAAATTTATGAGATCTTATATATTCTTACCATTTACCAATCAATTTGAATTTTTATGAGATAAATGTGACGGTCTTTGATATATTATTAACAACAATCATATGCATGAAACTTGATGAGTATGCTTTTAGTTGTGCCCCACAACGCATCAAGTAAATTTAATTTTAATTTCTACAATTTTCAAATTAATGAAAAAATATGGACAAAATAATTAAATAATTTTATTATTATGAAGGGATCTTGTCGAACCCTATTAATTGTCTGGAGGCATGTTCACATAATTGGGATCAATCGTTTAATCTCAAAAAATGGTGGTACTATGGTTACATTTTATAATATTTTAAAATGTCTATATATTTCTTGTTTTCCTCGTAAAACACTAAATGTGTGACTATATATTACTTTGGGGACTTGAATTTGAATTTAACTGCAACAATATGTATTTTATATTTAAATTCCAATTTAAATTTTCTGTTCTATCCTTGTCGTGCTTACAACTTCAATAGTTCACGTTGGATGATTAATCTATTGACTTTCGATCGATCAACTAGTCAACCAAACCATTGAGCAAGTCCTAATACATGAATGCCCTTCCTTTTTATACCTGTTGTAAATCAAAAGTATGCTGTGGAACATTTTTTTTTGAAGTTAGTAACTTTAAATGCCAATTCATAATTTTATTAATAAAAAATATATTTACAATGAGTCAAATGACTCTAATTCCTATATCTAAACTCTTTTATTTTTATTAATTCATCTAAACTACTTTTATCATCGAATACTACTTAATTACAATCTTAAACACTCTAATATCTTATTCTCCATACTTCTTCACGAACAAATATACTTTCGTTCAATAACCGTCGCGCTCCGACGGATGAATCTACTTACCAGTAGGCTTCGACACTCACCGGGGTGCACCGACGGCCAAACCTACTCCTCACCGCTATCTAATTCTCATCGTTGCACTCCGACACTTGGATCTACTCACAGTTGCACTCCGACAGTCGGATCTACTGACCGCCTCGCTTCAACATCCAAATCTACTGACCGCCGCGCTTCGACGTTCCGCCAATTATTCTAAACCATGTTGGAATTTCCTAAAATATTCTAAACCATTTTCAAATTTTCTAAAATATTCTAAACCAATTTTCTAATTTTCTAAAATATTCTAAACTATTTTGGAATTTTCTAAAATATTCTAAACCATTTTGGATTTTTCTAAATTATTCGAACAATATTCTAAATCATTTTGGAATTTTTTAAATTATTCGAAGCCATTTTGGAATTTTCTACTGTTGGGGAGGTAGAGAACAAGTCTGTTGGGGGTTAGATGTAAATTATTCTAAATTATTTTAAATTCGTTCCTTTGTCAACCTCTTGAATGTTAATGTTCCCGTAACATACTGTTGGGGTTAGATGCCGAAGCGTTCAAGGAGAAATTTTATCAAGCACCTTGCGAGCATATACCAATACCCGACCAAATGGAGAAATATGGAAATCAAATAAGAAGCCAACACAAACAAGTAATCAATCACAAGAAAATAAAAAAGAAACACAAAATTTACGTGGAAACCCTTTCGGGAAAAACCACGGGAACACACGGTGCAAATTCACTAGATCAATAGAGTATTTACATATACAATGAGATAATCAAGCCATTAACACTTACTCTAACACTCTCTAACAATTTCATACACTAATTTGATATTTCCTAGTGTATTATGGTGGATTGAGTCAGGAGAAGAATAGAATGGACGGCTTGGAGTTCAGATCACATCTCTCTTTGTCTCCATTGATTTAATGGCTTAATGGGCCGAAGCCCATTTGAGTTTCAGCTTCAACATCAACACATACAACCTGTCAAACACAGTATCGACCATTTGGAAATAAGTATACCTCCACTTTACTTTGAATAGTAGGATAAAAAACACCAGCAAAAATCCCGCCACAAAACCAAACTCTATGAACAAATACAACCACTTGTCCCTATCACCAGCATTTTTTAAATCAGAATCATTGTGACCATCACTCTGAGGAAGTATCTCACTGCTACCACAACTCGTCTTCAGTGGGGGTCCACATAGGTATGGATTACTACTATAGATTGACGGGTCATCAAGTGCCTGCAACTGATGCCCAGTTGGTATGCTCCCAGATAGATTATTGTAAGAAAAATTGAGTTTTTCTAAATAGTATAAAGCGGATATGCTTTGCGGTATTGTCCCAGACAGGTTATTCATGTGAAAGTCGAGTGACTCTAGAGATGTCATGCTTCCAATTTCAAGCGGGATGTTTCCTATTAAGTGATTGTTGGACACGTTTAGATTCAATAAACCAGCAAGAAAAACTATCTCCTGAGGTATCTCCCCGATTAGATTGTTGTTTGACAAATCCATACTCTTCCATAAAAAAAGACCTTCTGAATCATACTCAAGATTCAACCCTTTGGTCATTGCATTTAAACTCTCATCTTCATACATAAATAACGACGAGGTGGACAATTGATCACTCATCCCAATAAAATTATCCAAACCTCTTGGTAGCCGTCCAGAAAGGTTGTTATTTGCAAGATCTAAGACTTGTAAATTTTTGAGTTGTGTCAACTTGGATGGGATATTACCAGAAAATAAGTTGGACCGCAACCTTAGGAATGCCATATGGGGAAAGCTTTCTCCTACCCAATCGGGTATTATCCCGTGAAAATTATTTTCTCCAAGATCAAGCAATTGTAATCCTCTGCAAAATTGCAAATCAAATGGAAACTCTCCAGTTAGACTGTTGTTTTCAAGTTGAACCGCTAGTAGTTCGACTGAACAACTTAAAGAGCTGGGCACAACTCCAGAGAGCTTATTATTTGCAAGATTTACTAATCCACTGAAATTTAACCAGCAAGGAGGAAGATGCCCCGATAAACTATTACTCGAGAGATCAATAACCTCCAAATTTGCAGGAAGAAATGGTATTTTACCCACAAGCCGATTATTATTCAAATCCAATTCTATGAGTTTGGTCATGTGCACCAAGCTGGCTGGTAACTTCCCTCTAAGCATGTTAGTAGACAAACCAAGGTAGGTAAGTGAAGATAAGCTCCACAACCAATCGGGTACACTGTCATCAATTCCAGTGTCTGTCAGATCTAGATACTCAATTCGTACTTCTCTCCGGATCCAAGAGGGAAATTTTGGCCCTAGTTTATTCCAACTCAACCGGATTGATTTCAATTGAAAAGAGGGGGTCCAATCACTACCAAACAAAATAGTTATGTTGGCATGTGTGAGGTCTAAATACTTGAGTTTTGACAAACCATCTAGTTGAGTTTCTGATAGTAATCCTGTGAGGGAGTTATAACTAAGATCAAGATTAACCAGATTTGCTAAATTTCCAATATCAGTTGGTATTGTACCATTTAGGTTATTACCGCTAAGGTCAAGATAAGTTACACTTGTCATGTCCCCTATCCATCCTTCCAAAGTTCCGCTCAAGTTATTATATGAAATATCTAAATACTCCAGATTCCCCCGTGTGTAATTTGACAACTTTCTCAATAATAACTCTTTAATATCTCCTTCTATATTGTTGCCCAACAAAGATAAGTACGTTAATTTTGTCTGACTATGTAGTGGTGGCACCTTGCCATCAAGTGAATTGTAATCAAGGGAAAGTTTGTTTAGAGAAGTTAGATTTCCCAGTGTAGCGGGACATGGCCCCACCAGGTTACAGTTTTCGAGAATTAGAACATTTAAACTGTGTAAACTGCCCACCCAATTGGGTATGGTGGTATTGAACTTTTGATCAGAAAGATGAAGCACTCTGAGAGAGGTGAAGTTCACAAAAGTGAGTGTATTGGGAATTTGGGTTAGATGGTTATGGGACAAAACTAACACTTCAAGTGATGATAGTTTGTTCAAACTTTCCACCCAGTCATTTGAATCTTTGAAATTAACTCCCGACATATCCATATACTTTAGAGACCTCATATTAGATAACCACCATGTATCGACGCTCAATGTAAAATAATTGTCTTGCCTAAGATCAAAGTACAACAACTTAGAAAGGTTCCCAGGCTGAGGATGTATCGTTCCTGATAAACCCGTGCTAGACAAATTGAGATACTTTAAGTTTCTAAATGAGCCAATAAATTCTGGAAATTTATTACCACTAAAATTATTGAAGCTGAGATCTAAGTGCTTCAGATCACTAAGAAATAACAAAGATGGGCTGATCTTCCCTGTCAAGCCAGGGTCGTAATAATCCAGCTCAACATTGGTATTTCGAAGGTTAAGCTTGACAACATGACCTGTTTGATTGTTGCATCGGATCCCTGCCCAGTTGCAGCATTTTTCACCTCTCCATGAAGCGAGACGACTACTCTCATCATCGACACCGGCTTTGAATTGAAGCAGGGCATCTCTCTCATGCTGAATACAGCAATTTGCCGAGAAGGCTTGAATGAGTAGGAGGAGGATGAAATTGGGTGAGAAATAGCACATCTTGAATTAATGTGAGAAGCTCTCAATGGTTCACCAACATATTGCAGTTGCACCTACTTATACAAGTAGATATTGTTGATGTGATACGTCACCAAAATATTCCAGTTGCAATTTTCTACAATATGGCCCCACCGTACATTAACGAATCAAATTAGAAAAGCGGTAGGTGTTTTCACGACAATTTAATAAATCCAGCTATACATTAACGAATCAAATTAAAAAGTACTTCCCATCTAGTTGCAATTAATTGTGATGTCACACCAACTGATTGGCATCGTGTTCACAGTAACAAAATTTCTGAATGATATCCGTATTGTTATTTTTCAGTGTATTTCTAGATTGGTCTCGAATTTGTCAAATTGTATGGACAACATATTATTTATCCTCTTTATTGGTGAAATTTTCAAAAAATTTATTTATTTTTGAATAGATTATTTGTATCACAAAATAACACGTATTATATCCGAATCGCGAACTCGGAACTATTCTCAAATTACAAACATGATACTATGCCCAGGCACAAGCCATCACACGAGAAGTGCCATAGAATATCCAGCTATACATACAAACAAATTGTACTCAAATTAATTTAATAAATGCAGCTATACATACAAACAAATAAATCCAGCTATACATACGAACAAATATATCCAGCTATACATACAAACAAATTGTACTCAAATTTCTCGATGCCGTGTGGAATCAATTTAGAAAAGCCGTACGTAATTCCCACGTTTAATTTATTTAATCTGGCAAATCAAATTTTTGAAATTTTTTATGTTTTTTATTGTTAAATTCTTGTTTGCCAGTGATGATTCTCGTAAAGAATTTTCTTTGGAGTGACCATAAGGCTGGTCAAAAAGAAAATACTAAGCTTTAAAAAAAAAGGGCAAGGTTGACCCAAGTCAATGTTGACCCAAGTCAATGTTGTCCCAAGTCAAAAAAAAAATACCAAGCTTTAAAAAAAAAAAAAAAGGCAAGGTTGACCCAAGTCAATGTGAACCTAACCAAACAATGTTCATATTGAATGGCCTAACTGCTCTAAATGACTTTCTCAGCCAACGTGCAAGAAGTTACATGTACTGTTTACAGCTGGGTTTTTATACAAGTTAATTTCATAATCCAGCAAATTTGTTTAGGAATCTAATATATAGGATATCTCACTGGGTTTGCAGTTTTCTTTAAATAATCATTTTTAATGAGGGCAAGTTATGAAAATTGTTCAACCAGAATCCAAGATAAAACATCATTTTTTCAATACTAAATTATTGAGAAATTATAATAATAAATAGCTACAAAGGTTGAAAAAAATAGTGTTGAACTATATATATATACTTTACCCTCACTTTTGCATAAAACATCGAGTTGATATCTAATGGATGAGTAAAAAATAAGATATTGAATGACCTAACTGCTCTAAATGACTTTCTCAGCCAACGTGCATGAAGTTACATGTACTGTTTACAGCTGGGTTTTTATACAAGTTTGTTTCATAATCCAGCAAATTTGTTTAGGAATCTAATATATAGGATATCTCACTGGTTTTGCAGTTTTCTATAAATAATCAATTTTAATGAGGGCAAGTTATGAAAATTGTTTTACCAGTATCCAAGATAAAACATCATTTTTGCAATACTAAATTATTGAGAAATTATAATAATAGCTAAAAAGGTTGACAAAAATAGTGTTGAACTATATATACTTTGCTCTCACTTTTGCATAAAACATCGAGTTGATATCTAATGGACGATTCAAAAATATGATACTGGAGGAACAAATTCTTAATTAAGTACTTTTGACTGATGACCACTACTACACGGCATATTATATACGAATGCGAAAAAAATTCTAAATTAACAGTGTGTAATGGAAGGACGTGCTCCTGCGAAAAAAAGCTCCAACATACACACATGGTGTGTTAGTATCGAACCGTATCCGGAAATCACCAATTTTTGTATACATTTTATTATTAATGAACCGTGTACATATTATGTACTACTTCATACACAATTTTTTACTAAAGAGTCCGTGTATGCTTTTGCTTAGTTTTCAAACACTATTTTTTAGTTCAAGCCATGTACGATACAAGTATTTTGATTAAAATAATTTATGAAAAGATGGTCAATACTTAATTTTCTTATAATTGTTTTGAGGTTCATCAGTTACTAAAAGACCCAAGTTAAAAATTTACTGTTGTAAATATGCCTTTCTAATTTGTAAAGTATTTTAACAGTTTGGATTTGTTGTTTAAAGTAAATCCAATAGATTTTTAGAGATGTACTCACCAAATTCTCTTAGTAAGCATAATACATGCTATCCTTACTATATGAAGTTTGGTATAAGTGATTATTAAAATGAGACCCTACATAAGAAAAACCAAATAGACATCTGAAACAATTTTAAAATGCAATTAAAGACTAAGGAAAATTTTCTTATCAAGAGTGATATGACATTACAATTATATATTATGAAACTTATTATGAAGAAAAAAATAGACTTGATTGTGAGAATTATTGCTAAAAATTTGAAAAGAAATTTGCCAAAGACCGAGTGAGTCTTGGCATAGTGAGTGTCAATATTTGTTGTAACGCACCTTTGAACGTTTATCTTTCCCATTACAAGTGGGTTGGTGCAGATGGTGAGGCCCACTAATTAAGAAGGTAACGCACTCATAAAGACCTCTGTTGGGCTCCCAATTTACATAAATATTTATGACTGAATAAACCCACTCATTCGTCAGTTCTAAATACTTTAATTTTGTTGGAAGAAGTTACAAAAATGTCACTCATTTTGATTTATTATTATTTAATGTTGTGCTTTTTGGACCAATTTCTTTGTAATTTATACTGCAAATAATTGATATTTATTAGAGCTTTTCATGTTGAGAGCAATATGTAGAACATATAAATATATGGCAAACTTTCAAGAATATCCATCACGAATATTATTATAAGAACCAAAAATGCTGCGCTATTTATAATATAGAATATCTTTGAATAATTTCCAATAAATGATGATGTCATATGAAGGAAAATTTTTGGATATTTTATGTTTTTTATTGTTAAATTCTTGTTTGCCAGTGATGATTCTCGTAAAGCATTTTCTTTGGAGTGACCATAAGGCTGGTCAAAAAGAAAACACCAAGCTTTCAAAAAAAAAAGGCAAGGTTGACCCAAGTCAAAAAGAAAATACCAAGCTTCCAAAAAAAAAAAAAAAAAAACTGGGTTGACCCAAGTCAATGTGAGCCTAACCAAACAATGTTCATATTGAATGGCCTAACTGCTCTAAATGACTTTCTCAGCCAACGTGCATGAAGTTACATGTACTCTTTATAGCTGTGCTGAGAAGTGAAACAGAGTTGTTAGCATGCTAAATTTTATAAGAATTCTTTGTCTGTAGAAAATATTAAAAACAAGAAAAAGAAACAGAAATAGTACCTGTAGATTTTCATGAGTAGAAGATCGGTACGAATTTTACCGATTCAAAAGTTTGAATTAGTAAAACTCTTATCGATCTAAACCAGGCTGTTTTCATTTTTTTTAATTTTCTTTACTAAAATATGAAATGTTTTTTAAACAAATAGATAAAGTATCTTAGAATTTAAATATATTACAAAAGTTATATCTATTTTCTAAAAACTTTATGTATTTTAACAGAGAAAACATAAAAAAATGTGTCTGAATCGGTAGGAATTCTACCGATCCAAACTAATTCAAACTTTGGATCGGTAAAATTCCTACCGATCTCTCTACTCATGAAAATTTGTAGGTACTCTTTCTGTTTCTGTTTTTTCTTTTTTAATATTTTCTACAGACAAAAATTTCTCAAATCTTATTACTACCATGTGTTCTGATATCTTTTGAAAGTAGACCACTACATGTTTCCATGCATGTACTTTAATATCAAAAAGTCACTATTGATGTTTCAGTAACAGTGTTACAATTGTGCAGAATAATTTCTTATAATTTTTGTGAGATTCATCAGACACTGAAAAACCCAAGTTAAAAATTTACTGCTGAAAATATGTCTTTCTAATTTCTGGCAGTGTTGAGCACACCAACTTATATAGTCTTGACTAGCAGAATAAAAGTGCATGAGATATTAGTGAGAATTATATATTCTTGAACAAATAATACAGTAGAGAGAGTTCTGGACCATAAGATATCTCAAATTGTACTAAGAAAACTGTAAGGCAAAATAAACTATAGAGCCTACATTGAGCCCATACTAGAATTTGGAAGAGAGGGAGAGAGAGAGCCCATACTAGAATTCGCACCAAAGGAAAACATTACTTGATAAGTTGATAGCCCAAGGCCAGCTCAATTAAATGACAAAAACATTTATTATTAGAATTCAATTGAATTCAATTGAATTCAATTCATATAATTCGAGAGGAACACAATATTTCTCTACACATCTGAACTGTCTCGTCAAAATTTGCACGATATTAAAGATATCCAGTACGTACATTTCACTTCAAATTTGGTTTGGATTCTGATTAAACGGTATGAATCTAAACAATATTATATTACCTGATATTGACTCGCTCAATTCTAGCAAATTAATAAAGAGTTGATGATTTAATTCAATTTTTCAGATTTGATCAACAAATTGAACTGCTGGATTCAGAGTTTCAGAAATTTCAGAGATACTGTTCATGTATCTTAGATTTTAGCTGATTTGAATCCTTCTGTGTATGACCAAAATGAAATGTTACGCCAAGTTATTATTACACATTTTCGAAGAAAATAATTCAGGTACGACGAGTTTGTAGGCTAATGTGTAACAGGTTATTATTACACATTTCTTGCTAAGATTCAACATCATGTTTTTTGGAAAGGGCACAATATGCAAGAAGAACCGGTCTAGTATCCAAGACCCTATTTGACCGTATCAGACACATCAGGCGTATCTGATTAATTTTATAAAAGTGGTAGGTGTTTTCACGACAATTTAATAAATCCAGCTATAAATACAAACAAATTGTACTCAAATTAATTTCTCGATGCCATGTAGAATCTAATTAGAAAAGCCATAACTCCCACGGCAATTTAATTATTGAATCTGGCAAATTAAATTTCTTCCACAAATTTGTAGGAGACGACTGTCATTTTAAGCAAAGACTTCAATTGCTGAATTTTCCACAGTGAAACCTACTGTTAATTATTGGACAGCCTCATAATTTATTTATTTAAGTGATGAATTGACCGATGACATGAGGCACAGGTATAATAGTCACAGGGACCACAATTCATACTTACCTATGGGCTTTGGACCAGACAGTGTTCTGGCACAGGAGCATTTGACCAGAAAATGTAACAAATTTGCCTATCCGCTATAGTAAGTTATCAGCGAGGATATATATATTGAGCATAAGTTGGACCATAAGTTATCTCAAATTCAACTAAGAAAACTATAGAGCCTATATTGAGCATGCACCGTAAAAAAGGTCTTGGTTCATTAATTCTATCTTAATCATTTTGATCCACCCTTTCTTACCTGATGATATGATCATATAATTAAGGTAATAGTGCATAGAAGTGGATTAAAATGAAGGAAGAGATAAGGGAGAAAGCCCATACTGGAATTCGCACCAAAGGAAAACATTACTTGCATAGCCCAAGGCCCATCCCAATTAAATGACTAAAACATTTATTATTACAATTCAATTCAATTCAATTCATGTAATCATATAATCTAAGGGAACACAATTTTTCTCTTTACATCTTAACTGTCTCGTCAAAATTTACACGAATATTAAAGATTTCCGGTATGTATATTTCACCTCGAACTTGGTTTGGATTTAATTAAATTTTTCCGATTTGATCAACAAATTCGAAGAAAAGAAAGACCTTTTTTGAATGGGAAAAAAAACTAGAAATTCAATTTTGACGGAAAAAATTTGAAATTTCGAATCTTATTTTCGATGGGATAACAAAAATCACCCCAATCTCAATAGATCAATTTGCACAACCAATATTCTTCTTCATGTTCGTTAGAACAAAAAAAAATTACAGTTAAAATATCAAAAAATCATTTTTACATGAGATCTGCAAGGGAGATCGATATTTTTTGTCTCCACTCTTACATCTTAAAAAAAAACACTTTTTCATTTTCATTTGTATATAAAGATCATGTTGAATGGCTTGAATCAATTGTTTGAACTTTGAAATAAATAAGGATCAATCTCCATTATGCATAGTCTTTTTTTATCAAAATTGTGTGTCAGGAAAAATAAATAAACATAACTTTTCTTCGATTGTTATTTGAAGTATGAAGAAGACCGAGCACCAGATATGATGATTAATAATTTTTTTGTAACGGGTTGAACAAAATGATGCCACAACAATGGAATGAGAAATAAAAGTATGGCACTAAAAAAGGTTTTAATTCTGACCATCATTTAACCAAGTCAAATACCAAACTTGCTGGCTTTCATGAAACAAAAAGGGCAGAATAAATGAATAATTAATTGAAACGGTTAATGAAAAAAATGTTAAATCTCTATAAACCCATATTTTAATTTTTAGAGAAATATAGGTTAATAAAAAAATGTTAAATACCTAGGAACCCATATTTTACTTTTTATAGAAATTTAGGTTAGTGAAAAAATGTTAAATCTCTAGAAACCCATATTTTACGTAGAGAAATTTAGGTTAATGAAAAAATGTTAGATCTCTAGAAACCATATTTTACATTTTAGAGAAATTTAGATATATGTCCATCATAATTTCTTCAATAGATATTTATCCATCCAAACTTGAAAATTAGTTATTTTCCCATCAAAACTTACTCATTTAATTAATATCTCTATTTTCTAATTTAATCAATTAAAAATAAAGATTAATATTAATAAGAGGAGGGTTCCAATACCTCATGTTTTTCATACCTCATCATAATTCATATTTCATATCTTTGTTTCTAAAGTTCAAACTGTCGATCCGAACCGCTCAATATGATATCCATACTATAATATGCATGGAGATGAAATTTAATAATTTTTGAAATTTGTTTACTATTTTTTAAGATAGGTACAAAATCACTGTTTCTAGACCGTTCAAAAACAGTGATTTTCTACCCATCTTAAAAAATAGTAAAAAAAATTCCAAAAATTATAAAATTTCATCCCTAAGCATATTTTAATATGGATAAAATTTTGAGCAGTTCGGATCGACAGTTTGAATTTTGAAAATGAAGATATGAAATATGAGGTATTATAAGGTATGAAAGGCATGAGTTAAATACTGGTTCACGACATTTAGTACCAACTTTTTTATTTATTTTGGCAATTGGATATAATTTACTGAACTTATTTGTAAATTTTAACAATGTAACAAATTGGAGCCTAGAGTTCATCCGAATTCGACATCCTCTCCGGTACTGTAAAAGGGAATCTTAGAATTACTGGATGGACCGTTCTTTGAACGTTGCACAAATCTCAAAGCCCAAATAATATACTGCCTCTTGTGCTAGCCTGAATCTCAAAGCAGCTAAGAATAAATCTCAAACCGTAGAGTAAAGAGAATCTTTTATACATAATGGAGAGGATACACTTCCAGGTCATCCAATGTATCACAAAATGAGTGTGTTAAGTTGAAACTAATAAACTGCTGCTATCTTTGATATGATTTTTGTACCTTTTGATTTATACCATAATTGATTTATAAACATTAATACTTTTTAGTTTCTTTTATAAATTAAAATTTTAATACACTAAATTATTTAGCCTCCTCAATATCACTATTCTGACTCCGCTCCTCCTGACTATACATATTCTATTTTCGAGAAGTGTAGGTCCGATGAGCATCGGAGCTGTCCGATGCGTTTTAAGATTCGTGCGTGCTCCTGCTTTAAGATTCATGAGCACAAATTTTAAAGCACATTGGACGGTTCTAATGCTCATCAGATCCAAAAGTATGTCCGATACCCATCAAATCCACTATGCGCTCTCTATTTTGGATTCACCACCTTAGCTTTTTGTTTTGCTAATTGATTTCAAACTGTATCCGCTACATTTAGCATCCAACGGGTTCTTTCATTATCTCAATTTTCATTAGTATGCACTTATTTAAGAATTATGTTAGGTTTACTGCAATGTTTCTAGTCCCGTGAATAATCTCAACCATGTTAAACTGTTAAATTTTCAGTTAATTAAATATAAGGGTAGTTTTCCAAAAATGAAAAATAAAATGTAGAGAAAGTTAACTAATTTGATCATCTCGATCTTTCATCTTGATTCTTATCATTCCATCCTAAGGAGCACAACAACCTAAGGATATTTTTGTATGACAAATTTGCATATTTTCCATATTTTGATTTGAAACTATGTTTAAGAAAAAAAAAATAGTTGTATCCACTACTAGAATTTCCGCTTTTTGCAACGGTAGCAATTGTTATTTCCAACGGGAGGAAGGGCCGATGGAAATGAAATTGCGTTTTCTGACACCATTAACAATTTCCAACGGTAGCCTCATGGAAATAGTAGCGGTTGGAAATCCCTACTGTCTCCGCATGGAAATGTTTCCTATCAGCCGTTGGAAATTGTTTTGCATGACCCATGACCCGACCGACAGACCAAATATTATATTTTATTGAGGGTTCATGGAAATACCTCTCCCCATGCCGTTGGAAATAAGTTTGAAGTAGGGAGACATATTATTTCCATGGGCTACCGTTGGAAATGTTTTGTTTAATTTGTTTATATTATTTTATAGTGAGGTTCATGGAAATACTCAACCACTCTGCCATTGGAAATGTTGTATTGATTCAGTTTATATTATTTTATAGATAGACTTATTATTTTCATGAGGCTACCGTTGGAAAAGTTAAGTTCCTGGAGACAAAAACGTTTATGTTTATTTGAGATATCCCTTTAAATGGTGCATAAAAATAAATCACAGCAACAAGCAATATTTAATTGAGATAAACTGAATTTTAGAATGAAAACATAAATTTGGTCTTTAGAATAAGCCAATGTATTTAATTGAGATACAAAACATTGTGTCAAATAAAAACAATATATAAGAGCTCCCTTTGAATGTCTCTTTTGTCCTCCTGCAATATATGTTTTTAAACATATTAGTGTTACTAAATTAGAAAAATTAGCATAAAAATCAAAGTAAGAAATAAAACTTTACTGGAAGCAAACATAGAAGCCTAAAATATGCACCACTGATTTGTCCTTTTCTGGCTTAGTATGGACTAGTTTGCCCTTTTCTGGCATGCAGATTTGTCCTTTTTATTACAATTAATTGGCTACACTATATTGGTTGTTCTTTATATGGAAATAACCATTGATGTACATGCTTTTGAGTGGACAAGTATAAATTTTTTATTATAACTAGAACTGTGATGAACAGGCATGATTTTGGTGACAGTTATAACTGTAAAAATGTAGTTTTGACAGTCCATCTTTAGAAAATTATTGTGAGAAAATGGCTACACTAAATTATTATTTCTTTATATGGAAATGATGGTGAACTTGTGTAGTTTATACCTCTAAACTAAACAGTCCAGTAACCATTTTGTGCTTCTAAACAGTGCAGTAACCATGTGCCAGTAACAATTTATACCTCTAAACAGTGCAGTAACCATTTATACCAGTGCAGTAACCATTTATACCTCTAAACTATGTGCATCCCACACGTCAGTGAGCTGTTGGCTACTAAACACCTCAAAGTAAACACCTATAACAAACCCAAAAAGAGAACAAAGTTAGAAAAGCTAGTTAATATTCTTCATCGGAATTGCTTTACCAATTAAAATGGAAAACCTAACATCGAAATTGCTTTACCAATTAATATTCTTCATCGGAATCATAGTAGGATAGCCAATCTTCTTCATCACCTTGCTCCATGTGATACTCTTGCTCCCGGTCATGTTCTTGCTCACCTTCATCTACGTGGTTTTCGTCCCTCGCCATTGATTGCGGTGCAGCTGATGTTGTGGGCGGGAGCACTGTTCTTTCGTCCACTAGCTCGAAATCATTTTCTCCAAGGGCCATACCATCCCAATCAAAGTCTGGTCCATCTGAGACCGATATTGGATTATCCGGCCTTTCATCTTGGTAAAATTCTAAGTTTGAATTGTCACCCTCGGCATGAAACCTCGACTTCTGGCTTGTTTTAAATGCCACCCACCATTGGCATCTTTCGGGCTTTTGCGATGCATATGGTAGGTAGCACACTTGGGTTGCTTGCGCTGCTAATACAAACGGCTCGTAAGTTGCCAGGCGAGAAGTATGGTTAACCTCAACAAGACCATGTTCGTGGTCCACCTTTACACCGTTTATTATGTCGAACCAATCACACCTAAAGAGAACTACGGTGTGGGCATCATATTCTAGTGCAATGACCTCTTGGAGAACTCCATAGTAGTCAATTTGTGGGGCATTTGCATCCCACTCGCCTTTGATGCAAACACCGAAACTTTGAGTTGTCTTGTCTTCCCCACATGATTTTGTGTGAAATCGATACCCGTTGACTTCGTATTCTTCGTAGAAGTACGCTTGTTTGCTAGGCTTGACTCCTGCCATTCGTATGTAGTAATCGTCTTCATCACGAGAATTTATTACTTTTTTCCGCAACCACTGTGCAAAACCATCTTGACGAATGAAACCTTATGACAACAGGAATGGAACCTTATATTGTGAATTTTTGTTAACTCATAGTGGGTATATTTTGTGTATATATAGTGTCAATGATGCAAATATATAGTATTGTTGTAGTAATGGAAGTTTGCTAATTTAGGGAGAAAGTGCATGATGATTATATTGTGTTCATGCTTTAAAGTTATTAAATGTTATCGATCTATTTATGAATGTTTTTTCTGTCTATTATTGATGTTTTTATGTTTATCTGGTTTAATGTTTAATGGGGAATGTATGGGAGTACCGAATTGGTACAGGGAGGACTGTAGGATGGGGAATGTATGGGAGTACCTAATTGGTAAGGGAGGATTGTAGGATGAGGGCATACATATACTTTTCCTTCCAGGTTTGTATTTCCATGGGTATTTCTTGGAGAATTAAAATTAATGTTCCCATGCAAATAATCAGGTGGGCCCACAAACAACAGAATTAAAAATAATGTACCCTTGGAAATACTGGGGTGGGCCCCCCGTACGCTGCCCTTGGAAATAAACATGTGGGCCCCACTATAGTTTGCCTTGGAAATACTGGGGTGGGTCCCACGTACACTACCCTTGGAAATAAACATGTGGTCCCCACGTTCCCATGCCTTGGAAATACTGGGGTGGGTCCCACGTACTTTGCCCTTGGAAATGCTCTGGAGGGTCCCACAGACACTGCCCTTGGAAATAAACAGGTGGGCCCCGCGTTAGCGGCCCTTGGAAATACTCCAGACAGTGTCCGAGTGTGCAAGTATTTCCATGCGCCCTTTTTCCAACTGTAAGCGCATGGAAATACTCCGAAATGAGTATTTCCAACGGCGTCGATGGAAATAAGTGCTATTTCCATCGAGGGTTGTTGCAACGGGAGTATTTCCATCGGTAGCGCATGGAAATGACGATTTCAGGGCTTATTCATCGGTACGCCCATGGAAAAGGCGATTTCCTGCCGTTGCAAAAAGCGAAAATTCTAGTAGTGATCGTTTATATTTGCGTCGAGTTTCGTGTAAATTAATTTAAACAGTTATATAAATCTAAATCATCTAAGCAAATTTTAACATAAATAAGACAATTTTAGATCCAATTTTGAATAAGACTTTATGCAAAGTGACAAAATCCCACCCAAAAAATAAATAGTTGTTACAAAACAGAGCAATAGCATGCATTCAAAAGGCCACTGAGCATTAGCTATAAAAAATTGATAAGAACACAACTAAGACAACTATTTACAATTACTTTGTTTTTGTCTGAACAACAAAACAAAAAAGAAATATTTCAAGAGAAATTTGTCTCTCATTTCCCCTACAAAACAAGGAACTACTCCCCCTACAAAACAAGGAGCAAGTAGTTTGCTAGCTTCTACATATAACTAATATATATACACGTAATACATATGCATGCTTGGATGATGACTGTAAAATAAATAAATAAATGGAAGAAATGTCATTAGCTTTTGTCATATCTCACTACTACAGAAATGGTCATTGTACACGGCACATTGTATACGGATTTGACAATTTTATACAAAAACCGTGTGCTATTGTAATTTTTTGGAAGCCCGAAATATCTGTGGGATCTATTACACGGATATTTATTAAAGAATCAGTGAAGAAAGCCTTGAGAGAGCTACACGGACGTTTATCAGGAATTGTAAACGGATTATTGTTTAACTAACAGTGTAGATAGCCATGAGAGAGCTACACGGGTATTTATGGTGAGAACCGTGTAGAAATATGTAAAATACACACGGATTTTTGTTTAAATAACAGTGTAGAAACCTTTGACAGAGCTACACGGCTGTTCACATAATAATCCGTGGAGAAAGGTTATTGTAGGGTTTTGATTATCGATACACGGTTTTGCCAATTTTATACACTGCACATTGTACATGGTTTTGTTAAGTATAAATCCGTTTAGAAAAGTGTAGGGTTTTGGTATAAAAGGCCTTCTCCTTCCCCCGCCGTATAAAAGGCCTTCTCCTTCCAGCGCCGTTTTGATCAAGTAATTCAACAAACGGAAAGGTTAGAGTTTTTTCAATTCATAGGTAGATTGTAGGTTCTCCTGTATAACCTTAGGAAGAGAGAAAGACCGGTCACTTTACATATCGCTTTTGATCAACTTTGATAATCATTTCACGGTTAATAATTGGAATTTTGATTTAGGTTTATCAATTATGTCAGATCGCTTATCTATCAAGATAAGTCGCTATCTTTGGAGCTCATCTATCAATTAGACGAGCGATGTGATATAATTGATAACCTACATCTGGACTTCACTTCTGGCATGAATATCTCCTTCATCTCTGGCATTTATTTTCCGTTTCTTCCTCTAATTTTCTGTTACTTATTGTTGCTTACTTACTCATCATTTTTTTTTATTTACATATTGTGATGAACTTTCCGATGGACAGCATGTGATGAATTTCATTTTCTTTTTATTTTCACTATATTTTATTTGACACTTGACAAGAACATGTTTTTTATTGGTTAGGTTCCAAAGAAATGGGTAAAACTAACTTTCAATAATAAAACATGTTCTTTAAATTAAATCATGTTTTGATCCCAAGTTTTTGGCGGTGTAGAAATGGCATGTGGCAGTGCATTGTTGTTTAATTTCTTACACAAACTCCCTTTGAATAAGATGTGGTTTGCGAAAGAATTTAAACAACAACGTAAGAACACTGCAACGTGTCCATTTCTACATCGCCAAAAACTTGGGACTAAAACATAATTTAATTTTCAGAAAATATTTTGTTAGGTGAAAGTTAGTCTGCCTCATTTCTTTGGAACCTAACCAGGATAAAGCATGCTCTTGTAAGGTGTTAAATAAAATATGAATTTATGCATATTAGTAATGTTTTATTAGTGAATTTAGTAATGTTCTTGTAATGTTTTATTAGTGAATTTAGTAATTTTTGTGAATTATAGTAATGTTCTTGTAAGCATTTTCTTGTAATGTTTTATTAGTGAATTTAGTAATTTTTGTGCTGTAATAGTAAATAAGGAGTTGAATTTATGAATTTTGTAATGCTAAATATAAATTTATGAATTTTGTAATGCTAAGTATAATTTTTGTGCTGTAATTGGAAAACTGGATGACAAAATTATCTGAAAAACTGGAGGGTAATCTCAATACTGAACAGATCTGGCTAGCAAAACTGGAGGCTAGCCCAGAAAAAAAAGGAGAATTTAGTAATTTCTTGTAATTAAATAAAATATAGAGAATTTAGTAATTTTTTGTGCTGTAATTGTAAATAAGGAGATGAATTTATGAATTTTGTAATTGCTGAACATGAATTTGTAATGCTAACTATGAATTTTGTAATGCTAAGTATAATTTTTGTGCTGTAATTGGAAAATTGGATGTCAAATTATCTGAAAAACTGGGGGTAAACTCAATATTGAATTTTGTAGCAAACTGGCTAGCAAAACTGGAGGCTAGCCCAGAAAAAAAATTGTTAATTGAAAAATATATAGGATAACATACACGGATATTAAACTTAAAACCGTGTCCAAATAGTAATTGTCACGGATATTAGTTGAATATCCGTGTACGAAATAGCTACAAGGAAATTTTTTTTTTTAAATCCGTGTAGAAAAAGACTAGCCCATAAATAAAAAAAAAACCCAAAAAATATATAGGACACGAAAACTTTAATTCTATTCATCAATGAACTATAAATTTCCATAATAATTTTTAGCATCCCTAAACAATGGGATTTGCTGCCCGAATTTGCAAAATTAAAAGATAACCTAAACGAAATTAGCTACCATTACACACGGTTCTTAAGTACAAATAGCCGTGTATGATTTGTTAGAGAGCTACACGGATTTCTTAACGAAAGATCCGTGTCAAAAGTAAATGTACACGGTTGTTTCTTGAAAATCCGTGTAGAAACGCATTCTCCTATGGGGCATAACCCGGATTTTTATAAATTTTCATAGAAGAGGCTAGCATTATAAACACGGTTCTTAAATACAAATAGCCGTGTATGATTTGTGAGAGAGCTACACGGATTTCTTAACGTAAGATCCGTGTAGAAAAGTCTTTGTAGGGTTTTGGTATAAAAGGCCTTCTCCTTCCAGCGCCGTTTTTTTTATCAAGTAATTAATACTGTCTCTCTCTGTATTGAATGCGCTGATCCGATTTCTGCAAAGGCCAGCAACTGGTATTATCTGAGATCTTTGAAGTTTGTATTTTCTCCTCTCTATCTTTCTAAGGTTAGTGTATATATATATATATATATTTTCCTTTTCTTCCTCTATTTTTATGTTACTTATTTGTACTTATTTAGATCGATCATGTGTAAGTAGTGTATTGTTGTCCAATAACCGACCCCTACTGATGCTTTTAGGTCCTTGCCCGTCCATAATTAATCCAATAGGGATTAATTTTGGATAGTCCCCGTTTTGGGACTGCTCTTTGAATATTGGGACTCATTTAGGATGTGAACACATATTAGCGGGATTTAATTAGTAATTGAGGAAAGTTCGACGGTATTTTCCCTTAATGCTCCTACGAGTATGTGGTTTTTACGCATACTTGGGGAGTCAAGGGGAAATGCTGCCGAATTTTTCTCAAATACTAATTAAATCTCGCTAATATGTGTTCACATATGTGACCTAATATTCAAAGAGTGGGTTAGGATTGTAAACCGGCCCTTTGTAAGCCTAGAATTTGGTACCAATTTACATGTTGACCATGATTAATTGAAATCATTTTTTTAATTCAATTTACAGATGGATCGAAGTTGGATGTATGAATTGCGACGTGATAGTGAAGAATATTTGGGTCGCGTTGATGAGTTCATAAAATTCGCTGAGAGGTATAGAGTGAAGATGAAGGAAGCCGACATTTTGTGTCCTTGTAGAGATTGTAAAATTTTTTTAAGATTTGGGGACTCCGAAGAAATTAGAGCTCATCTGATTTGTCGTGGATTTAAGAAAAGATATACATGTTGGTTCATGCATGGTGAGGAATTTGGGGAAAGTAGTTGTACCAATAAGAATTCTAACCGTTGTGAAGAGAGCGATGAGAATGTAGAAAATTTGGATAATTTTGAACTTGATTTCAGCGATGATGATTTGAATGACGAAAATTTTGATAATGTTGAACTTGATCGCAACGACGATGATGAGCTGCAGACGGAAATCGATGAAAATGTAGTACACGAGTATATTGATAATCTGGAGGACATGTTACATGATGTGGAAGATGAAATTACTGATAAAAATTATGATAAATTTCAATATTTGTCTAATGAATCCAAAAAGCCGTTGTATCCCGGGTGTACCAAATTTACGAAACTGTCAGCTGTGTTGAAATTATTTAACCTGAAAGCAGAAAATGGTTGGAGCGATAAGAGTTTCACGTCCTTATTAAAGCTTTTAGGAGAAATGCTCCCGGATAACAACGAGTTACCCCGTACAATATATCAGGCGAAAAAATTGATATGTCCAGTGGGTTTGAAGATCGAAAGAATACATGCATGTCCGAATGACTGTGTATTGTACCGTAATGAGTACGAGGCCATGCATGTTTGTCCTAAGTGCGATGTTTCTCGGTATAAACGTAAGGACCAGGGCACTACTGATTGTGACGATGGCAAAAAGGGCCGGCCTCCGGCCAAGGTGTTGTGGTATTTGCCGATAATACCGAGATTCAAACGGTTATTTGCAAATCCCAAAGATGCGAAGTTATTGCGTTGGCATGAAGAAGGGCGCAAAAAGGACGGTAAACTAAGACACCCGGCTGATTCTCCTCAGTGGAGAAATTTTGATAGACATTTCAAAGATTTTAGTTCCGAGGTAAGAAACCTCAAGATTGTGGTGAGCACAGATGGAATGAGTCCATTTGGAAGCATGAGCAGTCGGCACAGTACTTGGCCAGTTCTGTTAGCCATCTACAATCTTCCTCCTTGGTTGTGCATGAAACGCAGGTATATAATGATGTCATTACTAATCCAAGGACCCAGACAACCCGGAAATGACATAGATGTATATCTCGCACCATTAATCGAGGACCTCCAAAAATTATGGCGTGATGGCGTCTCGGTGTGGGATGCGTACATGAAAGAGACCTTTAACTTGCGGGCCATGGTGTTTTGCACCGTAAATGATTTCCCCGCGTATGGGAACTTGTCGGGTTACACTTGTAAAGGAGCAAAAGCGTGCCCTATTTGTGAAGATGATACGCAGGTGCTGAGGTTGAAGAACTGTCAAAAGAATGTATTTATGGGGCACCGTAGGTTTCTTCCAATTAATCACCCATATCGTAAGAAGAAGAAGGCATTCAACGGGAAGGTTGAGCTTGGAGTGGCCCGTCGTCCATTAGATGGGAAGGGTGTCTTCGAGCGTGTTAAGGACCTTGATGTTGTGTTTGGAAAGTGTGCCACAAAACCGCCGAAGAATATTTGGAAAAAGAAGTCCATATTTTGGGCCCTACCTTACTGGGAATATTTAGAAGTGAGACATTGCATAGATGTCATGCATGTTGAAAAAAATGTCTGCGACAGTTTGACTGGTTTATTATTGAACATTCCGGGGAAGACTAAAGATGGTATCAAAGTTCGAAAAGACATGGTAGAAATGGGAATACGACCCGAGCTTGCACCGCAGGAGAAAGGAAAGCGCACATACCTACCCCCCGCAATGTGCACGATGTCGAAGAAAGAGAAAACAAGCTTTTGTGAATGCCTCCGTAGTATTAAGGTCCCATCAGGGTATTCTTCGAATATTAAGAAGCTGGTGTCGATGAAGGACCTGAAACTGGTCGGTCTGAAATCTCACGACTGTCATGTTTTATTGACACATATGATTCCTGTTGCAATTCGGGGAGTTTTACCAAAGCCCGTTCGTCAAACCATTACGAAGCTTTGTTTTTTCTTCAATACAATAAATTCCAAAGTGATAGACCCTCTAATACTGGACTCTTTGGAGGTGGAAGTCGTCGCTACTCTTTGCCAACTTGAGATGTATTTTCCGCCATCTTTTTTCGATGTTATGGTTCACCTAGTTGTTCATCTAGTGAGAGAAATCAAGATCTGTGGTCCTGTGTTCATGCGGTATATGTATCCATTCGAGAGATACATGGGAATTTTGAAAAAATACGTAAGGAACCGACATCGACCCGAAGGTAGCATTGTAGAAGGATATTCCACAGAAGAGGTGATTGATTTTTGCACCAACTACATGACCGGTGTCTGTCCTATTGGCGTTCCAAAGTCTCGATATGAGGGAAGGCTCCAGGGAGTCGGGACAATTGGGTTGAAAGCCGTAGTTGCTGATAGAGATGAACTACAGAAGGCGCATTTTTTGGTACTACAGCACATGACAGATGTTGCTCCCTATATAGATGAGCACATGGCAATCCTTCAACAAGAGTACTACACGAGAAGTCAGAAGTGGCTTACCAACGAGCATAATCGTTCATTTGTAGGATGGCTGAGAGAAAGGGTGCAGTCACACCCCGATAGGGGGCCCGTAAATGAAATTGTTCGACTGCTGGGCGAAGGACCCCGAATTATTGTTAGAACATTCCAAGGATACGAAATTAACGGATATACATTTTACACTAAAACCCAAAGTGATAAGAGCACGATGCAAAATAGTGGGGTGACGTTGGTGGCGACGTCTCAAGAATTCAGTAGATCCGGAGATTCCCGGCCGGTTTTTGCATCAAAGTCGTATTATGGCGTTATTGAGGAAATTTGGGAGCTCATTTACAGTCCTGACCTCAGCATTCCCTTGTTTCGGTGTCAATGGGTCGAAGACCGGGGTGTTAAAGCTGATAACGACGGGTTCACACTCGTTGATTTTAATAAAGTTGGGTATGTTGATGATCCGTTTATACTCGCCAAGCAAGCAACCCAAGTCTTTTATGTCACTGACCCGAGTGATAATAGGTGGAGCATCGTCCTATCTGGGAAAAGAAGAATTGTTGGGGTACAAAACGTCGTCGACGAAGAAGAGTATGACCAGTTCGACGAAATACCTCCATTTTGTACCGACGTGCAAACTGAGGTAGCCTCAATTGAAGAACAAGACGAAGCAAACTATTTGCGATCCGACCACAATGAAGGAATATGGGCCGAATGTAATGTGAAATCAGCGGAAAAAAAGAGAAAAAGGAAAAAAAAAAGAGATGTATAATATTTATTTTGTTTAGAAAATAACTTTTTAATTATCTTGTTTGGAAACAATTTTTAAATAATATTCTAGTTAAAATATTTCTATTTCAAAACAACATAAAGGTTTTTACATATTAGTTCACATATTAAATATTAGTAAAATAATATTTCCAGTTAATATATTTCTATTAGGATTTGAAAATTAGTTGAAATATTACATTTCAGTAAAAAAATACTGGCGTTTCAAACATTTCGAGTTGAAATAATACGTAAACTTATTTATCGTCACTAACAAATAATATAAAAAATAACAAGTTCAACCACGCAATGTTGTCAACTACTCCACACACGGCCTTTTATTTAATAATACGTGAGGAGAATAGTAACGTACACGGATTATTAACTAAAATCCACACAAAATGAGGAGAGCTACACGGCTTTTTAATGAAGGTCCATGTATAAAGGTAATCACACACGGATGTTAGAGTAAACGTCCGTGTGTAAAGAGTTTAGGGTTTCATGGGGATGGGAGCTACAAGTGATGTATCCAGTAACTATTCCTATGTTATTAATATATGAAGTATTTTTATTTTTTATTCTCTTGAACTCTATTTTATTTAACCTTTTTTGTGCTATTCACATTTTTGAACATTTACACTTTCCAAATTTGAATTTATGATGCATGTAAATAAGTTAAACAAAGCTTGTCTTAAAAATTTATCAAACTTGGAAAAGTCCATTTGAGGACAGACAAGTATTAGTATTTGGTTTTAAATATTAGTTCAAATATCAAATATTAATAAAAAATATTTATATTTCAAACATTTCTAGGTCAAATATCAAATATTAGTTCAAAATAATACATATAATAAATCATTATAACTTCAAATAATACAAAAAAATAAGAAGTAAATTCACTTAATATTTTTAATTACTTTCTGCACTGACTTTTTTTTAATAATACGTGTAGAAGGGTCTTTCTACACGGACGTTCAACGTAAAAGTCCGTGTAGCTCTCCTTCATTCTACACGGTTGTTAGGTTAATATCCGTGTAGAAAGAGGGTTACAATATAATAAATGACTTGGCTCGCGCCGCTTCGAGTCCTTTGCCAATTTCACCTATCTATTTCTCGAAGGCCGAGTACCCTCGTTGCGATTTCTCTAAATGCTCAACCTTCCTCTCCAACTCAGATTGAAGAACTTCGCCCGGGAGGCTGCATGTGCCTGTTCTGCCTTCAGAGGAGGGAGAAATCTGAGTTGGGAGAGGAAGGTCGAGCATTTGGAGAAATCGCTTGCTGTGGAGTTCTATTTCTGAGTTGGGAGTCCGAGTTAAGGCCAACTTGGATTTAACTCGTGAACTCATGAGCCGAGTTGAGTCCGAGTTGTTAATTCAGTTTCGAGTCAAAAACTCTAACTTGGATTCAACTCGCAAACAACTCGAGTCGACTCGTTACTCGTAGATAGTACATAGTTTATCAAATTAAAAATTATCAAAACAAAGTTTAACAAAATAAATAGTACATAGTTTATCAAAATAATACACAATTTAAAATTTTACATAATGAAACAGTGGCAAACACTACAGCAAAACGGAGATTCAGCGACCGGTATCAGCGACCGGTGGTGACGCCGGTCGCTGATTCTCAATTTCTCTCCAAAAATAAAGATTTTCACTCAAATTTCGGCGACCAACTGTATCAGCGACCGGTATCAACGACCGGCGACAACACCGGTCGCTGAAAGTTTTTTTTTTTATCGCTGAAAAAAACGCGGCTGCTGAAAAATAAAACGCGCGCCTTTATCAAAATGCCAAAATCAAAATGCCTCCGCCAAAATCAAACCATTCCCCAAAATCAAAACGCCCGACCCCCTTGCGCCGCCCGAAGCCCCTCCGCCCGACCCCCCGCTGGAACCCCGACCCCGATCACTGACCCCGACCCCGATCAGCGACCCCGACCCCGCTCTCTGACCCCGACCCCGACGCTGTGACCCCGCTGCTGGAGATCGGAGTGACCCCGCCGCCTCGGGTGGTGTCGGGTCTTATGCGGTCCAGCTGGCGAAGCTTGGGCCAGAAATGTTGATCTGGTGAGAAGCTTGGGCCAGTGACCCCGACCACAAGGTGCTACTCTTCCTCCACTCTCATCTCTCTGAAGGATTCGCCTCCTCCTTTTCGTATCCAGGTAATATATTAAGGAGTTGATTAGATAAGTTAGCTATTATTGTTTTCCTTCATTTCTTGGAGGAACTCGCTAAGAGATGTCTTTCAACAGGTAAAGAAGCGATTTTGACACCTTTGTTGAATTTATTTGTAGTTGGAGTACCGAGCTGAATTGGGAGAAATATTAATCTAAACTTAATCTCTCTCACATGGCTTGTATGTACATTATTTTTCAAGCATGGTCAATCCCTTTGAGTTACAGGAAGGTGAATTAGAACACTCATCCCCTTTAATCTTTCTTCATTTCATTTTTTCAAACAATACACAATTACCTCTGGTAATTTTTAGTTTCTTTCTCAAAAAAAAAAAAAAAATTTAGTTTCATGTATTAACATACCACCTTGTACCAGTACTGGTACTGTATATTAAGGTAATAATACGTTAGTTGTTTTATTATTTTGTCCAGGCTTGAAGCTTATCAAGCTGAGACTGGAATTGCTGAGATCAGTGATGGAAATGTCAGATTGAAAATCGACACACAGCATTTGACCGACCTAGTTTTCTGTGCTGGTTCTTTGTACCAGTTCATTGGTGAACTGGTAATTGGTTTCAATACCAACGATGTATGTATCTGTTATCAATTAAGCTTCTATTTAACTTGGGTTATTGCTTGTAATGTCATGCTTTAATTTTTTATTTACTAAATTGTTGTTTTATTTTATATTTTTGTAGGTGCTATTGCAAGCTCGTGTGGGGAGGATGGTAGAGGGGCTAGATCTAAATCTATATCAGCAATCTCTCCACCTCAGTAGGAAACTCGAATCCTATATATCAAATGCAAGTAGATCTAAAAGAAATTTATAGGGTAATTCTACTAAATTTTGATTGATTTTTAACATGCAAAAGAATGAGTTTTATTGTGTGTTTGTGTGATGGAACCTGAGAAATTACAACCCGAATGAGTTACGGTTAAATTTGTGGTTTATTATGAGTAATCATGCTGTGGGCCCATGAAAACACGAAAATTGACTATCCTGACAGAAAAAAGGGCATGTTAATACCAGTAAATTCATTACAAAGCTGATTTGAATGCACAATGTGCCTGAGTTTTGTATGTACATTATTTTGCTTTTATATAGATTTCTGTGTTTAGAGTTCAAACTATGATGATTTTTTCCAGCTAAGCAATCAAATCATGTGAGAGAGATTAAGTCTTAGTAGGGAAATATTAATATTTCTTTTATATAGATTTCTGTGTTTAGAGTTCAAACTATGATGATTCTTTCATCTCTCTGTGTTTCGCATGTTTTAAGTCTTAGTAGGGAAATATTAATACTTGGAGTAAACTCGAAATCCCAAGGTTTGCTGTATTTGAGGAGAATTTGATGTCATTACAAATCTGTACTATCTTTTAAGATAAATTAGAAGAGCATAAAAAACCTTAGCTAAGACTCAAAGCTGACTTCATAATTGAAAATTCAAATGAGATAATTAGCCAAAATATCAAACTTAAATGGTGCAAATTTAAATAATAAAAAAATTATAAAAACCTGATAGAAGACTTTCAGCGACCGGGGTTTTGACTTTCAGCGACCGTTATATTTGATCGCAGATACCTTTTGCTGACGTCAGAAAAAAACAACAACGACAAAAAAAAAGTGGTTGCAAAAACAGTATCAGCGACCGGGGTGACGTCATTCAGCGACCGGTGACGTCATCAGAAGAGTATCAGCGACAAGGCTTACAGCGACCGGGGTTTCAGCGACCGGTTTTGACTTTCAGCGACCGTATCATTCAGCGCCCATACTATCAGCGACCGGAATACCGGTCGCTGATAGTGCTTTTTGCTATAGTGAAATACATAATTAAATAGTACAAAGTAAAACACAACATTACATAGTTTACCAAGTCAATGAGTCAACCGAGTTGATTCCGAACCGAGTTGGAGGTAACTTGGATTCAACTCGTGAGATAACCGAGTCGATGAACTCGAGTTAGTTTCAACTCGAGTTGTTGGCGAGTTGAATCCGAATTGATTCCAAACAAGTTATAAATCATGAGTTTTTTTGTACACTCCTAGAGTGAGAGTGTCTTCTTTTGAGTGATAGAAATACAGAGAAAAGCGACAATTTTACCAAGTTGCAAAATTAAATAATTATCTTTTAAATAAATATAGTATCAAGTCTTACTATAAATAATCATAATTAATTATTCAATTGAGTTTTGAACTAGCAAAATTCAATAGTAATTTAATAACCAATTACTAATAGAGAAATTTAGATATCATGACAAAAAACGTTCTGTGTAACTTTTGTGTGAGAGATCGCAGGTTCGAAATCCGACTGCAGGATTACTTGTGGATTTAAAGTTACATGTTTTATATACCTCTTTATCTTAACATAATAATTAGAAGTTTATGCATAATTTTTTACCTCAAAGATGAAGGATCGACTCTCAGTTTTTCTCAAAAAAAAAAAAAAAATATAAAATATATTAAAGTTCCTCACATATCATAACATAACAAGGTATTCATAAGCAATCACAAAACTAATGGTGCAAGAGAGATGACAAGGAAACCATTTTGAACCAATGCAAAAGCCCATTTAGTTTTAAATTGGAGTTTAACCTCAACCAGCTCAAGATAATGAAATTTATTTGAGTTGGTAATTTATATGTCATTGGTGCGCTTAGAATGAGAAGTGCTTTCTTTCAAGTAATTATTTTATATGGTTCATAAATTATAAACATGACAAAATTTCCCTTAAAATGTGATCTGATGAATCATGATACCAAGAAAAGAAATGCATGCACAATCAATCATTGTTCAATTAATTTATGTATTGCCAAGTTGTTAGGTTTAGGTGTATGTGGTCATATAGATATAGTTAGGTAATTTAAAGTATTTTAATATATAATAAAGCAAAGCATAAATATCTCATGCAATTAGCTTAGCTTACTAAACAAATCGTTAATTAAGATCCTTTTTGCATGCACCAATAAATTAAAGTAATTAATGAATCGAGAAAAAAGAGGAATTTGGTGTGATCAACCTTTTAGCACATTAGGTCAGCAGTTCATAATGCAAAATTTTTGAATAAAATAAAAGGTATTGTTAATTAGATGCTGTCAATATCAAATTAATAGTTTTATTTTAACATTTAAAGTTTATATTTTATGCTATTTAAGTTTAATTTAGAAATGAAATCATAATGGAGACATAAAAAGTAAAAAATATTTGAACCTTTTTTTTATTAATTTTTGTCCGAGTTTTAGCTGGAGTCAATTAATGCTCCGATATTTATTTACTAAAATTTAAATTGGAAATTAAATTTAAAAATTAACACCTAAATTTCACGTTTAAAAAAATGATAAGTCTTTTTTCCGTCTGTACAGATTTTCTTTTGACACGAACAATAAAACCAAAAAATGAAATTAAAGAATAGTACCGCCACTACAACAAAACGATGCTTCAGCGGCCGGCATCAGCGACCATGGAAAACGCCGGTCGCTGAAATCACAAAAAACCTCAAAAAAAAATAAAACCGAAATTATTCTCCATTCGCGCCATGCTTCAGCGGCGCCAACAGCCTTCAGCGACTACTTTGGCCCGGTCGCTGAAAGTTGCAGTAAAAATGTCCCGCGAAGCCTCTTCTCCATTCGCGCGTTTTCGTTTTAGGTTAGCTTAAAAAAAAGAAAAAAACAGCGACTCCGCCGCATCTGTGACCCCCGAGCCCGAGCCCGCCCCCGCCACCGCCCCCCCCCCCCCCCCCCCCCCCGACCCTGACCCCGACCGATCCCCGCCTCACCGAGTCCGACGTCGCTTTGCTCAATCCGACCAACACCGACCGTCTATCTGTGGCCTACTCCGACCCCGAACTCCAAGCGGCGAAAGCAAAAACGTAAGTATCTATTTGACTTTTGTTTTGCTCAATCCGACTTTCGTTTTTGCTCAATCCCAAAACAGTGACTTTCGTTTTTTCCATTTTAATTAGCTATACCACTGATCGGTTACTTGATAGGATGGAGGATCGGTTTATGTCCAGGATCACCGACCTTTTCAGAGCTTCTCAGGTATGAAATTCGATAATTCAGTCCAACTTCAATTGTGAACCCTGAATCTTAAATTCTAATTATCCAAACTATTGTTTTAACAATCTCACAGGGAGGTTCGGGCTCGCAGCATGCCTCGAGGCCCGCTCCTCAAGATGACGAGGATGATGACGAGGGGCAGGGGTCAGATGTTGGTGGTGATGGTACTAGTTAGGTTTAGATGTTTATGGTACTACTTAGGTTGTTTATGGTGACGGATTTTGATAGATGTTTATGGTACTTGACATTTCGACATTTATGTTTGTATTACATTACGATTATTATGTTTGATGAACTTTGTTGTATGTTTATGTTTATTTGTATTACTTGATATTACGATATATATGTTTATGTTGTATGTTGGTACGTGTCGTATCAAATATTAAATGGTGCAAATTTAAATAAAATAATAAAATATAAAAAACTTGACAGAAGAGTATCAGCGACCAAATTTAAGTATCAGCGACCGTAATTATTTGTCTCTGATAATTTATGAATCTGCGATTGTTTCGACTATCAGCGGCCGTTTTTAGTATCAGCGACCGTGAAATTTGGTCGCAGAAAGTGTTTGCTGACGTCAGAAAAAAACAACAGCGACCAAAAAGAAGTGGTCGCAAAAACAGTATCAGCGACCGGGGTGACGTATTATCAGCGACCGGTGACGTCATCAGAAGAGTATCAGCGACAATGCTTACAGCGACCGGGCTTTCAGCGACCAAATTAGACTTTCAGCGACCATATTGGATATCAGCGACCGGCGCCTATATTATCAGCGACCGGAAAACCGGTCGCTGATACCCCTTTTTGCTGTAGTGCGCATCTCACCGAAATTTTTTTATTTACCATCTCTAAAAAACAATAAACCGTTTAATCCTATTTCGTCAGAAATTCCATATTTGTGAGGAGTGCAGTTTTAAACTGCGGTCCTCATAAATATGAAATTTTGAAGAAAAAAAAAAGATAAATTGGTTTATTATTCTTTTGAAGATGATAAATAAAAAATTTCGGTGATTTTGTACTTTCAGAAACCATACATTTTTTTAATTATGAGGAATAAATGTAACCAAGCCTAATTATAAGCTGGATGTTAAAGCGGTATTTACAATTACATAGACCAGCAAACTATTGGGTAAAGATTTAAACAGAGCGGTTTTGGCTTCATGCAGTGCACTAACCATAAGCGACGCTTTTTTGATTCTATAGTTCGTGCACTGTATAAAGACAAAACTGCTCTGTTAAATTTTCTTACCCAAACTATTTTGCAAATAAGTAAAATTCACAGAGATTTTCAGAAGTAACAAAATGCAATATTAAATTTTTTTATGAAAAAAGTAATATCTGCAGCTACTTCTGACCATATTTCCAAAATATTACATTTTTTTTTTTATACAAACCTCATACTTCGGATCAATATTGGTCTGTACTTTGGACTAATATTTTCGTTTTCAAAGTCCAAACAGTCGAACGGAACCATTTAACATAATCCTCATATGAAAATACACTTGCATACTAAATTTCACATTTTTAAAAGTTATTTTACTATTTTTTTAGATAGGTAGAAAATCACTACTTTTGAATAGTAAAAAATCTTTAAATCTTTAGATCAAGTGATTTTCTACCTATCTAAAATAATAGTAAAAATATTGTAAAAATGTAAAATTTGACCTATATGTACATTTTCATATGACGGTCATGTTCAGATCGATTATTTAAAATTTATAAACTGTAATATTGATTCAAAGTAGGAATCAATGTGCGCTATGTTATGCATAGTACCATATAAAACTCATTCCATTTCATATACAAATTATTCTGGAAATGGAATATCTGCAAGATCCTCTCTATATGGCACAACCTCATTCTCTCCATCTCCAGAGCATATGTGCACCCCTTTCTCCATTTCGACCGGCGCCTTGTCAGAGGCCGATGCAAATGTGACGACGGTGTCTTTCCGAAGCGTCAAGTAACCAATGGCAATGATGTAAATCGCCATGAGAGGGAAAACTACGATGCCAATTATGACACGTCCCGCTTTTGGCAAGCTGCTTTTAAGCAACCAGTCGGTGAAGCTGGTGCTAAGGAAGTATATGTTTATCCCTATTATCATCAATCCGAGCAGCCATGAAATTATTATTATCTGTTTACATAATTACATTATCAATATAAACATATTTAGATATAAAATATGTAGAATGAAAGAAAACAAAAGAAAATATGCAAACGACAATTGAATGAAATAAATTCTGAGTGAGGCTATATCTTTATTTTCAAAGTTCAGACAGTCAATCCGAACTGTTAAACATGTTCTTTATATGAAAATGTACTTGCAGACCAAATATTATTCTTTTTAGAATTTTTTTACTAGCTTTTTAGATAGGTAGAAATTCATTGCTTTTGAATGGTCTTGAATTTTCAAATAAAGTGATATTCTACCTATCTAAAAAAATTGTAAAAAAATTCTAAAAAATGTAAAATTTGGTCTACAAGTACATTAATATATGAAGATCATGTTGAACGGTTCAGATTGACTGTTTGGATATTACAAACGAAGATACGAGTCCATAGCACAGACTACCGTGTAATATGCATATTACCGTAGCCTCACTCAATATATTTACAGATCTTATTTATATTTAAATTAGTAGATACGACAGCTGGAGAAAAGTTAGATGAAATATTTTTGGGACTAACCCAGATGGAGTTTCTGTGGGGCCCCATTTTGGTGCTGCTACTACTGAACTTGAGAAGAGGTATGAGAGCAAATGGCAACTCAAATGACAATATCATCTACAATTCAACAAGTTATGAAATGAATCAAAATCTAAAATCATTTAATCAAAACTGGGTATATATCTTATTATTTCTTAAAATTTGATTACCGATGATATGATAATTAGGCGACCAGCACCAGCAGATCCACCGATAATCGACACTACCAGACTCGGTGCAATGGCAATGCAACGGGTCATGAGATTTTGTTGCCACTTTTTCATCTTCATGTTCAAAAATCCCTGTTTAAAATCATCTATCATCAGTAATTTCACCAATTTTCTCAAAATGTAAAAGTAATTATTTGTAAAAAGAAATTGTCAAGTTTGTTGAGTAGATAAATTTTGTTACCTGCATGATATACTGGCCTGCATATGTACCAGTAATGGTTGAGCTCTGGCCAGATGCTAGCAATGCAATTGCATAGACAGTTGAGCTTGATTTACCTAGAACATTCTGAAATTAACACAAAAAATGGTTATAATTCAACTTAGATCTACATATGATACAAGCATTACAAAAAAATGTTTATCAAACCTAAATGCAATTATGTAATCTTTGGTGAGTGAGATTATGGTACAATGCGTAGTGCGGATAGTTGATTTGAACCCTTCAACATGATCTCCATATGAAAATGTACTTGAAGATCAAGTTTTACATTTTGTAGAATTTTTTTACTATTTTTTTAGATAAGTAGAAAGTCACTAATTTTGAATGGTCTAGAATTTGAGATGGAGCTAGTGATTTTCGATTTTCTACCTATCTAAAAAAAATACTAAACAAGTTGTAAAAATGTAAAATTTGATCTACAAGTACATTTTCATATGGAGATCATGTTCAACGGTTCAGATTGATTGTTTAACTTTGAATACAGAGATATTGATCTATAGTACGGACCAAACCGCGCTATGCATAGTACCATAGCCTCACTCATCTTTGGTAAACAATTTAATAAAAAAAAATCAATAATGATCAGTGATAAGAATTAAACAAACAGATATTATGAAACAAAGAGATCTATTACCTTAAGCAAGAAAGACGCAGAGTCGAGGGTGAGGTCGCTACATTTCTCCGCATCGTCCGTAGAAAGATCTTTAGCCTTACATACTGTACCAGCGACTGATACCACCGCGATATTAATTAGCAGTGCAATAAACAACGCAAAGCCGCTCTCCATAAGAAAGAACCTACAACCATCCTGAGATAAAACAGTACAAATTTCATTAATAAAGCAGCTCTGGAATGTTTTACTTCTTGCTCTGATATCAATTTTCAAAGTCCAAACAGTTGATCCGAACTGATCAACATGATCTCCATATTAAAATGTGCTTGGTGACCAAATCTTGCATTTTTTTGAATTTTTTTACTATATTTTAGATAGGTAGAAAAGTTTTTCAAAAAATTCTTGACCATAAAAAAACAGTGATTTTGTACCTAAAAAAATAGTAAAAATGTCCAAAAAAATGTAAACTTTAATCTCCAAGCATATTTTAATATGGATATCATGTTGAACGGTTCGGATCGATTGTTTGGACCTTGAACTCTTTTTTTATTGTTAAAAGTTGCTCGAATCAGTCCCACTATAATTCTAAGCTTACATTAATTCCTTTGATAGATGCTGGGGTCTTCCTTGATAACACCAGAGCTGAATGCAGGAACAAATTGTGTCTGCACAAACATCCATTTTTTTTTGTTTTATTTATGCTTAACCATTTTTTAACAGAATTCATTCTTGCAATGAAAACTACGTTTGCTGATTTGCTTTTAGTTTTTTCATTTAAGTAGGAGAAATATCATAAAAAGAAAGGTTCTAAGTTTTTTCGTTTATTTTTTTTTTTTCATTTTTTCTGGTTTCTGATATGCTTTATGAGAAACCGTTTGCTGTTCTGTTTTTTGTTTTCATTTTTTTCCTTTTTATTTACTCGCCTGTTATATATCCATGGGGTTTAATGATTAATCTCTAGACCCTACAACAATGTAACCAATTGCGGTTAATCAAATAGGAGCATGACTCCTATTCTTATTCTTACTAAAAAAAAAATTACGCGTTAAAGCTTACGGCATGACGAGAGCACCGAGCAAGGCAATTGCATCAGCTGTAGCACCGTTGCCATCGAGCTTGGGCACAAACAATCCCTTGATGACCTCACCGGCAGGGGGCTTAACGTAACCCATCTCTCCAAAGAAACATGCCGCCATGACCAGAACTAGCATCGATATTATGAACTCCAGCTTTCGCACCTAATAAAATTAACAAAAGTTGAGGTGATTTTGTTAGTTTTCCAGTGTTTATGTAAAATTCAAAATCAAAATTAAGTTTTTAGAGACACACAAATCAGTCACCCTGTTTTTCTTTCTTCGTAGTAAATTTTGTTGCCTTTTAGACAATTTAAAGTCGGTGGATGACAATGCGGTAAATGATACACAATAGTATTATTCTCTTAATTGGATCATACAATTGGGGATATGGTTCACTACACTAGTAACTTTTTAGGCTCACATTTTATAATGTTATAAAATTAATGGAACAGTGACTACTCTACTTGGACATTTCACCAAACACCTTGTGTGCACTATATAATCTCACAAGTGCAACAATTAAAGAAATGATATCAGACCAAACCCCAGAATTAAAGAAAGGATATCAGACCAATATTTGTTTCCTTTATTATCAACCGCTCTGGGGTTTCAAATAATTCAAATTTTTTTTTGAATGAAAATAATTTTGAGTGACAAAAATGTATTTGTGCCTTTACACCATTATTATACGAGAATACAATCTGTCCCGCTCTCGTATCAACAAAACAATAATAAGCCTCCAAATTGGGCTGGGCCGAACCATTCATTCTGGGCCGAATGTAGAAAAAGGTAGTTGAGACAGCGCGAGAGAAAAGGGGGTAAAGATTTTAACAGAGTAGTTTTAACTTAATGCAGCGCACCAACCCTAGAATCAAAACATCCGTGCATCTGACTTGTGCGCTGCATGAATCGAAAACTGCTCTGTTATTATATTTACCGGAGAACTTACCCCATATCTTTGCAAACCCAAAAGTAGCATAGTACTTGAACCGGTGATGACAACGCCAACCCAAATGGGTATGTGAAATAATATGTTCAGTGCAAAAGCTGTCCCTATCACTGCATTCGCCATAACAAATTATTTCATTTATTTTAAGCTAGCCTGTGAATTGAAGAAGATAATAAAAGTGATATATATATATATATATAGTGAAGCAACAATTAAACCTTCTGGTATATCTGCTGCAATAACTGCCAGCTCAGCAAGCAGCCATAGACAGTATCTGATGAATGTCGGATATTCGCTCTTGCATATCTCGGCTAGATGCCTCCCTAAAATAATTATACCCAACCAATACATGTAAAACTGAGTATTCTGCTGTCAAGGGAAATTGTATATATGAAGTCTCAGTACCTGTTACAACGCCGAGATTTGCAGCTAATGATTGGATGATCAGTGCAAAAAATAAACCGATCAAAATAACCCACAGGAGCTGAAGTTATTCACAAAAAAAAAGGAAATTAAGAATATAATAGCATAAGTACACTTTAATTAGTTCGTTTTTTATGACTCGCAATAATGTATGATTGAATTAAGCAAAAAAAAAAAATTACGTAATGAAAATAATTTCACCTCGTACTTGTGATTAGCTCCCGCTTGGAGATCAGTTTCTACTGTTACAACAGTATTTCAAATCAAGATTTAATATACACTAAAATTCCTTTTAAATAACAAAAATGCATCTCAATTCTGTAATTGATCCGGGCAAGCACAAACAACTGCGCAAAGAGAAAATAAAACTTACAATTGCCCGGGTCAAGATATGCCAACGAGACGAGGAAACCAGGCCCGACATGTGCTAAGAATCTCTTCCATCTCGGTGCCTGCTTAATTTATATATATCATGTGTTAAATTTCATGTTCGATATAACCCTTGCTATATTTATATCATACATTTAAAATGTTTTACATCGATCCTACTGTGCCACATCTTTTGCAATACCAAAACAGTACTTGAATCCTACTGTCTCAACTACTGTTCCATTAAGTTAGTGCTTGTCAAGAAACAAAGATAAAAACTTAATTAAGAGAAAAGAGAAAAAAATGAGACCTTGAGTTGTTCATCTAATTTACACTTGTTCTCATCATCTGTAGGAACTGATGCATCTTTTAATCCATCTATGGAAGCAACTCTTTTGCTGCTAACTTTTCCAGTCTCTCTTTCCTCTCTAGTAATCTCCATTCTTTGGGTGTAGCTTGTACTTAATTTGGTATTGACTATAGGTAATCTAGTGATTATATATATAGCATAGCTTGTCATCCATTTGATCTTCTGTACAAACATATATATATATATATAATTCTTTAGGTGCAGTCGCCACATTCTGACAAGCTTAAAAGATACCACAAAGCCCTTCAATTTTTCAAATTAATATAATCCGTGTTACCGCTTTAATCCATGCTGGTAATTTGTAAAGAATAATTGTCTGTATGACAAATTAAGTATTCAAGTATTTTTTATAAAACATTAGATGAGAATGTTTTGCTTAATATTTAAATTAATTCATTTTAATTAATACCTCGAGTAGAACTAGGGTTTGTGTGCTTAACTCTAAATCTATCATATTGATTTCAACAAATTCAAATAGTTGAAACCGATCTACCTCACTAGTGATGTGTTTACATATCAAATTTATAATTTAATTTATGGTAAAATCAAGAGGTAAAAAATGATGAAAAATGAACGTACTAAAATTAACTTATAAACTTTTTTTTGTACAATTGACTTTATCGTAAATTAATTCAAAAATTTATAAATTGGATATGTAAACACATCACTCGTAAAATAGATTGGTTTCAACGGTTTGGATTTGTCATTTAAAGTCATTTCAATCGAATTTGGAAAAATTGGTGAGCTTAAGAGTTTTGGTTTTGGAGTTGAGCTCAATATATTCAATTAATAATTAAAGAATTTTAATACGTAGGAACTTATTAAAGGAAGATGGTACATCACTATTATTTCAAACAAGATATGACAACAGATGGATAAATTTCTAGCGAGTAACCAAAATAAATGCTTTAATTTGACAAATCCATTTAATATAAATTGTGCAATTCATGATATAGTGTGGACAACTAATTAACTTTTGCAACCAAATACAATATTGTAATAAGATAGGATAAGGATATATATAGAGACAACTATAATGAACTAGCTAATACTCGTTTGACTTTGACAACCTTAATTTTTGGCACATGGTTAATTAGCTATTTTGTAAAACTAAGAAAATTCTTTCTTTTAATAAATCCAACTTTCTAGAAGATAAAATTTGACTGGACGTGAACCTTCTACATGCAAAAAATCCAGTGGAATAAAATAAAAGATTCTATGGTACTTCAATTCTTTGGTACTAGTCTTTTACTCAAAAAATAAAATAAAATAAAATAAAAAACCAACGGTACTAATCATGTCTATGCTACTTCATGAGAAATTGTAAAAAACCTACGGTACTAATCATGTCTTTGGTATTAATTAATTTGCAACTTTATAGTTTTGATGTGTTGAACTGTTGATCATGCCTTACATTAACAAATCAAATTAGAATAGCGGTAGGTGTTTTCACGACAATTTAATAAATCCAGCTATAAATACAAACAAATTGTACTCAAATTTGTCGATGCCATGTAGAATCTAATTAGAAAACCCACGGCAATTTAATTAGTGAATCTGGCAAATCAAATTTCTTCCACAAATTTGTAAGAGAGGACTGTCATTAATTTTAACCAAAGACTTCAATTGCTGAATTTTCCACAGTGAAACCTACTGTTAATTATTGGACACCCTCACAACTTATTTATTTAAATGATGAATTGACCGATGACATGAGGCACAGATATAATAGTCACAGGGACCAGAATTCATACTTACCTATATATGGACCAGAAAGTGTTCTGGCACCGGAGCACTTGACCACAAATTTGTAATAATGTTGTTGTTGCGAGACGAGTGTCATTTTAATCAAAGAATTCAATTGCTGAATTTTCCACAGTGAAACCTACTGTTAATTATTGGACAACCTCATAATTTATTTATTTAAGTGATGAATTGACCGATGACATGAGGCAGATATAGTAGTCACATAGACCACTACATGTCACAATATATAGACTTCCTAGTTATAATTATATTGGAACTGTCAAATGAAAATCCGATGAATCTCACAACATCTCATCTCATTTACAGTTGAATTCTCATGATGAGTTTTGGAATTTGCTATGGATTAACAAAACACGAGTGAGCTCTCCACGAGTACTTCCATAAGCTCAAAATATTTTTAAAGGAATTAGATATTTATAAATAAGAAAAATATAATTTATACCTCTCAGTTCCAATCAAATGTTTCAACAACAAAAATTGGTTATAATAAACAAGCAAATTTCCTCAAAAGAGCCGAAATTTTTAAATTTGACATTAAAAAAAAATAATAAACCAAATAACCACGAATTTCTGAGAATTCCATACTTGAGACGGCCGCAACCACAAATATAATTTTACTCAAATTGTAGAATCTAATTAGAAAAGCCGTAACTCGATCCCATGGCAATTTATTGAATCTGGTTTCTTCCACAAATTTGTAATAATGTTGTTGATAAGAGACGAGTGTCATTTTAACCAAAGACTTCAATTGCTGAATTTTCCACAGTGAGACCTACTGTTAATTATTGGACAGCCTCATAATTTATTTATTTAAGTGATGAATTGACCGATGACATGAGGCACAGATATAATAGTCACATGGACCAGAATTCATACTTACCTATGGACCAGAAAGTGTTCTGGCACAGGAGCACTTGACCAGAAAATGTAACGACTGAATCTGGTCTCACCAGAGCACGCATGCACGGCATTTTTGTTTAAAAGCTTCTCCTAAAAGAACAAACCACATGTCCAGCAGTGTCCTGAGAAGTGAAACAGAGTTGTTAGCATGCTTAAAATTATATTATTACCATGTGTTCTGACTAAATATCTTTTGGATGTAGACCACTACATGTTTCCATGTAATTTAATATCAAACAGTCACAATATATAGACTTCCTAGTTATAATTATGTAGGTCTTGGTTTGAGTCGATCCATTGGAACTGTCAAAGGAAAATCCGATGAATCTCGCAACATCGATCTCATCTCATTTACAGTTGAATTTTCATGATGAGTTTTGGAATTTGCTATGGAGTGAGCTCTCCAAGAGTACTTCCATAAGCTCAAAATATTTTTAAAGGAATTAGATATTTATAAATAAGAAAAATATAATTTATACCTCTCGGTTCCAATCAAATGTTTCAAGAAAAAAAATTGGTTATAATAAACAAGAAAATTTCCTCAAAAGAACCGAAATTTTTAAATTTGACATTAAAAAAAATTGATAAAACCAAATAACCATGAATTTCTCATAATTTCATATTTGAGATGGTCGCAACCACAAATAACGGACACCTTGGTGTCCGCCATCTTAAATGGCGGACATATGTTTGTCCTTTTTTGCAACATCTCTGAAAGTGAAACTCAAATGGAGCATTCTCATTGGGTAGAAAGTAATGGGGGCCCACAAATAAAATTTTGCATGGATGGCACTAGAGACCAAATAATACAGTAGAGAGAGTTCTGGACCATAAGTTATCTCAAATTGAACTAAGAACACTGTAAGGCAAAATACATAGCCCAAGGCCCAGCCCAATTAAATGACAAACATTTATTGTTACAATTCAATTCATATAATCTAAGGGAACACAATATTTCTCTTTACATCTTAAGTCTCGTCAAAATTTACACAAATATTAAAGATTTCCGGTATTTTTATATTTCACCTCAAACTTGGTTTGGATTTAATTAAATTTTTCCGATTTGATCAACACATTCGAAGAAAAGAAATACCTTTTGTGAATGGGAAACAAAACTAGAAATTTAATTTTGATGGAAAAAAATTGAAATTTTGAATCTGAATTTCAATGGGATAACAAAAATCACCCCTATCTCAATAAGATCAATTTGCACAACCAATATTCTTCTTCATGTTCGTTAGAACAAAAAAAAGTAATTCCAGTTAAAATATCAAAAAAATCGTTTTTACATGAGATTTGCAAGGGAGATGGATCTTTTTAGTCTCCACTCTTACATCTTAAAAAAAACACTTTTTCATTTGTTTGCGATTAAACATTAATTGCTTTCTATTATTTCTTTGTCCAAAAGCAGCTCAATAATCTGTAAATGAAGGGAAAGCAGAGTTTCAATGGTCATTTCCGCAATTCCTCTCACCTCTTCTTCTTTAGAACACGGTATAAACAGTACCTTTTAAAATAATCAAGAAGATACAGTGAATAGGAATGACTACTTAGAATGTCTAATTTCATTTTGGAGAGATTTTAGGTTACCAATAATTTTTTCCTAGCACACAATTTTGATAAAAAAAAAAAGACTATATATGCATAATGAAGATTGATCCTTATTTATTTTCAAAGTTCAAAATGTTGATTCAAACTGTTTAACATGATCTTTATATACAAATGTACTTTGTAACAAAATTTTATGTATTTTTAATAATTTTTTATTACTTTTTTAAATAGATAAAAAATCACTATTTTCAATGATTCAAAATAAGTGATTTTCTACCTATTTAGAAAAAGATGTCACAACAATGGAATGAGGAACAAAAGTATGGCACTAAAAAAAGGTTTTCATTCGGACCTTCATTTGACCCTATGTTGCATGGATACGGATACGGATATCGTATTGGATACGATATAGATACAGCGATACGGTAATTTTCAAAAATCTAGAATACGATACAGCTATTATACATATTATTTTTTATTATTTTACTGGTCACACTTGTTTATTTCAATATTACAAAAAAATATAAATCCTACATATATAAAAATACATATGTTGAAATAAATATGTTGGTGAAATAAACATTTAATTTAGAGAATAAACAAACATTAGGGGAAAAAATGTATGTTCGTTTTCTACCTGTGTTGTTAGATTGCTTTCTGTGTAGGATCCAAATCTGCTGAAATTTAAAATCATGAATAGTAATGCTGAAATTCCTGAAATCCCAAATCCAGCCGTTGCACAGAAAAATTAGTAGTTTCGAGATGCGTGCACAAAAAAGTCGAACTGTCGGATTCGGAATTTCAGAGGTACTGTTCATGTATCTTGAATTTCAGCTGATTTGAATCCTTCTGTGTATGACCAAAATGAAATGGTACGACAAGTTATTATTACAGATTTTGGAAGAAAATAATTCAGATACGACAAGTTTGTAGGCTAATGTGTAACAGGTTATCATTACACTTTTCTTGCTAAGATTCAACATCATGTTTTTTGGAAAGGGCACAATTGCAAGAAGAACCGGTACTAATTAATTAGGAAAAACGAAATCAGGCGTATCTGACCATATTGAACGTTATAAGATACACCACGTAAGCCGACAGATCGGTGCTATATCGGACGCGTATCGGTGTTGGATAAAAGTACGAGATTCTATATGAAGTTTCTGTGATAACATAGTTTTGACCTAATCAAATATCAAACTTGCTGGCTTTTATGAAACAAATCTCTAAAAACCCATACTTTTTTTTCTTTTTCTTTTTTTGAAAAGAAGAAGATAGAATTTTTTGCTTCCACGTTTAATTTCTTAATTTAGAATAAACATTAAATTTTGATTATTTGCAACTAACAATTTTGAAATACATAATTAGGGATGCAAATGGGTTGGATATTATCAATTTGAATCCGGATACGTATCCGAGAATTATATACGAATATATGATATTCGAATATCCATACAGATATGTGTGTGTGTATGTATATATATGGTTTTAAATTTTAATTATCCGTATTCTAATAATATATACATATTATATAATTCAATATATATTATTTAAAAATTATGTTATTCATCGTTACAATTAATAAATAATAGCAGTGAAAAATTAATATCTGATTTGTATTTATTTAGTACCCGATCTATATATGTCTAGTATCTAATCCGTATCTGAAAAATAAAAACATATACATATATGATTTTACCACTAGCCGATCAGTATCCGATCTAGGGCTGGGCAAAATTGCTCAAACTCGTAACTCGCTCATAACTCGCTCATTTACAGCTCGCTTTAACTCGCTCATTACAACTCGAGTCAGTTCCAACTCAAGTTGGTGGACTCGTTTAATAAATGAGCTAGTTTGAGCTTACCCCAACTCGCTCATTTATAACTCGAGTTACATAACATTTGTCACAATAAATCTCAGAAATTATTTTTGTTAAGCTGTGATTAGAGTTAAAATAATAATGATTTACGTAGGGTTTTGGCTTAGGTTTTGCATATTTTCTCACACTTATGTTTGATTTATTAGAGAAAAAGGCTACTGTCATCATTCTTTATGTTTTATTGCAGAAACAGGTTTTGTGACTATTTTACACCAAATTGAGCTAGAATCGGGTCAATCGGATTAAGGACGCTTATCAACGAAGTCTCTGTTACGGTCTTAATACGGACCAGGAGATAGTGTGAGAAGCACTAAAATCCTCAGCGACAAGGTCTTAATACGGACCGTATCACCTGATACGGACCGTAACCGAAGGCGCCCCTTGGGAAATAACTGCCGACAGCTGTATCGAGATCAGTTTCTTAGCCCCTACTCAATCTCCAGACGTCCCTCCACTCCTATATAAGGCCCCTGAGCAGAAGAATAACTTATCTTTGTAATTAGGGTTAAATTTGATTAATGAGATAAGAGAGGAGTGCTTGTAACAATGCCGTTCCGCGGCTAAGTTCATTTTCTTAGGGCTAGGCAGTAAACCTTGTTACTCTTGATGTTTTGATATATATATTTTCTGTTGATTATGATTTCTTGTTGTTGAATCGAAATGCTTTTGTGATTTACTATCTCTTCATCTAACTTCAATGATCTAGTTTATTCCATTAGGGTAGTGACAGTGCTTTAATGGTAAGAGAAACTATTTGTATGAATTAGCCTCGTTGAGATCTATTAGGTTTATGTGAAGAAAACATTAGCGGGGAAACCATAAACTAGACCAACAAAACGTAAACCAAGTTCCATCACTTGCGTAAGGAAAATCGCAGTGATCTGTGTAGTAATTTGGGTATTTAAGAGATCAGTCATTTGCGTAAGGAAACTCGCAGTGTCCTATGTAGAATCTTGATGAAAGATCTGTCATTCTTGCGTAACATAAATCGCAGTGACCTATGTGGTGTCTTTCATAAAACAACAACAGAAAATCAGACGCAACAGGAATATATTGCCAATGCAGATTGAGTAGCAATGGTGTGCCGAACCCCTAGGAATTCTCATCTCTATCTTTATTTTAATTACTTTTAATTGCTTCCTAATTTATATTGATCACAACAACATCTCTCAATTTTCAGATTTCATCTAGCCTTTCGAAAGATTGTGATTCGATCGCTCAAAACTCTGAACCAATATTCTCTGTGGATTGACCTCAAATATACTACTCGATAGGATTGTGCGCTTGCAGTTCGAACCGATAGCATTTCTGAGTTTATAAATATTAAAAGAAACATCGCTCTCTTTTGAGTGATCAAGTTGCTATATGAAAAATTACTAGTACTCATGTACTAAGTTGTTGTATGAGAAATTGTTGGTGCTTATGTACTATTGTTGTATGAAAAATTACTAGATACTGATAAATTCTTTTACTAGTAGTATATAATTAACTGGTTAAACAAGCTATAAACAAGTTGTGAGCCAACTCAAGTTGATAACGAGCTGAGTTCGAGTTGGCTCTACAACTCGTTATTACCATCCCAACTCGAGTTGACTCGCTCATTTATTTAATGAGCTGAGTTCGAGTTGAGGATAACTCGCTCAAACTCAGCTCATTTACAGCCCTAATCCGATCTATTTGCACCCTGTAATATAATCAACCATTTTAGATTTTAATCCACTCCAGTGAAGTATTTTCAAATGATACAACCATCTCCACTCCGCTCAATTTTATATGAAAATTTATCTAGTGACCAACTTTTATATTTTTAATTTTTTAAAATAGTTAGAAAATTACTTTATCAAAAAATATAAACTATTCGAAAATAATAATTTTCTACCTGTTTAAAATAAAGTAAAAACTATTAAAAATATAAAATTGGTCCACATATAGTTTTATGTAGAAATCATGTTGAATGGTTTAAATCAATCGTTTGAACTTTAAAAACAAATATATAAAATGATAATATAAACCAATCTGCGTTATACATATTTTTTTTTATCAAAATTGTGCGTTAGAAAAATGAAATGGTATATAACTTCTCTTTGATTGTTATTTAAAATAAAAATTTAGTAACGGATTAAACTAAAAAAAACGGTCACAGCAATGGAATGATGAAACAAAAATATGGCACTAAAAAAAGGTTTTAATTTTTACTTTCATTTGACCAAGTAAAATGTTGGTTTTTATGAAACAAAAATGAAGAATAAATGAATAATAATTTGAAACGGTTAATACAAAAGATTAAATATCTAGGAACCATATTATTCTTTTTATTTTTTTCTGAAAAAAAAGGTGATTTTTTTTAGCTCCCACGTTTAATTTCCTAATCTGGAAGAAACATCAAAATAGAAAGGTTATAGAAAGTAGGTACCACACTGTTGTCAGAAAGTGAGGTCCGTTTGTCATCGACAGCGCGACCGAAAAATAGTCTGTTCTCCCAGCACGCTTTTGTAGGGCGGCTGTACTACCTAATTAATGAATACTCGTAGAACATTTGAAACAAAGGAAGTATTATCACTGAAATCCGGGCCCACAGTTTGTCAAACAATGATTTACTCCTTATACCGCCGTAATCCTGGATCAACCAATTGGGATGTACTTTTGAATCCTCTCCATTTATTTAATTAATGGATGAATCCAGTAGTTTTGGGATATCTCCGGTGGAGTGTTGACTTGAGATAATTAGCTCATAATTTCTCACGGCTTCCTCGTTTTTTCATTTTTTTTTATTTCTTGCACTCTCTCTCTCTTTTCTCGCGAGCGCTCGGAACAGAGAAGAGGCGAACGAAGGAAAGAGAAACTCACCGCCTCCAGGGCAAGGGTTTAGGAAATAGTTGTTGAGTTGAAATTTTTTTAGGAGAAACAGGTCGAGAAATTAACCGAAATTTATTTTAGGCTTTAGAAGGTTTTTAATTTATTTTTGTTTTTTTAACCACCAATTGGTTTTGGGGCTGGTGCATCTTTTTTCCGCTCGCAATAGCGTGTAAATATTTTGTTAATTTGTCTGATTTTGCTTGTTGTTAACTTAATGAGAAGATTACTTTCTTTCATGTTCAGAGTTATTTTACAGTTCTAGTATGAAGTTTATTGATATCATGTAAGAATCTAGTTGAAATTCATGCTCTCAAAGATACAATTCTGACAAGAGATGTTTTGGTCAGGTGCCCAATGTGCAACACTCAAAGCAGGGAAACAATTGCTCATCTGCTGTTTTTCTTCCCTTGTGTGATTTCAGTATGGAACTTTATTCAAACTGGGATCAGAAAATGCATACTGGTACGATCACTGGTACAGGACCAGTCAGTACTGGCTATATGTGCCAAATGTCCAAGATGCGGGGTTGAAAATGAATATATGATGCATTTGCTTTTCTATTGTCCACTGTCAAGGGCTACATTGGGGGCATCACAATTGGGGGCTGAGGGTTGATCACTTACCAGTAGACTTCACAACCACATTCAATGCAAAAAATCATTTTTGCAAACACGGCTTGGTGTCGATGGAAGGCCAGGAATGAAATTCTTTTCTCGGCAGAGAGACCTACCCACTTATCGGTGCTGAAGCAGGTGAAGCAGATGGAGGTGCCAGTGCAACAGGACACAAGGCAGGTACCGGTACAACTCATGCAACCTATCTGGTACACAGTGATATTTGCATCGTGGCATGATTCAAATTTTTTTTTTACTTATTTGAAACAACTTCCAAACTCAAACTTTGTTAATCAGACAAAAAAAAAAAACCAATAATTTTGTTCTCATGTTTTAATTGTAAATTTTTAATGAATCAGGGTAGATGAAAAGAAAAAGTTGGTAATAAAATAATGTGTACAATAAAATATGTATTGAAACAAGGGTAGCAGAGTTTAATTTATGTCATACAACATTTATAAGGGAGGAGAAAACAAAGAAAGCAGAGAGATTCTGATATTTTGGAACAGAGTGCAAGGTTAGGCTTTGGCTAGGTATCCCTTTGTGCAGTTCCTTAATTTCATAATTGACCCTTTCTGACCAAATTCAAACTTTTACACTGCCGAATTTATGTGGGTTTCTGCAATCCAGATTTGATTTCTTCTGGTAAACCTACTCCTCGCCGCTATCTAATTCTCACCATTGCACTCCGACAGTTGGATCTACTCACTGTTGCAGTCCGACAGTCGGATCTACTGACCGCCTCGCTTCAACATCCGGATCTACTGACCGCCGCGCTTCGAAGTCCCGCCAATTATTCTAAACCATGTTGGAATTTCCTCAAATATTCTAAACCATTTTCAAATTTTCTAAAATATTCTAAACTATTTTCTAATTTTCTAAAATATTCTAAACCATTTTGGAATTTTCTAAAATATTCTAAACCATTTTGGATTTTCCTAAATTATTCGAACAATATTCTAAATCATTTTGAAATTTTCTAAATTATTCTAAACCATTTTGGAATTTTCTACTGTTGGGAGGTAAAGAACAAGTCTGTTGGGGTTAGATGTTAATTATTCTAAATTATTCTAAATTCGTTCCTTTGTCAACCTCTTGAATGTTAATGTTCCCATAACATTATGTTGGGGTTAGATGCCGAAGCGTTCAAGAAGTAATTTTATCGAGCACCTTGTGAGCATATACCAATATCCGACCAAATGGAGAAATATGGAAATCAAATAAGAAGCCAACACAAACAAGTAATCAAGCACAAGAAAATAAAAGAGAAACACAAAATTTTACGTGGAAACCTTTTCGGGAAAAAACCACGGGAGCACATGGTGCTAATTCACTAGATCAATAGAGTATTTACATATACAAGGAGATAATCAAGCCATTAACACTTTAACACTCTCTAACAATTTCATACACTAATTTGATATTTCCTAGTGTATTATGGTGGATTGAGTCAGGAGTAGAATAGAATGGACGGCTTGGCGTTCAAATCACATCTCTCTTTGTCTCCATTGACTTAATGGCTTAATGGGCCAAAGCCCATTTGAGTTTCAGCTTCAACATCAACACATACAACCTGTCAAACACAGTATCGACCATTTCGAAATAAGTATACCTCCACTTTACTTTGAACAGTAGGACGAAAAACACCAGCAAAAATCCCGCCACAAAACCAAACTCTATGAACAAATACAACCACTTGTCCCTATCACCAGCATTTTTTAAATCAGAATCATTGTGACCATCACTCTGAGGAAGTATCTCACTGGTACCACAACTCGTCTTCAGTGGGGGTCCACATAGGTATGGATTACCACTATAGATTGACGGGTCATCAAGCGCCTGCAACTGATGCCCAGTTGGAATGCTCCCAGATAGATTATTGTAAGAAAAATTGAGCACTTCCAAAGAGTATAAAGCGGATATGCTTCGCGGTATAGTCCCAGACAGGTTATTCATGTGAAAGTCGAGTGACTCTAGAATTGTCATGTTTCCGATTTCAAGCGGAATGTTTCCTATTAAGCGGTTGTTGGACAAGTTTAGATTCAATAAACCAGCAAGAAAAACTATCTCCTGAGGTATCTCCCCGATTAGATTATTGTTTGACAAATCCATACTCTTCCATAATTCAAGACCTCCTCCATCATACTCAAGATTCAACCCTTTGGTCATTGCATTTAAACTCTCATCCTCATTAATTAACGACGAGAATAATTGATCACACATCCAAGTAAAATTATCCAAACCTCTTGGTACCCGTCCAGAAAGGTTGTTATTTGCAAGGTCTAAGCCTTGTAAATTTTTGAGTTGTGTCAACTTGGATGGGATATTACCAGAAAATAAGTTGGTCCGCAATCTTAGGAATGCCATATAAGGAAAGCTTTCTCCTACCCAATCGGGTATTATCCCGTGAAAATTATTTTCTCCAAGATCAAGCAATTGTAATCCTGTGCAAAATTGCAAATCAAATGGAAACTCTCCAGTTAAACTGTTGTTTCCAAGTTGAAGCACTTCTAGTTCGAATGAACAACTCAAAGAGCTGGGCACAACTCCAGAGAGCTTATTATTTGCAAGATTTACTCCTACAGTGATGTTTGACCAGCAAGGAGGAAGATGCCCCGATAAACTATTACTCGAGAGATCAAGAAACCGCAAACTAGTTAATCCACAAGGAAACAATTCTACAACTTCAACAGTGTGATTGTTCGAAACTATCAATTTATTCTTATATGGTGACTTAAAGTTCTTACGCAGTTGTCCTGACAAGGAGTTATTCGAAAGATCTAGATACTCCAAACTTGTAGGAAGAAATGGTATTTTACCCACAAGCTGATTATTACTCAAATCCATATCCATGAGTTTGGTCATGTGCACCAAGCTGGCTGGTAACTTCCCTCTATGCATGTTAGTAGACAACCCAAGGGATCTAAGTGAAGATAAGCTCCATAACCAATCGGGTACACTGTCATCAATTCCAGTGTCTGTCAGATCTAGATACTCAATTTGTACTTGTCTCCGGATCCAAGAGGGAAATTTTGGCCCTAGTTTATTCGAACTCAACGAGATTGTATTCAATTGAAAAGAGGGGGTCCAATCACTACCAAACAAAATAGTTATGTTGGCATGTGTGAGGTCTAAATACTTGAGTTTTGACAAACCAGCTAGGTGAGTTTCTGATAGTAATCCTGTGAGGGAGTTAAAACCAAGATCAAGATTAACCAGATTTGTTAAATTTCCAATATCAGTTGGTATTGTACCATTTAGGTTATTATCGCGAAGGTCAAGATTAACCAGATTTGTTAAATTTCCAATATCAGTTGGTATTGTACCATTTAGGTTATTGCCGCTAAGGTCAAGATAAGTTACACTTGTCATGTCCCCTATCCATGCTTCGAAAGTTCCGTTCAAGTTAGTTTTTGAAATATCTAAATACTCCAGATTCCCCCGTGTGTAGTTTGACAACTTGCTCAATAATAACTCTTTAATATCTCCTTCTATATTGTTTTCTGACAAAGATAAGTACGTTAATTTTGTCAAACTATGTAGTGGCGGCACCTTGCCATCAAGTGGATTATAACTGAAGGAAAGTTTGTTTAGAGAAGTTAGATTTCCCAGTGTAGCGGGATATGGCCCCACTAGGTGACAGTATTCGAGAATTAGAACATTTAAACTATGTAAACTGCCCACCCAATTGGGTATGGTGGTATTGAAGTTTTGACCAGAAAGATGAAGCACTTTGAGAGAGGTGAAGTTCACAAAAGTGAGTGTATTGGGAATTTGGTTTAGATTGTTATCGGACAAAACTAACACTTCAAGTGATGATAGTTTGTTCAAACTTTCCACCCAGTCATTTGAATCTTTGAAATTAACTCCAGACATATCCATATACTTCAGAGACCTCATATTAGATAACCACCATGTATCGACGCTCAATATAAAATCAGAAAAATAATAGTCATTCCCAAGACCAAGGTACAACAACTTGGAAAGGTTCCCAAGTTGAGGATGTATCGTTCCTGACAAACCCGTGTTAGACAAATTGAGATACTTTAAGTTTCTAAATGCGCCAATAAAATCTGGAAATTTATTCCCACTAAAATTATTGAAGCTGAGATCTAAGTGCTTCAGATCACTAAGAAATAACAAAGATGGGCTGATCTTCCCTGTCAAGCCAGGGTGGTATATCCAATTGGAGATGATACCTTCGTCATAGATCGGTTCAACGTTGGTATTTCGAAGGTTAAGCTTGACAACATGACCTGTTTGATTGTTGCATCGGATCCCTGCCCAGTTGCAGCATTTTTCACCTCTCCATGAAGCGAGACGACTGCTCTCATCATCGACACCGGCTTTGAATTGAAGCAGGGCATCTCTCTCATGCTGAATACAGCAGTTTGCCGAGAAGGCTTGAATGAGTAGGAGGAGGAGGAGGAGGAGGAAATTGGGTGAGAAATAGCACATCTTGAATTAATGTGAGAAGCTCTCAATGGTTCACCAACTTGCAGTTGCACCTACTTATACAAGTAGATATTGTTGATGTGATACGTCACCAAAATATTCCAGTTGCAATTTTCTACAATATGGCCCCACCATACATTAACGAATCAAATTTGAAAAGCGGTACGTGTTTTCACTACAATTTAATAAATCCAGCTATACATTAACGAATCAAATTAAAAAGTACTTCCCATCTAGTTGCAATTAATTGTGATGTCACAACAACTGATTGGCATCGTATTTCTCAAATTACAAACATGATACTATGCCCAGGCACAAGCCATCACACGAGAAGTGCCATAGAATATCCAGCTATACATACAAACAAATTGTACTCAAATTTCTCGATGCCGTGTGGAATCAATTTAGAAAAGCCGTACCTAATTCCCACGGTAATTAATTTATTTGATCTGGCGAATCAAATTTCTTTAACAAATCTGGAATAATGTTGTTGATAAGAGATTGTCATTTTGACCAAAGACTTCAAATGCTGGATTTATTGAATTATTGGACAGATGAAAGCTTTAATTTGCAATTATTGGACAGCCTCAAATTTGGAATTGACTGCAGTACTTTTGACTATTACAATGCTAAGTATGGTACTAAGAATAACACATATTGATCTGTACTACATATCAATATTTTCATTTTTAAAGTTCAAATAGTCGATCAGAAACTATTCAACATGATTTCCACGACTTGATCGATCTAAAAACTAGTGATTTTCTACGTATCTAAACAAACAGTAAATAAATTATAAAAAAAATTTAAACTTAGTCTACAAGTACATTTTCATATGGAAATCACATTGAGCGGTTTAGATCTACTATTTTTGATTTTGAAAATGAAATATTGATCTTTAGGAATCTAATATATGGGATATCTCACTGGTGTTGCAGTTTTCTTTAAATAATCATTTTTAATGAGGGCAAGTTATGAAAATTGTTCAACCAGAATCAAAGATAAAACATCATTTTTGCAATACTAAATTATTGAGAAATTATAATAATAGCTACAAAGGTTGAGAAAAATAGTGTTGAACTAAATATACTTTAACGAATCAAATTAATAAATCCAGCTATACATTAACGAATCAAATTAAAAAGTACTTCCCATCTAGTTGCAATTAATTGTGATCGATGTCACAACAACTGATTGGCATCGTGTTCATAGTAACAAAATTTCTAAATGATATCCGTATTATTAATTTTCAGTGTATTTTTAGATTGGTCTCGAATTTGTCAAATTGTATGGACAACATATTATTTATCTTCTTTATTTTTGAATAGATTATTTGTATCACAAAATAACACGTATTATATCCGAATCGCGAACTCGGAACTATTCTCAAATTACAAACATGATACTATGCCCAGGCACAAGCCATCCCACAATAATTAATTTATTTAATCTGGCGAATCAAATTTCTTTAACAAATCTGGAATAATGTTGTTGATAAGAGATTGTCATTTGACCAAAGACTTCAAATGCAGACTTCATTTGATCTGTACTACATATTAATATTTTTGACTGATGACCACTACTTTTGACTGATGACTGATGACAACTACAGATGAAAGCCTCAAATTTGGAATAATGAGAATAATCACCCCTACTTCTACCTAGGGTTGTTCATTGGGTTTGGTTTAGTTGATTTTGAACCGAACTGAATTAGTTTGGACCAAATAGTTAGGTTTTTTTGGTTTAATGCTTCGGTTCGGTTTGCTTTTTAAAACCGAATTATAATTTAGGTTCGGTTCGGTTTGAAAATAATTGATATTTACTATAGCTTTTCATGTTGATAACAATATGTAGAACATATAAATATATGGCAATCTTTCAAGAATATCGATCATGAATATTATAAGAACAAAACATACAAAAAATGCTGCGCTATTTATAATATAGAATATCCTTGAATAATTTCCAATAAATGATGATGTCATATGAAGGAAAATTTTTAGAAAATTTATGCTTTTTATTGTTAAATTCTTGTTTGCCAGTGATGATTCTCCTAAAGCATTTTCTTTGGAGTGACCATAAGACTGGGCAAACAGAAAATACCAAGCTTTCAAAAAAAAAAAAAGGCAAGGTTGACCCAAGTACTGTCAAGCAGTCCCTATTATCATTAATTGACGAACCGTTTCTATAATGGTGGCTAACAAGGACAAATGTTTTAACTTCATAATAAAAGCGCACATGCTATGTCTTGGCTGACAAGGACAAATATTACAGATAGGCCCATCTATTATTTATTGATTGCAATAACATATTAGTAGAAGATAGATCACATATATATGTTAACTGTATCCAGATTTCGTAGTATATATATATTTCATTTTGACAGCATAGTAAGTCTAATATTTGATATAATTCTAGATTTTATTGATATCTTTTTGTGATATGAATTAGTTTTGAAACGCAAAAATATAATTAATATCAAATTTTTGCAGATAAGCTCGCATTTTTTTTATTGGTGGCAGTAAGATCATTCGTATAGGATAGCAGAAATATTTAAGGCGTCTTCAAACCTTACTATACATATCAAGTTGGATTCAAATTATTTTCTAAATATTCATCTCATCTATACAAGCAGAATGAGTCCAACATTGACTAAATTTTGAGATCATGTGCATAGTTTATTTGTAATGATTTTATTTTTACACCAAATCATTATACAATAATTTTGCAAGAGAAATAATTGTATTTCAAAAATTATTGTAGATGTCGGATTCTGAAAATAGCAAGTAAAAGTTAGATATAGGAATTATAAAATATTATTTGTATGCACAATTTCTTTCAATTCATAATTAAGAAATACAAACTATTTAACACAAGCAAAAATTGTACGCATAACTTTGGTTGGCTGACTAATATATTTTGTTTTGAGAAGAATTGAATGATATATATCTAACTATTGGATTCATTTTTAATATGTCTAGATTATTCTAACATTTAAAAAAAATTGTGAACTTGTTCCTGGTCCTGCATATAAACTTCGTAAACATTATTAAATTAGATCAAACTATTTTATATTGCTTATTAAGTGATCTAAAAGTTGTTCGCATGTAAAAATATAATTCTTTTAATTTTTTTTAGATTACAGATATTGTTGTTTTAAATCAACGATAAAATTTCAATATGAAGGCGTGCATCAAAATATTTTCTAAGATTTGCGTGTTCTGAAATTTCAACATATTATGAAATTCACTTGAATTAATTAAGATTGTTTTATAGAAATTTTTTTGGAAGCAAATCCCATGAACAAATTCTAGTTGTATATAGTTTAATTTAAACAAAAATACTAAATTTTGGATAGAATGATTCTATGAAATAATTTATGTTTTCTTAACTAAATTTTGTTCTCATTTTTCTTCCTGAATGTCCGCAAATTACTAAAAAAAAAAAAATCTTTATAAAGTCTCACTTTGGAAACATTAATTAGTGAGATAACAAGTAATAATTTTTCAGACTTGCAATAAATTATTCCTAGAAGATCCATTATAATTTATAAAGCATTGGAGACAGGGGATCTCCTTGTCTTAAACCTCTCTTATAATCAAAGTAAATTGTAATCTCACCATTTACAATAACTCTTGAACTTGCTGTTTCTAGCGGTGACCAAATCCAACCCAACGATCTTGATGAAAACCCTCGCCTCAATCACATTTAAAAGAAACTCCCAACTAACTGAATCGAAGGCCTTGGCAAAGTCGATTTTAATGAAAACTGACCCCTTGCGAGACCTTGATAGATGATGCAATATCTCACGAGTGGTAAATTAAGGATTTCATAGATAGTTTCAATCGAGATCTTGAATTAGGACAGAGCTTACGATCATCGGGTTGGGGGTTGCTGTTCAAATAAAAGATTAACTCTGTAATAATATTTTTTTCTTGAATATACAGAGTTATTAGAATTTATAATTAAATATGTAATTATAAAATTTATAGAAAAAATATGTCATTTTATAGTTTAAAAAAATATATGAAATTGTGTTGAAACTAATATTCTTCAAACATAATACTACATGGTTGAGCTCATTTCCGCACCCACCTCCCTTCTTTACACATTGTTTTGTTGAAAATTGCTCGGAGCTGTGTACGATGCATGTACCGTGTATAATTAGTGTTTTTGTAGTAGCGTCAAAGTACTAAAATGAATGTTTTGATTTTTCTTTTTCATTTGTATTTCATGAGTCATGACACATAACAGGTTTTATTCAGAGGCCTCTATTTCCAGTGGAGGTCAGAATGAAGCATTTCTCTTGGGTTGATTATTGTGAGGGTTAGAAATTTATGATAAATGTTATTAAATTACGTATACGAATACTAATCAGAACCGTATCATCTATTCAATACTAAAATCAGTATAGTATGAAGGAAGCAAAATATACGATGAAAGAAACATATATAGCTCCAAAATCACATTCTATCTCCAAAAACGAGTGAAGCAAAATTTGCTTATGAATAATTGAATGTTTTTGTGGACTCTATTGAAAACTGGCTCCTCTGTTTTGTAGGGCTCTGTTAAAAATTAGCATTTTTATTTTCTTATGCATGAATATTGTTATGTATGCACAATAATTAGAAGAGAGCTGGTGAAGGTCATCTCGTTCTTTAACCTATGTTCCTGCAGCTCCAACGTTAACGTCAGCTTAGTTGGGAGTTATGTATGCACTTATGGAGGAGCCATTAAATGCACCTCAATCACAACACAACTCTATCAATCACAACGTTAACGTCAGTGTTAGAAAGTCCATTATCTATAGATCGGCCCTGCATTGTGGTTTTAGCTTTCGTCTGAAGATTGTAGTAAGTTTTTTTTTCCAATTACGGTCTTATTTTAGGTTGTAAAATTAAAATTGATTTTGAAGGTTTGATCATGAAATTTTTGGTCTAGAAAATGTCTCAAGTAGTAGTAAATGTGTACCACAGATGCGAAATTTCAGTCGCACCGACCTGCACATTTCCCGTTACTAACTCAACCAGTCTTGATGCTAAGAAGACATATATATGTTGGCATTCGTTTGCTCCCTAGCCAGTTCGATATGACAATCAGTGCACGTTTGAACACTGGACCACCTGGCTCAGTAGAAAAATACCAGTTATTTAGCATTAAGAACGAAATGATATGGCGTATGGTGCTTGAATATACCACTCCGATACTGAATTTTAAACTTCTTGATTTAGTGGTTGAGTCAGTACCAATAGTTAGTCACACCAATTATGGCCCATACTCGGTAGTGTACCTGGAAGTAGTAGAGAAATACCAGTGTCTGATTCAACCATATATTGTGATGACCCACCCGAAATACCGGTACCGGAGGATTTGCATAATTATTTTGACCAGCTAAATAATGATACTGGCTAAGACACAAGCTTAGACCTTGGTGACCCGGTTGTCGGGGTGTGAGGCGTAGAAAGTTGCACTGGAGTGCGGGTATGTGAAATGTTCCAGGTCTCAATGCTCTCTCTTTGTTTGGTTATGGACAGGGCATCGAACATGAGACATTTAATTACCTCTCTGCTATCCTTTGGGTTCACCCTCGATGGACTTACCGTTCATGATCGGTCCACCGAGAGAGATTATTGATTATGGGGATGTTTAACTATCGACGGGCGCAATGTCCCGCCGTTAATTACACCAGCAGACCCTCCCGAGTCAAGCTGAATACCTCGTTCATTCCCGAATTTGTACCTATGTTTATGTGAACTGAATAATAAGGCTAAAAGAGGGGCTCATCTATTGGTTTTGATTTGGTTGGTTCTCACTATTATGTATGTTTGATTTCAAGAATACAAACTGACCAGATACCACAATTTCTCTTGGTGTCAAGTTGTGACAAATGGTGGTGCAAAGTAACAGCAAAATAGCAGGAAAGTGTGCACTTTGCAGTTTTTTTAGATTTGTCATTTTCATGTGATTTATCTACTTGGCCATTTTAAGAGTTCTTCATATGGATTTGAAGCTTGACATGTAATCTATCAGATGGTCAAATATGGAGTTTTTGTATGAAGTACAGCTATGATGAACAGTAGAGTGAAACCATGGCAGTGCAACAGCACATTTTACTATTTTTTAGTTTTAGCAGAAAATTGGACTTTGCAATGAAGATTTGAGACATTTAGAGATTGGTTTTGGGTGATTTGATTTCACAGCTTTGTAGAGGGGTTAACAAAGAGTAGTTGAGAACTGAGCTCGTGTCATTTGCAATTTTACCCTTCTTTATATTGATTTTTAAAGAAGGGTACCTGTCAGCTATTACACTTGTTCTTAGTCATCAGTAAAAGGTCCATGTTTTGAGATTTTATCAAACAGTGATATGATTTTAGTTTATAATCATGAGGTGAATAGTCTCAAGGACTCATATGATTTTGATCACATTTTTGTACATTTATTTGGTATTTATTTCAAGGGTGTGCATGTATACAGGTACATGCACATTTATCATTTTTATCCAACTTTGAAGCTTGATTCTGGGCAATCCAGTAAGCAGAAATTTTAGTGCTTTATATGATTTTAAAGAAGAGAATCCAATCTACCTCCCTTTGAAATTTCATGATTTTTCAAGATTTATTTGTCTGCTTAAGGATCAAGAAAATGTAGAGGTAAAATATGACAACTGTGAATTTTGAGCTGTGCAGTTTTTGTCTTTTAGAAAGTGCTAACTTTGGAGGATTATTGTGAGAGATCTGCTCAACCAAATTTGATGTTTTTTATATGAAAATTCTCAGAAAATGATTCTCTATATTCTGATAATATTTTATGAATTTTGGGGCTTCCTAGCTGTACCAGAAAGGAGTCTAAACATAGGGGTAAACTAGGAACTGTACTGGTATTTTGCTGGTTTTTTCATATTTCAAATGCAGAACTTCAGAAAATCATATAAAATGCATAAAAAAGGCTAAAAATGTAAAGTTTTGGTCTAAGTTGTGTGTTTTTAGTCCTCTATATGCCAGTGTGGTTTATTTTATATTTTGGTCCCTGTACCAGTCTGCACTGACTGGTTTACCAGAACAAGTCATCTTTGCTGTTTCGAGGGCTTTCTTTGTACCAGAAGCCCTTGCATTGTACTTTGTTGCTAAGTTTGGATTTGGTACCATACCAGAGGCTAGTTGTAAGTCTTTGTGACTCAGGTAAGGGTCTGATTCATGACATAACCTTGCATAAGTGGATTTAACCCACCGTTTAGCATACCAGAAGCAAAAAGAAAAGATCAAAGCTCTAAGCAGTTCATTATTTTAATAAATTTGAATATAAAAGGCTGCCAGAGCCTGAATTTTTGCAGGGAAGCCCCTCGTTTTGTTAAAATCATGTCTTTAGGTGTTCTTTTCACTTGATTTATGGACATATGATTAAGAAATCATTGGTTCAAATATACAAATGGCAAATTTCAGCATGGCTTATGCCTACTTGCAATTTGAACTTCCCATCTCTCACTATTTGTATGCTAGTTCTTTAACCTTTTGGTATTTATATAACTTAATGCATATATATATATCAAGAAATTAAATTCCTTTGATACAAATAGGTCCATTTTATTGGAGAGATCATCAAGAAGTCATAGGTTTAACCATACAAATGGCATATCTCAGCCGAAGCTGATGCCTATTTGTAGTTTAGACCTCCTTCTCTCACTATTTGCATCTAGTTCCTAATTTTGTCAGTATTTCTGCAAATTAACGCATCAATCACTGATCAATTAGATTCTTTATGCAAATAGGTCCTTTTTGTTGAGAGATTGATAGGAGAAGCCAGCTGGCTCCACCCTATCAGCTCTTGTGTGTTTTATATATATTTTTTTATCCATTTTATTTGTCTTCTAATTTTCTTTAAAAGTAATCTAAGGGCTCTGATATTGAGGGAGCCATTTGCCTCAACTTCCACATCTTCACCAATTTCTTACATTGGAGGAAAATTACAAGATTGAAAGAAAAGAAAGGGCAAAGAAAGGGAATCCGAAACAGTAATCTTTGAAGAACATATTTATATTACATTTTTTATAAAAATCAGAAGCTAAAAAGGAAAAGAAACACATTCTTTTTATATTTTTATGTAGAACAGTAAGCAAAAGTCGTGTTTATTTATATTGAGAATCTCTGGCTTCATTGTTTTGATCAACTATTGAGTTGGAATCATGCCTCATCTCTATTCTTCTTCTTTTTTTTCATCATTCTTACTGTTGCATTGGTTGCTACAGAAGAGATCCTTGTTTATTAAAAATACAGATCCTAGGTTATGAATAAAACCATAATCTGAACCCTCATTCAACAGAACATAAGAGAAACAAAATAAAAAAAAAGAACAAATATCAATCAAAGCAAGAAGTAGAGGCCGGGAAGAAAAGGAAAAAAAGAAAACATTAGAAGAAAGAAGATTTCAAGCTCCAAATAAGAGAGATTTTATTCATCCATGGTAAACCTTACAAACAGTGACCTTTTTTAGGCAATTACATTGCAAAAATAGCAATTAATATTTGTTCCCGGCCTCTACTTCTTGCTATTTTCAAAATGCAATTAAAGACTAAGGAAAATTTTCCTATAAAGAGTGATATGACATTACAATTATATATTTTGAAACTTATTCTGAAGAAATAAATAGACTTGATTGTGAAAATTATTGCTAAAATTTTGAAAAGAAATTTGCCAAAGACCGAGCGAGTCTTCGCATAGTGAGTGTCAATATTCGTTGTAACGCACCTTTCAACGTCTATCTTTCACATTACTAGTGGGTTGGCACAGATGGTGAGGCCCACTAAGAAGGTAACGCACTCATAAAGACCTCTGTTGGGCTCCCAATTTACATAAATATTTATGACATGAATAAACCCACTCATTCGTCAGTTCTAAATACTTTTTGTTGGAAAAAGTTACAAAAATGTCACTCATTTTGGTTTAATATTATTATTTAATGTTGTGCTTTTTGGAACAATTTCTTTGTAATTTATACTGCAAATAATTGATATTAATTATAGCTTTTCATGTTGAGAACAATATGTGCCAGTGATGATTCTCATAAAGCATTTTCTTTGGAGTGACCATTAAGGCTGGTTAAAAAGAAAATACCAAGCATATGAAAATTGTTGTTTGCCAGTGATGATATCTCACTGGTTTTGCAGTTTACAAACTAGTAAACATTGCATTGTATTATAACTATTGTAGAATAATATCATTCAAAAGAATTGTGCAGTAAGTAGTCCTGTCATTTACTGTTGAATTTCAGGATGAGTTTGGAATTTGCTATGGATTAACAAACACGAGTGAGAGAGCCCATACTAGAATTTGCACCGAAGGAATACATTACTTAGCCCAAGGCCCAGCCCAATTAAATGACTAAACCATTTATTATTACAATTCAATTCAATTCAATTCATATAATCTAAGGGAACACAATATTTCTTTTTACATCTGAACTGTCTCGTTAAAATTTGCACGAATATTAAAGATATCTGATACTTACATTTCACCTCAAACTTGGTTTGGATTCTGATTAAACGATCTGAATCTAAGCAATATTATATTACCTGATATTGACTCACTCAATTTTAGCAAATTTATCAGGCTTTAATAAAGAATTGATGATTTAATTCAATTTTTATGGGAAGCAAATTAGGAAACAAATTAGAAATTCAATTTCGACGAAAAAAATTAGAATTTTTGAATGTTTCAATGGGATAACAAAAAAAAATTTAAAACCAATTGAAATTCACCCATATCTCCAATAGGTCAATTTGCACAACCAATTCTTCTTCATGATCGTCAGAACAAAAAATAATAATTACTGTTAAAATATCTTCTTTTTTTAAATACTTGGTAGAGATTTCTGTTAGAATATCAAAAATCGTTTTTACATGAAATTTGCAAGAGAGATCTTTTTAGTCCCCACTCTTACATTTAAAAAAAATAAACACTTTTTCATTTGTTTGCGATAAAACATTAATTACTTTCTATTTCTCAATCCAAACTTAATCTAATAATTGTAAATGAAGGGAAAGAGGAGTTCCCATGGAAATTTCCACAATCTCTCTCACCACTTTTTCTCTAGAACATGGTCTAAAGAGTACCTCCTAAATTAATCAAGGAGATACAGTGAATAGAATGACCACTTAGAATGTCTAATTTCATTTAGGGGGTGATTTTATGAGACCAATATTTTTTTATATTTCAGTAAAGTTGGAGGTCAATTTACCAAGCTGTTTATAACATTGAAGATCTCCATTAAATTCGAACATGAAATTTACTGGATCATTGTCTTTTGCCACTTAATCAAAGATTGATTCTCAAAGACCAACAATTTTGAAACTTATTACCATCATTTTAGATTTTACTCCACTTCGGTGAAGTAATTCCACATGATGCATAATCATCTCCACTCTGCTCATGTGATTTTTATATGAAAATATATATGGAGATCAAATTTTATACTTTTAGAATTATTTACTATTTTTTAAATAGGTAGAAAATCACTTATTCTGAATCATTGAAAATAGTGATTTTTTACTTATTTAAAAAAGTAATAAAAAATTATAAAAAATACATAAAATTTTGTTACAAAGTACATTTGTATATAAAGATCATGTTGAACGGTTTGAATCAACATTTTGAACTTTGAAAATAAATAAGGATCATTCTTTATTATGAATATATAGTCTTTTTTTTAATCAAAATTGTGTGTTAGGAAAAAAAAGATAACATAACTTTTCTTGGATTGTTATTTGAAGTACGAAGCAATGGCGAGCAGATGATATTTTTTTAAATAAAATTTTTGTAACGGGTTGAACAAAAAGATGTCACAATAATGGAATGAGGAATAAAAGTATGGCACTAAAAAAAGGTTTTCATTCGGACCTTCATTTGACCCTATGTTGCATGGATACGGGTATGGATATCGTATCGAATACGATACAGATCATACAGCGATACAGTAATTTTCAAAAATCTAGAATATGATACAGCTATTATACATATTATTTTTTTATTATTTTACTATTCACACTTGTTTATTTCAATATTACAAAAAAATAGAAATCCTACATATATAAAAATTAAATATGTTGAAATAAATATGTTGGTCAAATAAACATTTAATTTAGAGAATAAACAAACATTAGGGGAAAAGATATATGTTATTTTTCTGCCTGTGCTGTTAGATTGCTTTCTGTGTAGGATCCAAATCGGCTTAAATTCAAAATCATAAACAGTAACGCTAAAATTTCAAATCCAACAGTTGAATCCTTCTGTGTATGACCAAAATGAAATGGTACAACAAGTTATAATTACACATTTTGGAAGAAAATAATTCAGGTACGACAAGTTTGTAAGCTAATGTGTAACAGGTTATTATTACACATTTCTTGCTAAGATTCAACATCATGTTTTTTGGAAAGGGCACAAATTGCAAGAAGAACCGGTCCTAATTAATTAGGAAAACGTGTCGGTCTAGTATCGAAGACCCTATTTGACCGTATCAGGCACAAATCAGACGTATCTCGAAAGCCCCTATTTGACCATATCAGGCACAAATCAGTCGCTGCAGAGAGCTACTTGGTCTTAAAAAGTCTCAAAACAGCTCCAACAATCCTAATCCTTCCTCTCTCTCGAAGAACTCCATATCTCATTCGAACCCTATTCCTACTACTACTTCGGCAAGATCCTTAAAATATTTTATCCATGGAAACACCAGATGATTCAGCTCTCAGCTTACCGTTACTTCACCGGGATCGGGATTCGGATGCGGATTCTGTTTCAATGTCTGCCCGTTTATCCCTATCCTCTTCCTCCTCGTCCGAGAGGAATGAGCAGGATATACCTCGTCTTTCTCTAGATTCTGACAAAATCCCGCCACGTGTCAGGATGATCCGGGCTCGTTTGGGAGCAGCTCGGGCTGGTCGAAGCCCAATTAGAAGGACGCTGGTCCCACCTGTCAGAGGTGCATCTGTTGATAGTCCGAGAATGAACTCCAGTGGTCAGATTGTTTTCCAAGGGTTGGAAAGAAGCTCTAGTAGCCCTGGGAGTTTCAACGGCGGTCCCAAACCTGTCCGGTCGAGGAATGGAATGGAGAGATCGTACTCGGCTAATGTGGTTCGGGTTAGCCCGGTCCTTAATGTGCCTGTTTGTTCTCTGCGTGGTTCGACCAAATCCGGTTTTGTTTTTGGTTTGGGCCAGTTGTTTTCTCCCCAGAAGAAGGATCGGTCTGGGGATGGTTCTGTTCGACCTGGGTCGGCTCTGGCTCGAACCGCCTCCAGGGCAAGGGTTTAGAAAATAGTTGAGTTGAAATTTTTTTAGGAGAAATAGGTCGATAAATTAACCGAAATTTATTTTATGCTTTAGAAGGTTTTTAATTTCTTTTTGTTTTTTTAACCACCAATTGGTTTTGGGGCTGGTGCATCTTTTTTTCGCTCACAATAGCGTGTAAATATTTTGTTAATTTGTCTGATTTTGCTTGTTGTTAACTTAATGAGAAGATTACTTTCTTTCATGTTCAGAGTTGTTTTACAGTTCTTGTATGAAGTTTATTGATATCATGTAAGAATCTTGTGCGATTTCAGTATGGAACTTTATTCAAACTGGGATCAGAAAATGCATACTGGTACGATCACTGGTACAGGACCAGTCGGTACTGGCTATATGTGCCAAATGTCCAAGATGCGGGGTTGAACATGAATATATGATGCATTTGTTTTTCTATTGTCCACTGTCAAGGGCTACATTGCGGGCATCACAATTGGGGCTGAGGGTTGATCACTTACCAGTAGACTTCACAACCACATTCAACACAAAAAATCATTTTTGCAAACACGGCTTGGTGTCGATGGAAGGCCAGGAATGAAATTCTTTTCTCGGCAAAAGGACCTACCCACTTATCGGTGCTGAAGCAGGTGAAACAGATGGAGGTGCCAGTGCAACAGGACACAAGGCAGGTACCGGTACAACTCATGCAACCTATCAGGTACACAGTGATATTTGCATCGTGGCTTGATTCAAATTTTTTTTTTTACTTATTTGAAACAACTTCCAAACTCAAACTTTGTTTATCAGAAAAAAAAACCAATAATTTTGTTCTCATGTTTTAATTGTAAATTTTTAATGAATCAGGGTAGATGAAAAGAAAAAGTTGGTAATAAAATAATGTGTACAATAAAATATGTATTGAAACAAGGGTAGCAGAGTTTAATTTATGTCATACAACATTTATAAGGGAGGAAAAAACAAAGAAAGCAGAGAGATTCTGATATTTTGGAACAGAGTGCAAGGTTAGGCTTTGGCTAGGTATCCCTTTGTGCAGTTCCTTAATTTCATATTTGACCCTTTCTGACCAAATTCAAACTTTTACACTGCCGAATTTATGTGGGTTTCTGTAATCCAGATTTGATTTCTTTTGGTAAACCTACTCCTCGCCGCTATCTAATTCTCATCGTTGCACTCCGACAGTTGGATCTACTCACTGTTGTCGTCCGACAGTCGGATCTACTGACCGCCTCGCTTCAACGTCCGGATCTACTGACCGCCGCGCTTTGAAGTCCCGCCAATTATTCTAAACCATGTTGGAATTTCCTAAAATATTCTAAACCATTTTCAAATTTTCTAAAATATTCTAAACCATTTTCTAATTTTCTAAAATATTCTAAATCATTTTGGAATTTTCTAAAATATTCTAAACCATTTTGGATTTTCCTAAATTATTCGAACAATATTCTAAACCATTTTGGAATTTTCTAAATTATCCTAAACCATTTTGGAATTTTCTACTGTTGGGAGGTAAAGAACAAGTCTGTTGGGGTTAGATGTTAATTATTCTAAATTATTCTAAATTCGTTCCTTCGTCAACCTCTTGAATGTTAATGTTCCCATAACATACTGTTGGGGTTAGATGCTGAAGCGTTCAAGGAGTAATTTTTCGAGCACCCTGTGAGCATATACCAATACCCGACCAAATGGAGAAATATGGAAATCAAATAAGAAGCCAACACAAACAAGTAATCAAGCACAAGAAAATAAAAGAGAAACACAAAATTTTACGTGGAAACCCTTTCGGGAAAAACCACGGGAGCACACGGTGCAAATTCACTAGATCAATAGAGTATTTACATATACAAGGAGATAATCAAGCCATTAACACTTATTCTAACACTCTCTAACAATTTCATACACTAATTTGATATTTCTTAGTGTATTATGGTGGATTGAGTCAGGAGAAGAATAGAATGGACGGCTTGGAGTTCAAATCACATCTCTGTGTCTCCATTCACTTAATGGCTTAATGGGCCAAAGCCCATTTGAGTTTCAGCTTCAACATCATCACATACAACCTGTCAAACACAGTATCGACCATTTGAAAATAAGTATACCTCCACTTTACTTTGAACAGTAGGACGAAAAACACCAGCAAAAATCCCGCCACAAAACCAAACTCTATGAACAAATACAACCACTTGTCCCTATCACCAGCATTTTTTAAATCAGAATCATTGTGACCATCACTCTGAGGAAGTATCTCACTGCTACCACAACTCGTCTTCAGTGGGGGTCCACATAGGTATGGATTACCACTATAGATTGACGGGTCATCAAGTGCCTGCAACTGATGCCCAGTTGGAATGCTCCCAGATAGATTATTGTAAGAAAAATTGAGCACTTCCAAAGAGTATAAAGCGGATATGCTTTGCGGTATAGTCCCAGACAGGTTATTCATGTGAAAGTCGAGTGACTCTAGAGATGTCATTTTTCCGATTTCAAGCGGAATGTTTCCAATTAAGAGGTTGTTGGACAAGTTTAGATTCAATAAACCAGCAAGAAAAACTATCTCCTGAGGTATCTCCCCGATTAGATTGTTGTTTGACAAATCCATACTCTTCCATAATTTAAGACCTCTATAATTATACTCAAGTTTCAACCCTTTGGTCATTGCATTTAAATTCTCACCACTATATGTTGCCGAAAAGTTGGACAATTGATCACTCATCCAAGTAAAATTGTCCAAACCTCTTGGTAGCCGTCCATAAAGGTTGTTATTTGCAAGATCTAAGACTTGTAAATTTTTGAGTTGTGTCAACTTGGATGGGATATTACCAGAAAGTAAGTTGGACCGCAATCTTAGGAATGCCATCTGGGGAAAGCTTTCTCCTACCCAATCGGGTATTATCCCGTGAAAATTATTTTCTCCAAGATCAAGCAATTGTAATCCTCTGCAAAATTACAAATCAAATGGAAACTCTCTAGTTAGACTGTTGTTTTCAAGACGAACCACTGCTAGATCGACTGAACAACTCAAAGAGCTGGGCACAACTCCAGAGAGCCTATTATTTGCAAGATTTACTCCTCCAGTGATGTTTGACCAGCAAGGAGGAAGATGCCCCGATAAACTATTACTCGAGAGATCAAGAAACCTCAAACTAGTTAATCCACAAGGAAACAATTCTACAACTTCAATAGTGTGATTGTTCGAAACAATCAATTTATTCTTATATGGTGACTTAAAGTTCTTACGCAGTTGTCCTGACAAGGAGTTATTCGAAAGATCCAGAGACTCCAAACTTGTAGGAAGAAATGGTATTTTACCCACAAGCTGATTATTACTCAAATCCATATACATGAGTTTGGTCATGTGCACCAAGCTGGCTGGCAACTTCCCTCTAAGTACGTTGTTCGACAAATAAAGGGATCCAAGTGAAGATAAGCTCCATAACCAATCGGGTACACTGTCATCAATTCCAGTGTCTGTCAGATCTAGATACTCAATTTGTACTTGTCTCCGGACCCATGAGGGAAATTTTGGCCCTACATTATTTGAACTCAACGAGATTGTATTCAATTGAAAAGAGGGTGTCCAATCACTACCAAACAAAATAGTTATGTTGGCATGTGTGAGGTCTAAATACTTGAGTTTTGACAAACCAGCTAGTTGAGTTTCTGATAGTAATCCTGTGAGGGAGTTAAAACCAAGACCAAGATTAACCAGATTTGTTAAATTTCCAATATCAGTTGGTATTGTACCATTTAGGTTATTCTCGCTAAGGTAAAGATAAGTTACACTTGTCATGTCCCCTATCCATCCTTCCAAAGTTCCGTTCAAGTTAGTAGATGAAATATCTAAATACTCCAGATTCCCCCGTGTGTAATTTGACAACTTTCTCAATAATAACTCTTTAATATCTCCTTCTATATTGTTGGCCGACAAAGATAAGTACGTTAATTTTGTCAGACTATGTAGTGGTGGCACCTTGCCTTCAAGTGAATTGTAATCAAGGGAAAGTTTGTTTAGAGAAGTTAGATTTCCCAGTGTAGCGGGATATGGCCCCACCAGGTTACAGTCTTCGAGAATTAGAACATTTAAACTATGTAAACTGACCACCCAATTGGGTATGGTGGTATTGAAGTTTTGAAAAGAAAGATGAAGCACTCTGAGAGAGGTGAAGTTCACAAAAGTGAGTGTATTGGGAATTTGGTTTAGATTGTTATCAGACAAAACTATTAACACTTCAAGCGATGATAGTTTGTTCAAACTTTCCACCCAGTCATTTGAATCTTTGAAATTAACTCCCGACATATCCATGTACTTTAGAGACCTCATATTAGATAACCACCATGTATTGGCGCTCAATATAAAATCGGAAAAATAATAGTCTTGCCCAAGATCAAAGTACAACAACTTAGAAAGGTTCCCAAGTTGAGGATGTATCATTCCTGACTAAAATTTAATATAAAGAGAGGAAAGGTAGAAGATGATATATTTTGTTATTTTTGTATTTCTGTATATTGATTCCAGATACATGCGGCTACTACATATATAGAATGAATCCTAGGCTAAATTTACAAAGACAGCTCATGCTAAATTAAAGGAATAATACAGCTCATCAATTATCCCATCAATTACGTGATTATTCCATTGGAGACTCATCTTGATCTTCTGTGAAAGAATCTTGCTGCAATTGTGTAATACCCCCCCCACAAGCCAATGTGGCAGGAGCCACAGTGAGCTTGTTGCATAGAGAGCGAAAGCGAGGAGAGGGTAGAGATTTCGTGAAAAAATCAGCAAGTTGGTCATTGGAGCATACAAAGCAAACCGAAAGTTGTTTGGAAGCAATTCTTTCTCGGACGAAGTGGTAGTCAATTTCTACATGCTTTGTTCGGGCATGAAACATGGGATTTGAGGCGAGGAAGGTTGCCCCAATGTTGTCGCACCAGAGAGTTGGTGGATTGGGTAATGGGACCCGGAGCTCACGAAGAAGGTATTGGAGCCATAGAATTTCGATGCATGTGAGGGCAAGGCTGCGGTACTCAGCTTCCGTGCTAGAGCGGGATACGGTTGGTTGTTTCTTGGCACTCCAGGAGATCAAATTAGATCCTAGAAAGATACAAAAACCAGTGGTGGATCGGCGATCATCTGGGCAGCCTGCCCAGTCCGCATCAGAGTATGCATTGAGTTGGAGATTGTTGGAAGCACGGATTGTAAGACCATGAGTGATAGTTCCTTGGAGATAGCGCAAGATCCTTTTAACCGCTACCCAATGAGTGATAGTAGGGTTATGCATGAATTGTGACACGCGGTTAACCGCAAAAGAAATGTCGGGCCTTGTGATGGTTGCATACTGTAGTGCCCCAACAACACTGCGGTAGAGGTGAGGGTCTTCAAAAGGAGCACCATCCGAAGCAGATAAAGGGGTGCCAGCAATCATTGGTGTATTGCAAGGTTTGCAAGTGAGCATGTTGGTTCGGTGAAGGAGAGATTTGATATATTTCGGCTGAGCAAGATGGATGTCATAATCATGTGAAGTGATTTCAATCCCTAAAAAGTAATGAAGCCGACCAAGGGTTTTAATTGCAAAATGAGTTTGGAGATGAGAGATGCATGATTGAATCATGGAGGGATCACTGCCGGTGATGAGAATGTCATCCACATAAACAAGTAGTAAGGTTGTATTGCCATTGTTGAAGGATAAAAATAGTGATGGGTCATATTGAGAGGCTTGAAAACCAAACTCAAGAAGGGCTGTGGTTAGTTTGTGAAACCAGGCGCGTGGTGATTGTTTTAGGCCATAGAGCGATTTGGAGAGTTTGCAAACATGGTTTGGTTTAGAGGGATCAGTGAATCCAGGTGGTTGTGACATATAGACAGTTTCGGCTAAGTCTCCATGTAGAAAGGCGTTTTGAACGTCGAGTTGTTCAATTGGCCAATGGGAAGAAACAGCGAGAGAGAGAATCAAGCGGATGGTGGTGGGTCGAACAACGGGACTAAAAGTTTCAAGGTAGTCGACTCCTTCATGTTGATGAAAGCCCTTTGCGACGAGGCGGGCCTTGTAGCGCTCGATAGTGCCATCGGATTTGCGCTTGATTTTAAACACCCATTTGCATCCGACCACATTCATTTGAGAATCAAAGGGAACAAGGGTCCATGTGTGGTTTTGAGCGAGAGCATTTATTTCTTGTGCCATAGCATTGCGCCACATAGGATCAGTGTTTGCTTGTTTGAATGTAGTTGGTTCGACATCTAAAGTTGTAGTATAGGCTACATGGTTGGGAAAGGTACGAGGCCGACGGGTATTGTCTCTTGTTCTAGTCACCATGGGGTGGATGGAAGTAGACTGTGAAGGGGATGAGGTAGCTGCTAGTGTTGAATTTTGGTGTGGTTCGGCTGGAGAGGGAGAAGGGATATTGGGTTGGTTTGGAGAGGTTGAGGCTGATCCGTTGGTAGTAGAAGCAGCCGGCCTAGAAGTGGGCTGTGGAGTCGGCCTAGAGGTGGGTTGTGGAATCGGCCTAGAAGTGTGTAGAGGAGAGGAGTTAGGTTGGGCTGTGGAGTTCGGTCCAGTAGGGAAAATAGAAGAAGTGGGCTGTGTAGAGGTATTGGGCTGTGGAGGAGAAATTGGAGTGGGCTGTGGAGGTAAATGCAACTGGGAATGGTTCGGCTGGGAGTAAATAAATGGAGCTAAGGTGTTTTCTGTTGACAGAGAGGTATGCTCCAGGGATGGTTTTGCAAAGGGAAAATTTTGTTCATCAAATTGAACATTTCTTGAGATATAAATCTTGTTTGTAGGTAAATGTAGGCATCTATATCCCTTTTGAGCAATGGCATAACCAAGGAAAATGCAAGGTAAGGCTCTAAGTTGTAATTTGTGTTGGTTGTAGTCCCGAGTGTAAGGGAAACAAAGGCATCCAAGAACCTTTAAAAAGGAGTAATTGGGTGTTTTATTAAAGAGGGTGGTGTAGGGAATTTTGTTGTTGGAGGGTAGGCGATTAATTAGATAAAGCGTGCTTGAGAAAATCTCATCCCAAAATTTAGAAGGAATAGATGCGTGAGACATTGAGGCAAGGGCAAGTTCAATTATGTGTCGATGTTTTCGTTCCGAGATACCGTTTTGTTGGGGTGTATATGGGCAAGTTGTTTGGTGTTGGATTTGGGGAAATTGGGAATGGATTGGTTTATATTCGGTTCCTCCATCGGTACGGAGAATTTTAATGGTGGTGTTTAGGAGGTTCTCAACTTGGCATTTGAACAAGGTAAAAATTTTTGGAACCTCGCTTTTGTGAGTCATAAAATATATCCAAGTGAATCTAGAAAAATCATCGACAAAAATTATATAGTACCGAAAACCATTAAATGACTCAATTGGGGATGGACCCCACACATCCGAATGCACCAGTTCTAAAGGAAAGGTAGTAGTAGACAAAGAAGGAGAGAAAGGTAAATGATGTGACTTAGCCATGCAACAATCATGACAAAGTTCAAGTTTATTAGAACTACAAGGTAAAGAGTGAGAATTTAAAATTTGCAAAGTGGTAGCATGAGAGGGATGACCCAAGCGGGCATGCCAAGTGGTGGCCGAAGCTCGTAAGCCAAGAAGTGCTTGAGGAGATCGGTTTGGAGAAGGCAAAGAGATAGTGTAGAGACCACTAGAAGAAGGGATTTGGAGGATTGTTGTCTTGGTGCGGAGGTCCTTCAAGGAACAAGAATTAGAAGAAAAAGAAAGCATTAGATGGGGATTATCGAGTAAAAGTTTAGAGATACTCAATAAATTTTTAGTGAAAGTAGGAACATGTAATATATCACAAAGGAGAAGAGAATGATTTGAAAGAAGAAGAGAAGAAGAACCAATGTTTGCGATTGGAAGACCGGTGCCATCTCCAATTTGTAGTTTGTCGGTGCCACCATAGTTGTAGAAGGTTGAGAGGTTGTTCAAATCACTTGTGACGTGATTTGTTGCACCAGAGTCCAAGACCCAATTCAAGGATTGTTGAGGTGTGGTGGGTTGAGCCGAATAAGCTTGAAAGGTGGGACGAGGCTTGTATTCGGGATCAGCGTCGAATCTATGCCAGCAGAAACGTGCCACATGGCCAACCTTTGAACATATTTGACAGGTTGGTTTAAGTTCTGTTGGATTAAAGGCAGATCTGGGCTGATAAACAGGCCGTGACTGATAACTGGGTCTTTGGTTGGTAGAATAAATGGGCTGTTGGTTAGATGGAGTAGGAAGTATTGGTTTCTGGGTTTGGGGCTGCTGATTACGGTAGTGCTTGTTATTGGGTCGAGGGTTAGCAGGTCTAGGATAGTGGGTATTGGTAGCTATTAAAGCGGACGGGTTGGCAGCAGAGGGAAGCGAAGGGATGGATGTTTGAGCAAGAAGACGTGCTTCATGGGTGAGAAGCATGCCTTGAAGGTCAGCAAAAGATAGATTACTGTTGAAGGCAGTGGTTACTGTCAAGACAAAATTGTTGTATTCGGGGGGAAGGCCGGTGGTAACAGCAAGCACAAGGTCATCATCTGGTACCGGATGACCAATGAACGAAAGTTCATCGGCAATACGGCGTAGCTTTTGAAGAAAATCAAAGCAAGAGAGAGAACCTTTAGTGGTAGTTTGGAGTTGTCGGCGGAGATCAGTAAGCCGAGCTCTGGAAGAGGAGGAGAAGGACCGTTGGAGACTCGTCCAAAGGTCAAAGGAGGTGGCGCTAGAGAGGACCTGACCTTGGACTGTTTCAGTAAGAGAGGAGCGAAGCCAGCCGAGCAGCATCTGGTCTTGGCGGGTCCAGGGTAAATGATTTGGATTAGGAGTAGAGGTGCCTGTGTCAGTGATAACAGTAGGAGAAGGTGGAGGGGTGGTGATGTATTTGGTCAAATTGAAGCCATGAATTATGGGGAGGAGTTGTGATTTCCATGTGAGATAATTGGTCAAATTGAGCTTTGTAGAGATAGGAGGGAAGATGGAGATTAAAGGATCTGAAGAGGGAGGAGGAGTAGGAGGAGGAGGAGGAGAAGTATTGGTAATAGGAATTTCAGCCATGGCGTTTGCCTAAGGCTCTGATACCATAAAATTTAATATAAAGAGAGGAAAGGTAGAAGATGATATATTTTGTTATTTTTGTATTTCTGTATATTGATTCCAGATACATGCGGCTACTACATATATAGAATGAATCCTAGGCTAAATTTACAAAGACAGCTCATGCTAAATTAAAGGAATAATACAGCTCATCAATTATCCCATCAATTACGTGATTATTCCATTGGAGACTCATCTTGATCTTCTGTGAAAGAATCTTGCTGCAATTGTGTAATACTGACAAACCCGTGTTAGACAAATTGAGATACTTTAAGTTTCTAAATGCGCCAATAAAATCTGGAAATTTATTCCCACTAAAATCATTGAAGCTGAGATCTAAGTGCTTCAGATCACTAAGAAATAACAAAGATGGGCTGATCTTCCCTGTCAAGCCAGGGTGGTATATTCAATCAGAGATGATACCTTAGTAATAATCCAGCTCAACGTTGGTATTTCGAATGTTAAGCTTGACAACATGACCTGTTTGATTGTTGCATCAGATCCCTGCCCAGTTGCCGCATTTTTCACCTCTCCATGAAGCGAGACGACTACTCTCATCATCGACACTGGCTTTGAATTGAAGCAGGGCATCTCTCTCATGCTGAATACAGCAGTTTGCCGAGAAGGCTTGAATGAGTAGGAGGAGGAGGAGGAAATTGGGTGAGAAATAGCACATCTTGAATTAATGTGAGAAGCTCTCAATGGTTCACCAACATATTCCAGTTGCACCTACTTATACAAGTAGATATGTTGATGTGACACGTCAGCTCATGAAGGCAGTCATCCAACTTTCTAGAAGATATGTTGACGTGAACCTTCTACTTACAAAAAATCCAGTGGAATAAAATAAAAGATTGTATGGTACTTCAATTCTTTGGTACTAGTCTTTTACTCAAAAAAAAAAAATAAAATAAAATAAAAAACCTACGGTACTAATCATGTCTATGTTACTTCATGAGAAATTGAACTTTATTTCAAATGAAATATATACGGGCACAATTAATTAATTTGCAACTTAATTTGTAGTTTTGATGTGTTGATCATGCCTTACATTAACGAATCAAATTATAAAAAATCCAGCTATAAATACAAACAAATTTGTCGATGCCATGTAGAATCTAATTAGAAAAGCCGTAACTCCCACGGCAATTTAATTATTGAATCTGACAAATCAAATTTCTTCCACAAAATTGTAATAGTGTTGTTGATAAGAGACGACTGTCATTTTAAGCAAAGACTTCAATTGCTGAATTTTCCACAGTGAAACCTACTGTTAATTATTGGACAGCCTCATAATTTATTTATTTAAGTGATGAATTGACCGATGACAACTACAGATGAAAGCTACACGTTCTTGATTACATGAGGCACAGATATAATAGTCACATGGACCGGAATTCATACTTACCTATGGGCTACGGACCAGAAGAGAGAGTTCTAGACCATAAGTTGTTTCAAATTCAACTAAGAAAACTATAGAGCCTATATTGAGCATGCACCATAGGTCTTGGTTCATTCTATCGACCCTTTCTTACCTGATGATCATATAATTGAGGTAAAAGTGCATACAAGTGGACTAAAATGAAGGAAGAGATAAGGGAGAAAGCCCATACGTACTGGAATTCGCACCAAAGGAAAACCTTACTTGCATAGCCCAAGGCCCAGCCCAATTAAATGACTAAAATATTTATTATTACAATTCAATTCAATTCAATTCATATAATATAAGGGAACACAATATTTCTCTTTACATCTTCACTGTCTCGTCAAAATTTACACGAATATTAAAAATTTCCGCTACGTATATTTCATCTCAAACTTGGTTTGGATTTAATTAAATTTTTCCAAATTGATCAACAAATTTGAAGAAAAGAAAGACCTTTTTTGAATGGGAAACAAAACTAGAAATTCAATTTTGACGGAAAAAATTTGAAATTTTGAATCTTAATTTCAATGGGATAACAAAAATCACCCCTATCTCAATAGATCAATTTGCACAACCAATATTCTTCTTCATGTTCGTTAGAACAAAAAAAAATAATTACAGTTAAAATATCAAAAAATCGGTTTTACATGAGATTTGCAGGGGAGATCGATCTTTTTAGTCTCCACTCTTACATCTTAAAAAAAACACTTTTTCATTTGTTTGTGATTAAACATTAATAGCTTTCTATTATTTCTCTATCCAAACGCAGCTCAATAATCTGTAAATGAAGGGAAGGAAAAGTTTCGATGGTCATTTCCGCAATTCCTCTCACCTCTTCTTCTCTAGAACACGGTCTAAACAGTACCTTTTAAAATAATCAAGAAGATACAGTGAATAGGAATTACTTAGAATGTCTAATTTCATTTAGGGGAGATTTTAGGATACCAATAATTTTTTATATTTGAGTAAAGTTGTAGGTCAATTAATTTACCAAGCTATTTATAACATTCAAGATCTCCATTAATTTGGAACATGAAATTTACAAGAGCATTGCCTTTTGCCATTAAATTAAAGATTGATTCTCAAAGACCAACAATTTTGAAATTTATTACCATCATTTTAGATTTTACTCCACTTCGGTGAAGTAATTCCACATGATGCATAATCATCTCCACTCTGCTCATTGTGATTTTTATATGAAAATATATATATGGAGATCAAATTTTATATTTTTAGAATAATTTTACTATTTTCAAATAGGTAGAAAATCACTTTATGAATCATTGAAAATAGTGATTTTTTACCTATTTAAAAAAGTAATAAAAAATTATTAAAAATACATAAATTTTTGTTACAAAGTACATTTGTATATAAAGATCATGTTGAACGGTTTGAATCAACATTTTGAACTTTGAAAATAAATAAGGATCAATCTTCATTATGCATATATAGTCTTTTTTTTTATCAAAATTGTGTGTTAGGTGATAGGTTTAATTTATATATATGTTCGATCAGGTTTTCATCGCATAATAGCACCAAATATCATGTATTTTAGTATAACTTAGGATTAAATACCCCTAGAATCAAGTTACTGCATTTGTCTATGTGAAATTCGCAGGAAAACAAGAAAAAGGACCAAAGTGCGGACGCACTGAACTTTAGTGCGGCCGCACTAAGCACTTGAAAGAAAATCCAAGGTCCAGCAAGCCCCAGAGGAAAAGTCCGAGAGGAATGCGGACGCACTAAATATTGGTGCGGACGCATTTCCTACTTAGCCGAATTTTGGTGAAGAAATCCAGCAACTTAGAAGAAAATGCGACCAGAATGCGACCGCAGGGGACCCGCATTTTCTACTTACAGAAATTTCCACTCCTGAGCCAAAGAAGAACAGAAAGGTCCGAGAGTAATGCGGGCGCACTGGGAAGCAGTGCGGACGCACTCAGCACTTAGGGTGGAATTCAGAACAGAAAATGAAGCGCGTGCGACCGCAGTGCGGGCGCACTTGGGCCGCATTCAGCCTAAAAACTGCCATTTTGAGGATTTTCTATTTTCGGCGCATCAGACCACGTCTCAAAAGGTGGAAAATAGAAGGTGGAAACGTGGGGGACACGTTGTGACAGATTTAGAGTGATTCCCCACGTCCATATGCTCCAGATCCATTATAAAAAGAAAGGAATTTCTTCTCCATAGGCATCACCATTCTAAGAGAGATTTTCACGAGATAGGGAATCAAGAGGAAGGAAGTCGAATTCTCACAGCAATTGCAAGGAAGGCGAAGGTTTTGATTAGGGAAAGGGTGTATTCTATTTCTCTAGTTAGTTTCTCTTTGTCTTTACTTATTTTGTACTTGAATTCATGATGAATACTTGCATCTCCATGAGAGGCTAGTTTCTCTCTAGGGGTTTAGGTCATGTAGCATGAACTTGTTTAATTCTATTTTACTCGGATTTTAGTTTTTATTATGATTGTTTGATTTGATGTTAATTTCTGTGATTTATTATTTGTGATGTTCCATGATTTGTACTTGAATTGTAGCGTCCCGCTTTGATCATTTAGACCCAAAGTAGATTAGGATCATATAGGATAGTATAAATTGTGATTATACCTTAGGATTTGAATTATAAGCGACCGTACTTTTGTATTCAAGTCTGGAAAAATAGAAATTAAGGTTAGGGTTTGGTGAAGGACTTAGCGGTGAAGCCAAAACTTGATTGGGACACCTTAGAACAAATATCGATATATACACTTGAAGCACGTGATTAAATATCCCTCTAGGTTAGTGACAGCCCTAGAATTCGAGGCACATTAATCCGTCCACCCAAAGTATTCGTATTAATATTTGTTCCAAAGGCTAACTTAGGTTAGAAACCTCGTCATAATCAAACATGAATTTAAACAAACCGAGTAGATAGAATTAGCAAGGGATTGTGGACCGAATACCCCTAGACTTCTCAAACTTGATTTTTCACCCGACCTTTTATTGCTTTTTGTTACGAACTTTTAGTTTACTTTAATTTTCCTTTAAAAACGAAATTACACAAAACCCCCCTTTTTACTTTTATTGTTCAGTTTAGAAGTAGTTTTCTTTATTAAAAATTAGTATTTCCCTATCTCCTTGCGGATCGACACCTTAATACTACAATCGATAGGTTGTGCGCTTGCAACTAACCTATTCATTGAGTACGAAGGTTTTATAAATTTAAAGGCAAAAAGAGTACAAAATCTCTATATCTAAAGTACTCAACAAGCTTTTTGGCGCCGTTGCCGGGGAGAATAGGATAGATACTGGTTTTTATTTTAGGAAAGTACTTTTAATTCTTAGTTTCCTTATTTACTTTCCAGAAAATTAAAAATCCAAAAATAGTTTATTTCCTTTTTTACAATTTCTGAAATTTACTTTCCTTATTTAGAAAAAAATCCAAAAATATTTTACTTTCCTTATTTAATTTTCTGCACTTTACTATTCTCTATTTCTATTCTCTCTCTTTCACATCACATCTCTTCTCTCATAGGTTTAAGCGCTGGCACCGGTCACAAGAAGTCAAACCGCAAAGATCAAAGCCGGCGAATCCTCTCTTTCTCAACCAATGGCGGGTCTAGATCCCGAACTAGGGATGCCACGCAACTTTGGAGAGGATGAATTTCCGGAAGGCCTTATCAATCAAGGCTTTCACGATCTCAATAACAATCCGCCACCTCCTCCTCCACACAACAACCAACCACCACCACATCCACACAACAACAATAATCCACCCATTCTCAATAATAATCCTCTCTTCGGTGTCAATCCAAACAATAACGGAAATGGCCGTAATCGCCAACAAGGCCACCGCTTCGGTTTCATTCCTCAAGGCCAAGATCCACGCGAAATCAAGCCCTCTCTCATCCACTTGCTTGGCCAAAGTCAGTTTGGGGGAGCCCTAAACGAAGATCCACATGCCCACTTGGCGGTCTTTGAAGAATCTTGCGGAACCTTCGCTAGAGAAGGAGAAGAGCTCGACAACCTCAAGCTCAAATGCTTCCATCTATCCCTCCGTGACAATGCAAGGACCTGGCTAAGGACCGTGAATCGGGATCACATAAGAAGATGGGACGACATGGAGAAGTTATTCTTAGGAAAATACTTCCCTCCATCCAAAACCCAACACTTCCGAACAAAGATCACGACGTTCAAGCAAGCCGAGGGAGAGTCTTTAACCGAGGCATGGGATAGATGGGCCGAGCTCCAGCGCTTGTGCCCTAACCATGGCCTCGACATGTGGTTGCTCTTTCAATTTTTCTTTGCAGGTTGCACGATAGCCACCAAGACCCATTTGAATTCAGCCGCCGGAGGTAATATGTCAAAGATGGATCCTGAGCAAGCCATGCTAATGATTGAGGACATGGCGATCAACCAAAGGGAGTGGACGGCCGAAAGAGGTGGACAAACCCAAACCACACTGGGAATCCTGAAAACCGATGAAGTTACCGCCTTGAGAGCCCAAATGGAAGCCTTGCAACATCAAATGGCACAAATGCAAAACGCCAAATCCGTGACGAACAAGGTTTCATGCGGCATTTGTGGAGAGTCAACTCATATCACCGCCAATTGCAAAGTCCTTTTAGAAGGGGCGGAGGTCGAGCAAGTCAACTCCATGTTTTACAATCAAGGTGATAAGAGAAATGACCCGATCTACAATAAGGTTAGGCCAAATGATAATTTCAATTCGAATACATACAACCCTAACACAAGGTGGAACCATCCAAATTTCGAGTGGAGGACTGAAAATGAAAACTCAAATCAATACCAAGGTAATTCCAATCAATACCAAAATCGGTCAAATCAAAACTCGTACCAAGGACCCTCTCAAAACAACAAATTAGAAAAATTGATAGAAGGCCTTGTGATCTCTCAAAACGAGTTCATGAACCAACAAAGAAACACCAATACCGATATTTCGAATTCTTTGAGGAATTTGAATAATAGATTTGAGTTTTTAGAGACCAAAACAAAGATGCTAGAAACACAAATTGCACAACAAGCATCTTCATCCTCCCGTCAACAAGGGACGCTTCCGGGCAAACCCGACATCAACCCGAGAGAGCATGCGAATGCCGTGACCTTGAGGAGCGGCAAGGAGTACGAAGGACCTACCATGCCCAATGAAGAGGAGCAGCAACCTCCCAAGGAAACACACGACGTTGCAATTCCCCTTGATGCAACCGCAGCACCTACAAGAGTGGATGCACCGACATCGGAAAAGCATCAAACAATGGGTAATTCTAGCTCCACAAAGGTAACAAATGCTGAAACTCCTAAGTACATTCCCCCGCATAGGTTTGTACCTTTTCCTCAAAGGTTAGTGAAGCAAAAATTAGACCAACAATTTGCCAAATTTGTAGATCACCTCAAGAGGTTAAATATCACCATCCCTTTTACCGAAGCAATTACCCAAATGCCCACTTATGCAAAGTTTTTAAAAGAGATTTTGTCCAACAAAAGAATACTTGAGGAAGTGGGTACGGTGTCCCTAAATGAGGAGTGTAGCGCCCTCTTCTTAAATAAGCTACCTCCAAAACTTAAGGACCCGGGAAGCTTTGTCATCCCATGTAAGATAGGTGATACCAAATTTGATAGGTGTCTATGTGATTTAGGGGCAAGTGTTAGTCTCATGCCAAAATCGGTGTATCAAAGGTTGAATTTAGGGGAATTAAAACCAACAAGAATGTCCTTGCAATTGGCCGATAAAACGGTAAGGTTTCCCGAAGGAATTGTTGAGGATGTAATTGTCAAAATAGGTAAATATTTTGTGCCTATTGATTTTGTGGTTGTGGAAATGGAAGAAGACACTCATACACCTATCTTGTTAGGGCGTGATTTCCTCATAACAGCAGGTGCGAACATCGATGTTAAAGAAGGAAAAATTTCCTTTGACATTGGTGGAGAAAAGGTTGATTTTCACATGTTCAAGTCCATTAAATTTTCTTCTAATGATAATGACTCAATATGCAGGATAGATGTTTTAGACTCTATAATTGATGATCATTTAGATAGGATGATGGAAGGAGAACAACTGCACAAAATCCTGGAAGAAACCGACCTCGAAACTGGCTTAATTTGCGAAAACAACCCTCAGTGCGTCCGCACCAACCTTCAGTGCGTCCGCACTTTGCCCACTCAAGCCAAAGTGCGTCCGCACTCAGCCCGCACTGACGCCGCAGAATGGCAAATTCTTCCTCACCAAGCGCAGTGCGCCCGCACTGACTATGAGTGCGTCCGCATGCAGGCTGAAATAGCTCAAATCGAAGCCAATTCGACCAATTTCGCACCACCGAAGGTCAAACTCAAACCATTGCCAACAACCCTCAAGTACAAATCTCTTGGCTCATATAAGACACATCCCACCATAATCAATGCCGCCTTGAACCAAGAAGAGAAGACAAGGCATTGGCACGACAAACATATCGGAAGAAGTTTTCAAGAAACACCATATCGAGTATCACGAGTTTTCAACCATGGTGCCTTCGAAATATGGAGTGAAAAAATGAGTTCATTTAAGGTAAACAAACAGCGGCTCAAACATTTCATTCAAGATGAACCGATCATCGAAAAGGAGGCAATTGCCCTCGATGATCCACCACCTTCAAACTGAGCCTCAACAAGTCGAGCTCCCGACGTTAAACCGAGCAACATCTTGTGAGTTTCTATTTTTCTTTTTAATTTCCTCTTCTAGTATCAATTGACACATTGAGGACAATGTTTTGTTTAAGCTGGGGGGAGGGTTAAATGAAAAACTGAAATTCACAATTGTATCTTGCATTTAGTTTAGGCATGTTTAAATTTTTTGTTTAAAACTAGGGTTTTACCTAACCATGAATAGGGTCCAGTCCGACTTGTTAGGATGTTTACCTAGTTTTGTGTCATGCATTTTGTGGATAAATTTGAGTGATTGGCAAAATTAGACGTATTCATGCATAATTTTTTTGAATTTTTGGTAAACCCCTTGGAATAATTTGAAATGACCACATAATTTGGCGAAAAACTTTGTGGAAATAAAGGTGTATGACATTAGGACATTTGGAATTTAAATTGATTAGAGAAGCTATTTAGATTTGGAAATTTTAAGTTTGGAAATATTGGGATATCCCCAAGTATGAAAGAATACTTAGGGATGTGTGTATTCATGATATGTGCATAAATGTTGAGAAATTAGGTAAAATTGAAAAATATGGGAAAATAAAAGGTGACTCCAATGACCTATGTTACGGCTTCATGACGTACTTATGGTTATGAGTCCTTAGCACTCTTGCTCCGCTAGTCTCCCGATAAAATTGACATTCGTGTTAGTGGAAGGGTTAGACTAAGAGCATGCAAAGCACCCTTGAATTAGAACGGTTGGGTACAGTTAACTACTTGTAACTAACCGGTGCTTAAATGAGGATGGGGAAAATAGTGCTAAATCATAAAAGAAAAAAAAATCAAAGTGAGAAAAATCAAAAGCAACAACAAAGATGTGAATATGCATGTATCAACACACGTAGTCCGCAAAATTTCTAAACCTAAGTTTGATTCAAGCTTGGGGGTATTTGAAAATTCCACGTTTAAGATAGCATTTCTTTTAATCAATTTGGGTAAACAAAGTTCATAAATTCTAGGCCTTTAAGGAAATAAAAGTTAGAGTAATCGAATTGTGGGTTGAGTCATCATTATCCGAGGGTTAAACTTGAAATTTGAGAAATTTGCATGAGAATTTTTAATTTTTGCCAAGATCATACAAATTTTTCATTTGAGAAACATACTTGATATAAGGTGTATCAAAAAGATCGAATTGTAGTCCAAGTTTAGATGTTGCTTGGGGACAAGCAAGGTTCAAGCTTGGGGGAATTTGATAGGTTTAATTTATATATATGTTCGATCAGGTTTTCATCGCATAATAGCACCAAATATCATGTATTTTAGTATAACTTAGGATTAAATACCCCTAGAATCAAGTTACTGCATTTGTCTATGTGAAATTCGCAGGAAAACAAGAAAAAGGACCAAAGTGCGGACGCACTGAACTTTAGTGCGGCCGCACTAAGCACTTGGAAGAAAATCCAAGGTCCAGCAAGCCCCAGAGGAAAAGTCCGAGAGGAATGCGGACGCACTAAATATTGGTGCGGACGCATTTCCTACTTAGCCGAATTTTGGTGAAGAAATCCAGCAACTTAGAAGAAAATGCGACCAGAGTGCGACCGCAGGGGACCCGCATTTTCTACTTACAGAAATTTCCACTCCTGAGCCAAAGAAGAACAGAAAGGTCCGAGAGTAATGCGGGCGCACTGGGAAGCAGTGCGGACGCACTCAGCACTTAGGGTGGAATTCAGAACAGAAAATGAAGCGCGTGCGACCGCAGTGCGGGCGCACTTGGGCCGCATTCAGCCTAAAAACTGCCATTTTGAGGATTTTCTATTTTCGGCGCATCAGACCACGTCTCAAAAGGTGGAAAATAGAAGGTGGAAACGTGGGGGACACGTTGTGACAGATTTAGAGTGATTCCCCACGTCCATATGCTCCAGATCCATTATAAAAAGAAAGGAATTTCTTCTCCATAGGCATCACCATTCTAAGAGAGATTTTCACGAGATAGGGAATCAAGAGGAAGGAAGTCGAATTCTCACAGCAATTGCAAGGAAGGCGAAGGTTTTGATTAGGGAAAGGGTGTATTCTATTTCTCTAGTTAGTTTCTCTTTGTCTTTACTTATTTTGTACTTGAATTCATGATGAATACTTGCATCTCCATGAGAGGCTAGTTTCTCTCTAGGGGTTTAGGTCATGTAGCATGAACTTGTTTAATTCTATTTTACTCGGATTTTAGTTTTTATTATGATTGTTTGATTTGATGTTAATTTCTGTGATTTATTATTTGTGATGTTCCATGATTTGTACTTGAATTGTAGCGTCCCGCTTTGATCATTTAGACCCAAAGTAGATTATGATCATATAGGATAGTATAAATTGTGATTGCAAATACCTTAGGATTTGAATTATAAGCGACCGTACTTTTGTATTCAAGTCTAAAAAATAGAAATTAAGGTTAGGGTTTGGTGAAGGACTTAGCGGTGAAGCCAAAACTTGATTGGGACACCTTAGAACAAATATCGATATATACACTTGAAGCACGTGATTAAATATCCCTCTAGGTTAGTGACAGCCCTAGAATTCGAGGCACATTAATCCGTCCACCCAAAGTATTCGTATTAATATTTGTTCCAAAGGCTAACTTAGGTTAGAAACCTCGTCATAATCAAACATGAATTTAAACAAACCGAGTAGATAGAATTAGCAAGGGATTGTGGACCGAATACCCCTAGACTTCTCAAACTTGATTTTTCACCCGACCTTTTATTGCTTTTTGTTACGAACTTTTAGTTTACTTTAATTTTCCTTTAAAAACGAAATTACACAAAACCCCCCTTTTTACTTTTATTGTTCAGTTTAGAAGTAGTTTTCTTTATTAAAAATTAGTATTTCCCTATCTCCTTGCGGATCGACACCTTAATACTACAATCGATAGGTTGTGCGCTTGCAACTAACCTATTCATTGAGTACGAAGGTTTTATAAATTTAAAGGCAAAAAGAGTACAAAATCTCTATATCTAAAGTACTCAACAAGCTTTTTGGCGCCGTTGCCGGGGAGAATAGGATAGATACTGGTTTTTATTTTAGGAAAGTACTTTTAATTCTTAGTTTCCTTATTTACTTTCCAGAAAATTAAAAATCCAAAAATAGTTTATTTCCTTTTTTACAATTTCTGAAATTTACTTTCCTTATTTAGAAAAAAATCCAAAAATATTTTACTTTCCTTATTTAATTTTCTGCACTTTACTATTCTCTATTTCTATTCTCTCTCTTTCACATCACATCTCTTCTCTCATAGGTTTAAGCGCTGGCACCGGTCACAAGAAGTCAAACCGCAAAGATCAAAGCCGGCGAATCCTCTCTTTCTCAACCAATGGCGGGTCTAGATCCCGAACTAGGGATGCCACGCAACTTTGGAGAGGATGAATTTCCGGAAGGCCTTATCAATCAAGGCTTTCACGATCTCAATAACAATCCGCCACCTCCTCCTCCACACAACAACCAACCACCACCACATCCACACAACAACAATAATCCACCCATTCTCAATAATAATCCTCTCTTCGGTGTCAATCCAAACAATAACGGAAATGGCCGTAATCGCCAACAAGGCCACCGCTTCGGTTTCATTCCTCAAGGCCAAGATCCACGCGAAATCAAGCCCTCTCTCATCCACTTGCTTGGCCAAAGTCAGTTTGGGGGAGCCCTAAACGAAGATCCACATGCCCACTTGGCGGTCTTTGAAGAATCTTGCGGAACCTTCGCTAGAGAAGGAGAAGAGCTCGACAACCTCAAGCTCAAATGCTTCCATCTATCCCTCCGTGACAATGCAAGGACCTGGCTAAGGATCGTGAATCGGGATCACATAAGAAGATGGGACGACATGGAGAAGTTATTCTTAGGAAAATACTTCCCTCCATCCAAAACCCAACACTTCCGAACAAAGATCACGACGTTCAAGCAAGCCGAGGGAGAGTCTTTAACCGAGGCATGGGATAGATGGGCCGAGCTCCAGCGCTTGTGCCCTAACCATGGCCTCGACATGTGGTTGCTCTTTCAATTTTTCTTTGCAGGTTGCACGATAGCCACCAAGACCCATTTGAATTCAGCCGCCGGAGGTAATATGTCAAAGATGGATCCTGAGCAAGCCATGCTAATGATTGAGGACATGACGATCAACCAAAGGGAGTGGACGGCCGAAAGAGGTGGACAAACCCAAACCACACCGGGAATCCTGAAAACCGATGATGTTACCGCCTTGAGAGCCCAAATGGAAGCCTTGCAACATCAAATGGCACAAATGCAAAACGCCAAATCCGTGACGAACAAGGCTTCATGCGGCATTTGTGGAGAGTCAACTCATATCACCGCCAATTGCAAAGTCCTTTTAGAAGGGGCGGAGGTCGAGCAAGTCAACTCCATGTTTTACAATCAAGGTGATAAGAGAAATGACCCGATCTACAATAAGGTTAGGCCAAATGATAATTTCAATTCGAATACATACAACCCTAACACAAGGTGGAACCATCCAAATTTCGAGTGGAGGACTGAAAATGAAAACTCAAATCAATACCAAGGTAATTCCAATCAATACCAAAATCGGTCAAATCAAAACTCGTACCAAGGACCCTCTCAAAACAACAAATTAGAAAAATTGATAGAAGGCCTTGTGATCTCTCAAAACGAGTTCATGAACCAACAAAGAAACACCAATACCGATATTTCGAATTCTTTGAGGAATTTGAATAATAGATTTGAGTTTTTAGAGACCAAAACAAAAATGCTAGAAACACAAATTGCACAACAAGCATCTTCATCCTCCCGTCAACAAGGGACGCTTCCGGGCAAACCCGACATCAACCCGAGAGAGCATGCGAATGCCGTGACCTTGAGGAGCGGCAAGGAGTACGAAGGACCTACCATGCCCAATGAAGAGGAGCAGCAACCTCCCAAGGAAACACACGACGTTGCAATTCCCCTTGATGCAACCGCAGCACCTACAAGAGTGGATGCACCGACATCGGAAAAGCATCAAACAATGGGTAATTCTAGCTCCACAAAGGTAACAAATGCTGAAACTCCTAAGTACATTCCCCCGCATAGGTTTGTACCTTTTCCTCAAAGGTTAGTGAAGCAAAAATTAGACCAACAATTTGCCAAATTTGTAGATCACCTCAAGAGGTTAAATATCACCATCCCTTTTACCGAAGCAATTACCCAAATGCCCACTTATGCAAAGTTTTTAAAAGAGATTTTGTCCAACAAAAGAATACTTGAGGAAGTGGGTACGGTGTCCCTAAATGAGGAGTGTAGCGCCCTCTTCTTAAATAAGCTACCTCCAAAACTTAAGGACCCGGGAAGCTTTGTCATCCCATGTAAGATAGGTGATACCAAATTTGATAGGTGTCTATGTGATTTAGGGGCAAGTGTTAGTCTCATGCCAAAATCGGTGTATCAAAGGTTGAATTTAGGGGAATTAAAACCAACAAGAATGTCCTTGCAATTGGCCGATAAAACGGTAAGGTTTCCCGAAGGAATTGTTGAGGATGTAATTGTCAAAATAGGTAAATATTTTGTGCCTATTGATTTTGTGGTTGTGGAAATGGAAGAAGACACTCATACACCTATCTTGTTAGGGCGTGATTTCCTCATAACAGCAGGTGCGAACATCGATGTTAAAGAAGGAAAAATTTCCTTTGACATTGGTGGAGAAAAGGTTGATTTTCACATGTTCAAGTCCATTAAATTTTCTTCTAATGATAATGACTCAATATGCAGGATAGATGTTTTAGACTCTATAATTGATGATCATTTAGATAGGATGATGGAAGGAGAACAACTGCACAAAATCCTGGAAGAAACCGACCTCGAAACTGGCTTAATTTGCGAAAACAACCCTCAGTGCGTCCGCACCAACCTTCAGTGCGTCCGCACTTTGCCCACTCAAGCCAAAGTGCGTCCGCACTCAGCCCGCACTGACGCCGCAGAATGGCAAATTCTTCCTCACCAAGCGCAGTGCGCCCGCACTGACTATGAGTGCGTCCGCATGCAGGCTGAAATAGCTCAAATCGAAGCCAATTCGACCAATTTCGCACCACCGAAGGTCAAACTCAAACCATTGCCAACAACCCTCAAGTACAAATCTCTTGGCTCATATAAGACACATCCCACCATAATCAATGCCGCCTTGAACCAAGAAGAGAAGACAAGGCATTGGCACGACAAACATATCGGAAGAAGTTTTCAAGAAACACCATATCGAGTATCACGAGTTTTCAACCATGGTGCCTTCGAAATATGGAGTGAAAAAATGAGTTCATTTAAGGTAAACAAACAGCGGCTCAAACATTTCATTCAAGATGAACCGATCATCGAAAAGGAGGCAATTGCCCTCGATGATCCACCACCTTCAAACTGAGCCTCAACAAGTCGAGCTCCCGACGTTAAACCGAGCAACATCTTGTGAGTTTCTATTTTTCTTTTTAATTTCCTCTTCTAGTATCAATTGACACATTGAGGACAATGTTTTGTTTAAGCTGGGGGGAGGGTTAAATGAAAAACTGAAATTCACAATTGTATCTTGCATTTAGTTTAGGCATGTTTAAATTTTTTGTTTAAAACTAGGGTTTTACCTAACCATGAATAGGGTCCAGTCCGACTTGTTAGGATGTTTACCTAGTTTTGTGTCATGCATTTTGTGGATAAATTTGAGTGATTGGCAAAATTAGACGTATTCATGCATAATTTTTTTGAATTTTTGGTAAACCCCTTGGAATAATTTGAAATGACCACATAATTTGGCGAAAAACTTTGTGGAAATAAAGGTGTATGACATTAGGACATTTGGAATTTAAATTGATTAGAGAAGCTATTTAGATTTGGAAATTTTAAGTTTGGAAATATTGGGATATCCCCAAGTATGAAAGAATACTTAGGGATGTGTGTATTCATGATATGTGCATAAATGTTGAGAAATTAGGTAAAATTGAAAAATATGGGAAAATAAAAGGTGACTCCAATGACCTATGTTACGGCTTCATGACGTACTTATGGTTATGAGTCCTTAGCACTCTTGCTCCGCTAGTCTCCCGATAAAATTGACATTCGTGTTAGTGGAAGGGTTAGACTAAGAGCATGCAAAGCACCCTTGAATTAGAACGGTTGGGTACAGTTAACTACTTGTAACTAACCGGTGCTTAAATGAGGATGGGGAAAATAGTGCTAAATCATAAAAGAAAAAAAAATCAAAGTGAGAAAAATCAAAAGCAACAACAAAGATGTGAATATGCATGTATCAACACACGTAGTCCGCAAAATTTCTAAACCTAAGTTTGATTCAAGCTTGGGGGTATTTGAAAATTCCACGTTTAAGATAGCATTTCTTTTAATCAATTTGGGTAAACAAAGTTCATAAATTCTAGGCCTTTAAGGAAATAAAAGTTAGAGTAATCGAATTGTGGGTTGAGTCATCATTATCCGAGGGTTAAACTTGAAATTTGAGAAATTTGCATGAGAATTTTTAATTTTTGCCAAGATCATACAAATTTTTCATTTGAGAAACATACTTGATATAAGGTGTATCAAAAAGATCGAATTGTAGTCCAAGTTTAGATGTTGCTTGGGGACAAGCAAGGTTCAAGCTTGGGGGAATTTGATAGGTTTAATTTATATATATGTTCGATCAGGTTTTCATCGCATAATAGCACCAAATATCATGTATTTTAGTATAACTTAGGATTAAATACCCCTAGAATCAAGTTACTGCATTTGTCTATGTGAAATTCGCAGGAAAACAAGAAAAAGGACCAAAGTGCGGACGCACTGAACTTTAGTGCGGCCGCACTAAGCACTTGGAAGAAAATCCAAGGTCCAGCAAGCCCCAGAGGAAAAGTCCGAGAGGAATGCGGACGCACTAAATATTGGTGCGGACGCATTTCCTACTTAGCCGAATTTTGGTGAAGAAATCCAGCAACTTAGAAGAAAATGCGACCAGAGTGCGACCGCAGGGGACCCGCATTTTCTACTTACAGAAATTTCCACTCCTGAGCCAAAGAAGAACAGAAAGGTCCGAGAGTAATGCGGGCGCACTGGGAAGCAGTGCGGACGCACTCAGCACTTAGGGTGGAATTCAGAACAGAAAATGAAGCGCGTGCGACCGCAGTGCGGGCGCACTTGGGCCGCATTCAGCCTAAAAACTGCCATTTTGAGGATTTTCTATTTTCGGCGCATCAGACCACGTCTCAAAAGGTGGAAAATAGAAGGTGGAAACGTGGGGGACACGTTGTGACAGATTT